>CM038351.1:22097449-22427167 GCA_021464625.1 Proterorhinus semilunaris
TATAACTAAAGCTTTTGCTGTAGCTGATTCAAAAAGATGGAAGTAAAATTGCTAATAGGAGCTACTCTCTGTGGTGATGTGTGAAGAGCAGTATTTACTCATTGACACTTTCTCTTTTTTTATGTGGACGATGTGTTAAACAACAGCCCCCTGGTTGTCTGGGCTTGCTTACCGGAATGCCTTCTTGCGCACAACTTTTCCTTTTATCTGCTTTTGAACAGTTTCCTCCGCAGCGATTAGTGCGAGCTCAGCCAGAAAGTGCTGCACTTTGTTATGAACAATGACATGTTGTCCTCAGGTGTGTGCACCTGAATAAACTCTGTGGCTGAACAGTTATAGCTTGTGCTGCAAGTAGATTTTTGGGACGAAAGAACTAATTGGCATTTACAAAATGCAATTAAACCTCATGTCTGAAATCTTGGCAGATAAAAAAAATTGAATAAAGCAAAATTATCAAATTGGTTAAGACCTAAAAATCTCTATTTAAACTATTTTTTCATTATGAAATGTATGATTTCAACGGACTGATTACAGTATACTCTCTAAAAGGAGAAACGTGTAGTACTATGATATTTTGTACCACTTTGAACAGAGTTTGAGTCCAAATGTGGGAGCTACATCATCACTATCCCATTTTTTTTTTATTGCGCCCATATTTAAACATTTGCTTGTCAAATATGAAATGTATTCAGTCTTCACCCCCTCAGGCCAGAGTTCTCTTGTCTCTTTACAACAGTCACTAGTTTGCAATGTGACTGTGCTGAACCAAAGGCTTCTCCCCAGTGGCCCAGTCCAAGTTTGTACTTTCCCACAGATGAGGAAACCTCAAGGCTGAGTTGTAGCCAAATGATCCATTTTCTCTGTGGGAGGACCACATAAACATGAGGCAGGCTCCCCTCCAGTGTTTTATCTAATCTTGTTCCTCTAAACCTTGAGTCTGTGGCTTCTGACTTAACAGATCCTATTGTCTCTTGTGGAGCATCTAAAGGCCGTTAAACATTTCTAGACCTCTATTTACATTTATTCAAGTTTTGTTTCGTCAAGAGCCATCTATGTTTCCTCTTTGGCTCTTGGAAGATTTTAGTTCCAGTTGTTTCATATTACTGTAACCACCTCCAGTCTCTCCAGCCTCATCCCTCTCTTTGTAGCCGACAGTCCAGTATAAAAAGCATAACTGATGTTAAAAGCATGTGGCATCGTTCTCTTTATGCTTTTGCTCTGTCTCTTCTTCCGTCATTAAAGGTCTTCTTTCTCATACGTTTTCCATCTGCTTTAAAAGTAGAATATGTACTGCAATCACAACTCGACCTGGGTTACCTTAAGCTGCATGTACAGTTTAAAGTTTATGATCTTACCAAACTTTACCAATTCACTGACCGAGTTTTAGCTTATGGATGCCTACACTAGCACTTGTTAGAGTTAGAACAAGTGCTGGGATTTTGGTAGTGAGTTTTTATTGCACCTTTTTAAAGACAGCGTAATCAATTTATTCTGCCGGTCAAATTGAACAAAATTCTGTTGAGATGAATTTGTATAAAATGGCCTCACAAATACGCTGGTGGAATTACTGATGCGTGTATAAAAGGATGAGGCGGTAAAGTCAGGGTGACGAGTGTGGGAAAGTGGGGAGTGAAAAGGTGCTGTGTGCTTGTAGGAAACTTAAGTGAAGCTTCTGTTCATGTTTTTTTCAGCACAATGCAGCCACAAGGGACCGCTTTCCCCCGATCCTCCTGTCACTCACGCTCACATGCTCACGCTCGCACACAAAGACCAAGCATCAGGTTTTGAGAGATGAGCGAAAAGGGAAACTATGCTCTATCTTTAGTTTAGGATTAATTATTACATAAGAAACACTTTTTTATTAATGGTAAAACCCCATGATGGCAATGTTTAATCAGTCATTACAAAAGTGTACTTAACAAACATGAATCTTTTGTCATTTTGTGATATTAACTAGGGCTGGGCGATATGGACCAAAGGTCATATCCCAATATATTTAGGTTGAATATCGATATATATCCCGATATTTTTTCCACAAGTGAGAGCTGTGAAATGAAATGTTAAGTCAAAGCCAAATAAGAGTAGTCTTATTGAAAACTCACTATTAAATGTAAACAAACATTGTATAACAAAGCACCGTAAGGTGCACATTTAGATGAAAATAGGCTTTAAAATAAAATAGGCCAATCTTTTTCAGGGGGCACCATTTGTATATAAAGAGATAACAAAATAAAGTGCTCAGTTTAAAGGGACTATACGGAGTTTAAAAATATATCTAAGTATTTTGTGCCGCCTACATGTTCCAGCAATGTCCTAATGTGTAGAATGAGCCCAGACCTATTCACCACAACTGCCTGTCACTCAAAAAGATGTTAATTTGGACCGAATTGCTGTCATGCACGACCTTAATATAGAACCTGCAGTTACGCTTAAGACCTGAGGTGGCAGTAGTGAGTATAAAAATGACAACTTTCATCTAGTCCCTTTTTAAGATAAACTTTTTTTTTAAATCCGCTTGAGCTTACTTGTTTCTTTTTGTTTAATATCTTAATTATCTATTTGCTGTAAAGCGCTTTGAGTGCCTAATGTAGGTGGAAAAGCGCTATATAAGTTGAGACCATTTACCATTTACCATTATCTGAATATTAAATATCCCGATATACGCAATATGGTCTAATTCCATATCTCATTTAAAAAATATATCGATATATTTTAAATATCGATTATATTGCCTAACCCTAATATTAACCAGTTCACAAGTAATGTCTGTGTCCACTTCGTCCTTCGATTGAAACACCTGCAGTGACTCGAGCGTCCAGACTTGAACAGAGTTATTGTTTTTGCGTTGCCTCCAGGTGCATCGCTGTCTCTTCAGTGTAATATGAATGTGATGGTGTGTGGTATCCAGTGCAGCTGTAGAGAATTCCCCTTTTTAGGGCAGCACTTGTGACACATAGGCTGAAATTTAAATTCTTATTCCATACTTTCTGCTCCTTGGTGTTATACATATTACAGTAGTATTCATAACACTCTATTATTTCCAATGTTAGGTCTGTGTAGAATTTGTAACCGAGTGTTGGTTTCTTTTCAGAAGAAAGGAAAAAAAAAGTAACACTCAGGCCTTTTTGTGTTGTGGTCAAGGATTGGAATTTACCACAGACGTAAAGACTTTCATGAAAGCAGAAACTATGAGAGAAATGGAAGTATTGCAATAAGATTTGTTTGGTTTGTTCCATTTAACACACAACTTTTTCATTTAATTTAGTCATTCACCGGGAAAAGATTAAAATAAAGGTCTTGTCCGTATTAAAATGAATTTGTTGTCTTGGTAATGCAGCAACCAAGCATGAGAACTTGCCCCTTGTCTTCCTCCCATGTGCAACACCTGTGACTGCAGCAGCACCAGGGATTATGGCCGGATTTGTTCTCAACAGTCCTGATAAGTTCACATCCCAGGCCCATGTGGCGACCACAGATTGATTGCCACTTAGCTTCAGCGCTGTGCTCCGTTTGACGGTTTGCAGAATTCACCTTTCGCTCTCTGATGACGAGGCTGATTTAGAGCAACTTGTACTGTCTCTCTATAGACTGCAGCTTCTGAAAGACCAAAATGAGAACTGCTGTTTCTTTGGCCCAGTATTTCTGTTTATTGATTTATTTATAGCTAGTTTGTGTATCTCTATTTGTTTATTTGAGCAGCAAACACTCTGCTCTAAAGGAGTGGGCCGAAGCAAGAGCTTATAAGCGCACACCCCCTAAATTATACAATTAAAATCATAATTTCACAAGAACATAGTGGAACAACAAAAGGAACAAAATGGCAACAAGGAAACGACAGCAAAACAAAATAGACCCTACACACCCGCAGCATCTGACCATGCCCCAAAACGGAGCAATACTGATTACATAACCACTAATTATGAAACAAGTCTGATAAAGCTACATACTTACAAACTATTTACAAAGAACTATAACTTACAAAACACTGTTTGAAGTGTTCATACATCAAAAGAAAGAAGCACAATTACAACAACGGTCTAGTTTCAAGTTCGAAGTCTAGTACAAAGCAAGTAACAAAAGGCGATCATTACATTTCTTTCAGACGGTTACCATGCCTAACATTGTTAGTGTTACCAAAAGTCACTAGTTTTATGTTAAAAAGACAGATTAATATTAGGGCCGGGACTTTAACGCGTTAATTTAGATTAATTAATTACACAAAAATAACGCGTAAATTTTTTTTGACGCATTTTAATCGCACATGTTTTTACAACGCGGAACGTTTCTCACTGGATGAGTTTAGGCGGACCGATTATACTGGAGCACCAACTTGTAGCACAGTCAACATATAATTTATGTTTAACATTATTTTTATTGTAAACGCAATCCGGTGTGTACTTTTTGTTGTTATTTACGTGCCCAGCTGAGGCAGGCGCGCTCATTGTATTTCTTCACGCATGTGTGCGCGCGCCCTCGCTCCCAGTCACGCAACACGGACTATTCCTCACATGGACTAAAGCCCGGGTTTGAAGCGGGTACACGACTCTGAAAGACTTGGAGTTTCTGGATACTGCTCAACAGGACCGGTGAGAGTTTTCCATTACGTTTGTTTTCGGGTTGCGTAGCGCGCGCTTCAGCTGCGACCTCGCGCTAATAGTTTACGTGCCTTTAAACCAGCTGTTGCTAAATCAACAAAGTCTGTTATGGCCTCTGAAGCAACAATAAACAATATTTTGTTGCTTAAGCTTATGTATTCAGTCATTATTCAATGGTATACTAAAAATCTATATGAAAAAACTTACTTCTCACTGTTCTCAGGTCAAATATTTATATGCGATTAATTTCGATTAATTAATTACAAACCCTGTAATTAGATTAATTTTTTTAATCGAGTCCCGGCCCTAATTAATATACATATTATACGCCATGAATATTATGTACATTTATCATGTAAGCCCTACTCAGTGTAGTGCGTTAAAAAGCCAGGTGTAGAGAGGGCCAATTGTGGAGGGCAGTAGCTCCTCATCAACAAACCCCTACACAGCTGCCCTAACTAGCTGATTTTGTAGATAATGTTCCTATGCAGTGTGGTGCGTTAAAAGACGAGGATTACGAGCCCGTTGGGAGGATCCCTCTCAACAGATCCATAGCTCGCCTACCCTAATTCTCTATTTGTAATTTTGAGCAATAGAATGACAACCGTTGAGAGCAACAACATTCTTCCTTAATTAATAAAAAGCAATTTGATCCTATTGTGCCCCCTAGTGCCAACTCATTTCTTCTTCTCTATACTTTGCAAAAATCTTTTGCTTGAATTTATATTTGAACAGGTTGATGTTTGAACCTCGTTTCATCTCCATATCCAATTTATTCCACAATTGTAACTGTCGGACTAAAACTTTTCAAAGTTGTGCTATGTTTCTGAATCCTGAAGTTTCATTCATAACGACCAGTACGTTCTTGTAACCTTCTTTGTATTTGGCTTGGTAACAATTTGTATCTTGCTTTGTATAACATCTGTACTGTTTGGAACTTAACAATGTCACAAAACTTCATGATCTTTGATTTTAAAACCCAGCTTTATGAATTACTCGGATAGCTCCTTTTTGCAGCATTACTATTGGTTTTAATGTGTTTTTGTAAGTACAATCCCAAACCATAGGGCAAAATCAGAGTAGTATAAGGTATGTAGAGCTTTGATGTTTAAAATATACTTTACTTTCGGAATGAAATGCTTCTTGATATTTTAGTAGATATGTATTTAATGTGAGATTTCCAAGTAATTCTATAATCTATAATAACTCCAAGGAATTTGATTTCATGCACCCGCTCTATGACAACACCCTCTATCTGAATTGCTTCCTGGGGATTGGAATTACAGTTGCCAAATATCATCGTTTTGCTTTTACTTAGATTTAAAGATAGTTTATTTTGTTTGAACCACTTGTTGAAACTTTTGAGTTCCAAGTTAACAATCTGACACAGTTGTTGTATATCGTCTCCTGATGCAAAAATATTTGTATCTTGCAAACAAGATAAATTTAAGTTTTTGAGATGTTTTACAAATGTCATTTATATACATATTAAACCATTTTGGACCCAAAATGGAACCTTGAGGTAAACCACAGACAATTTCCTGACAACTAGACTGGTAATTACCGATTTTCACGCATTGTTTTCTATTTTTTAAATAACTGGTAACCCACTGTAGGTCTTACCCCCCCTAATCCCATAATGTTCTAATTTATTAATTAATATGTCATCATTTATTGTGTCGAAAGCTTTGCTCAGGTCAATAGATAATCCTATTGCATATTTATCATCTACAGCATTAGTTATTTCTTCAATACTATCTTAGAGCGTGTGCGAAGTTGAGTGACTATTCCTAAAACCAAACTGATTTTCAGAGAGCAAATTATATCTTTCAATAAAGTTGTCAAGTCTAGAATTGAAAACCTTCTCTAATATTTTTTGAGAATTACCTATTGCCTAGAAGTTTGGGGAAACACTTACAAAACCAATCTTAATCCAATAAGTATCATTCAAAAAAAGCGATCCACATTGTGAATAAAGTGGCTTACAGGGCACATACAAATGAGCTTTTCATTAAACTAAAAGCACTTAAATTGAAGCATTTGGTTGAGTTTAAAACAGCACAATGTATGTATAACATAAGCTATAACAAGTTACCTGTGCATATCCAAGGATTGTTCCAAAAACGAGACTGCGTTTATAATTTCCGAAAGGAAGAAATGTTTCAAAAAACATATGTGAGAACGAGTGCAAAGCAGCGTTGTGTTTCTTTTGTTGGGATTAATGTGTGGAGTGAGTTGGACCAAGAGCTAAAAGACTGTAAAACACTAATTCAATTTAAATTTCTTTTGAAGAAATCAATTATAAAAAAATGCCATGAGAATGGATGCAAAATTAAGATGAATCTGAAGAAGCCCCTTATGAGAGACCAACAGGCCCGGTTAGAACCATGAGGCCGTCCTTCTGTGGACCCACCACCTGCAGGAGGAGCCATAGGGGCTGGTGCAATGTGATTTGGGCAGCTCCAACTGCTGCCCCCACGACCCGGCAACGGACAAGTGGGCGAAAATGGATGGATGGATGGATGGATGGATGGATCTGAAGAATTGTGGTAAAAGGGAAACTGGCCTGTAGTTTGTAAATAGATGCTTATCTCCTGCCTTGAAGAGAGCGATCACTTTTGCTACTTTCATACTGTCAGGAAATTGTCCTGTTTGCAACAATAAGTTACAGATGTATGTTAACGGCTTAGAGATACATTCAATTACACTTCTTAAGGTCTTCATATCCATGTTGAAATAATCTGTAGAAGGTTTATTTTTACAACCTCTAACAATATCCCAAATCTCCTTTTCCTCAACAGGATTGAGAAACAAAGTCTTCGGATTTATGTCTATGAGCTCACAATTATGTTTCTCAACATTTGCAATTTTTGCAGCAAGGTTCAGGCCAACATCTACGAAGAATTTATTAAAAGTGATGACTACTTCATCCATGTTATTAATAGTTTTATCCTTATCTTTAAAACATTTTGGATAATCGAACAATCTTGGTGTATTTCTAATTCAACTATTTAAGATGATCCATAAGCCTTTAATATTATTCTTATTCCTATCTAACAATTTATTATAATAATCCTGTTTACATTTTCTAATGATAGCTGTTAATTTGTTTTTATATCCTCAGCTTATTTTGTTCTATTTATACATTTTTTGTGAAATGAATAATTTTTAGACATCCATGGGTTTTCTTTACACTTTTTATTTTTACAGTATTTTTTACAGCTCCTTTTTAAATGCATCCATAGTTTTCCCTGTTTTTACTCTTCTAAACCACATGTTTTCCACTTCATTTTTTTGATATTCATTTTTATGTAGTACAAAAACTGGAAGATGATCACTAATATCATTTATCAATAGTCCGCTTACTTTCTATTTCATTGGAAAAAATATTATCAAAGTAGCACTATGGGATGTAATTCTACTCTGTTTGGTTTTACGCCATGTCCCCTATTCAATATCTACTGCTAATAATTATTTATTCATGTTACAGGCCCTATACTGGATTTTTCATTTTTTTTGCTTTCATTAATTGTTAGTTTTGTCCAAACTCATTTTCAACTTCCTTAACACTTTTCTAACATTCCAATTCTTCAAAGAGAGGTGTTTATAAGCAGGCCTCTCTACTTCGTTCTTGAGCAAAAAATGCTTCATGATCAGATTAGAATTTAATTCCATTGACAGAAAAAAATGGGCCTTTAAGTTCTATTTTATTGGTACAAAGGTAATTTAGCTGTAATCCTCATGTATCCTCTTTAACACTGGTTCATCTGAAACACTAGTTTCAACTAAAATCACCTCTTAGTGTGTCACAGTGTCCTTAGTTTTATAACCCAGCACTAAAATAATAGTCTCATTAAGCCAACAAAGTCGCAGGCAATAAAGCCTAAACTGCAAAGTGCCCTTCTGTACACCTCGTGCACTTTCCCTACATATTTATCCGTTTTAGTTTTGTTTGACCTTCGTCTGACCTTAAGGTTTAACCTGTTGAGTCCCAGTCCTACACAGACTTTGTTGCACACTCTCAAGCATCTGTTTTGTAGATACTCTTTGGTCTGATTCATGGCTGTGTCACTGACACAACATTTGAGGCCGTCAACATCCCCGCTCTCCCAGTGTCCAGGTCTCCCAAGGCTTCAATTTTATAGCGTGAGCAGTTGAATAAAGTGACAAATCAAGCAGCACTCTGGTGGAAAAAGGCACTTCTGTTTGTTACATTAGGAGTGGGATTTACAATGAGGACATGGCTAAGGCATGAACATGCAAACCTGGGCAAATATAGCATTTCATGAATGAGTACATGTTGTGACAGAAATGAAACTCCACCTCCCAACCGCCTTGTGAACCATGGCGCTGTTGGAAGATTTCTTGAACTAGTCTCTACTACCTTGGCACCAGCTTCATCTGCTGAAATCTATCTGTTGCCACTTTTTCATTTCATCCAGCCTTTCTTTATGGTTCCCTTCCTTTCACATTTAGTTAATAGTGTGGCCATCACCCTTAGAGCGAGGATTATTTTTGTCTTGAGCTTCTCTGTCTTCTCTTTCTCATCTTTGTACATAGTTTTACTTTCCCTCTGAGCGAGCTGCTTGTCCACTACGGCCATGCACTTTCACAGTCTAATTACAGGTCAATTAAAGGCTTTCTGGCTCGGCTCTCCCCTCTGCCAGTGCTGAGGCTGTCGCAGGCTTAGCAGACTACAGAGCAACAGTGAATGAGATATCATTTCATGTGGAGATCAGCGAGAGTCGGCCTTAAAAGGAGGGATTGTGGTGGGAAGGCCCCCTCTTATTCATTTTATGGGCGAAAATCCCTCCACCCAGTGCAAGCCGCACAACAGCTAGCATCTTAAACACGGGGCCTCTGGGATAGAGGCCAGAGGATTATGGGAATATTCATGACCAGATAAAGGAGTGAGCGCTTGAATGACTGTGTTTTGGGGCTCATCTCTTAGGTAAACAGGCTCCTAAATGGACTTTTAGATTGCTACTCCCACTGCTCAGTAAGGGATAGCCACTGTCCACTGTTTCGTTTCCCTCTGTGGCCACTGTCTTTGTGGTAAACAGATGGTGCTAAGGGAAATAAAGATCTGTTTCTCACACTTTAAAACGCATGATATTGGCTCTTCTGAAAACAACCATTATCATCATTGAAGGCCTCCTGGGGTCGTAAAAGCCACTCCAAGCTCATTTTGAAACCATTAAAATCACTATGCAGAAGTTGAGATCTTTCAGCATTCTAGTCGATGGAATGGTGTGGGAACTAGAGAAAGAACAGTGTTCGGATTAGGGTAAACGTGTATTTAATCTAAATGATTTCTTATAACGTTCACCACAGTTTTAGTATTGCAGACACTGGAGGCATGGCAAGAGTAGTAAGGACCTTCTATGTTGCGTTCTGCGTTTGTTGGATAACCTTCAAGCTTAAACACTGATGTGGGACGTTGGCTACAGGTCAGTATAAACTGCCTGCTGTCCTCACTGGTCACATATTTTGGTACACCAGTGGCATTACCCTTACATACGGTGTACTTTAACACAGACTTTCAAAGGGGCAGACCATCCTCAGCCACATCTAAACTTGGTTCGTCTTTGAAGCCTGAGCTCGGGGTTTTCCCACATTTATAAAACCCTGACAGTAGGTCCCTCCTCTGCTCCAGCGGGACCCACACACACGCGCACGTACTTACACACACCTGATGCCTCTAATCCCGTTGCGATTGGCCTGAACTGAGTGGACTTGTCCTGTGGTTGCAGCCTCCACAGATGCACTCTTGAGTGCCGTCCCTTTGAGCCGTGCCCTGCGGTGGGCTGTGAGCTGGAATGGCATAGAGCGGGGTTATGTTTCATTCAACCTCACACCTGCTGCACGGACTTGTCAGCGTGCCCCTGACAGGCCCCCTTAATGCCTCCATTAGGTGTTGTAATCTCCCCCCAACGCCTTGCCAGTGTGTTAACAGAGTATCAAAGGATGGGATTTTTTTTTCTCCCATTTGCCACCTGCCAGCAGTAAGTGTGGTAGAAGGACTGTACAGCTCAAGACACTACGATTATTACGTTTCTCTACCTATGTCGTGTATATATATCATCCAACTCTCCTCATGCTAATGTTTCAGGACATGCGTGAGGGTGTGTGCCGCCATCTCCCAAAACCCCTTTTGCTTTTCATCCATCAGGAAAAGGATACCTCCGCAACCATGCTCCCATCAAAGCTGCCTCTCTTTAAACTTTGCATGTGATATTTCGTTACACCTCAAGCAACACGTGCAGTTATTACCTTCGTGCTGACAATATATCACCATCATTCATCTCCTGGGTCTGTTTACCGCTGGTCTCCTCACAGGAAAACGGTCAACAATGAGTTGCCTATGGATCTCGTGCGGTCGATTGATCAACACGGAGCGCCACTAGTTTGTTCTTCAGAGCCGCTGTTTGAGTTTGTGCTTGAGGGAGATCCAGACAGATTAGCGCAGTTGACAGTAAAGCAGGAGATCCAGCCCGGTCTTGACGCTTTTTAGTTGGTATTTAGAATCCTTGCTTCCTTTTCTTTTCTTTTTCTTTTTTTTGGCCTGCGACTTCCTTCAGCCACTGTTTAACCAGCGATTAGGACTACTTTAGGAGGCTTGCGCTTCTCGTGTGACACTACAAGTCTCATGGAATAGGCCGCCGTTCTCAGCCAGTGCCACGACAATAGGCGCGTAATGGTGAAAAGAAGTGACTGTTTCTCCAGTAGACTCTCTTTCATGTGCAATGTTGTTGTTATGGTATCTCCCAGTGTCCATTAGCTATGTGCCTGGAAGCCATGAAAAGGGATCTTTGATGTGGTTTGAGCAAACTGGGAAAGCCTTCATCATCAAATGTGTGAAGAAGAGTGTGCCTTGAGCTTCGGCTGTCACTGTGGGTGCAGGCCATCTGGTGTTTTGCTGTAGAGGAATTTCCACCTCCACCAAACTTTTTTTGTTTTATTTTCCTGGATTGCATATTAATTCAAAACTTAAATTTGAGTAACGATAAATGAAGGTTGGTCGATTTATGATTTAAATCAAATTCTGATATAATCCCTGTAATGATCTGCTGTTTTGAGACATCGCCATATTGTGAATCAGTGCTTCTGTTTTAATGAAACTCTGTGCTCAAATACAAATACTTTTCCCCACTTACTATTGGTCATGGAGAGAGTGATGGGAATTTAACCGATGAAGATATGAACTTTTAGAAGGAGCCGATGCAAAATAAAGTCAAATAATGCTGTTTTCTCTCTTTGCAGAGAAAGTTCGTGAGATCCAGGAGAAACTTGAAGCTTTTATAGAAGCACTTCACAAGGAAAAATAATTGACACAAAAGGTAAATACATAACTTGATTTAATCATGAAAAAAACATCTGTTTCATCAGCAATAAAATATGTATTTGCTCTTGTCTTTTCTGAACAGAACCTTTTCAAGTAATCCCAACATAAAGCACTGAGCAGACAAACGCTGTACATGACTGACTTTAGTCCCTGATCTCTGGCCCATCACTCAACTGGTTTTAACCACCATCCTCTCAGACACATGGAACTGAAGATTTCTCTGTCATTTGTTGCCATCTGCAGAGGGGTTTGAACTCGGACCGTCACCTCTCCTGGATTGCTTTGCACAGTGTTATTAAGAGGACAGAAAACATGCTCTTTTCCGAAATTGTCTATGTAGTATGTCTCAGTAATGATATGTGTATATTATTATAATGTTGATACTGTCATGAATGGGCTAATGGCATTGAATTGCATTATCTCACTGGTCCCCTAGTAATTCCTTTGGCTTATTCTTCGTGCAATTTGCATCTGGAGCACTACTCCCCAAAAGTTAATTATTTTTCTGGGCTTTGCATTTCACACAAGTCTTGTTTAACTCCATGCACATAATTCTTCTGTTTGTACTCTGGAATCCAACTTTAAATTGTGTGAATTTAAATTGCCATTAAGAATAAGATGACATGTAATTGAAAGATCTACATTTTGCATGTCTGCATATGGATGGCAAGATAACAGGATTATGGCATTTATTCAATTTACACTATAATCCACCACTAATTCTAGCAGTCCACTCTTGGGTGGTTTCAGTTTGGTGTGAAACGTATCACAGGCATTGTGCCTAAAAGGGTAAATGTGCCGACTGCCTTGGCCACTCCTGTGCCAGAAGTGTCCATGCTTTCCATTCTTGCAGCCTATTGGTCTGTATCTTCAAATGTCCCTGGCTCTCAATGTTATTTTCCCTGCTTAGAAATCTGTATGATTGAATGAGCTGGATTCCCGAATGCCCCATGTGTGTATATAAATAGATACTCTGTATTGTTGTACAGATATTTGGAAGTAATCACAGTAGTATCATGTACAGCAGTGTATGCACATGTGACACAACCCAAATGAACATGGCTTGGAAAAAGTAAAAACTTTTAAGTTGTACAAAATATTGCTTGCATGTTTCCCACCCCCAGATATGCTTTATTTATTAAACTGTGTTTAAAAAATTAAATAAATACAAATTAAGTTTTTCTTAATGCATGAAAAGCCTGGTGTTTGTACAGGGCTACAGCTGTTGGTCACAAACTGCATTTTGTATCTGAACTCTACAGCTTTAGAAATCATAAAGGTAATTTATTCAATTTTTTACTCTGATTATTAGACACAGTAGAGTCCAAGTCATACTTGGCGTCATCTACAGCTTTTGACATTAGTTTTAGATAATTATTTATGCTTTTTTTAAAGTTTTGAGCAATTTTAGATCCTGATTTGATTTTGATCTTGGCCTGGTGGTACTTGGAAGGTCAAGTATTTTGATGAGGTTGTACGTGGTGTGATTAGTTTGAGAACTACTGCAGTAGGATATGCACCTGAGGTGTTTTGGGGGGGGGATTTCTTTCTGCAGCTGTAGACCTGACTGATGAAATAAGTCCAAGCGAAAGTGGTGCTCCACACTTGAACATCCTCTTCCATAAGCACCACTTGCCAGCACGCAGACTGGCTGCTCCTGGAGGCAAACCACTGCTTTCATACACCTGAGGTCTTAACACAAGGGAAACTATAACTATTAGACCTCCCGGTTTGGTTAAAAACAAGAGACCGAGTAAAAGACCCTAATGACATTGCAGTGTCTATGAATAGAAAGGAGAAAAGTCAACCTTCAGCAGAAGGCCTTTGTGCTATCAGATTGCCACGTTCTGGGAGGAGGGAGACTGGTCGGGACACACTATACGCCATTAGCATCTGCAAAGGCCGTCACGTTGACTAATAGCCAGAGCCACAACGGCACAGTGACTCGGTTTGTGTTTTCCCTCTATTCCCATTATACTGCTGACACAAAGGGAGTCCGGACAGACCTGTCAAATGTGCCACAGCAGCCGACATGCACAAAGCTTCATTTCTCCTCTTTCTTAAGGAAAAAAGGCTAATCCTGTTGCTTCATTTTTTTAAATCCCCCACCTCACCGCTCACACACATTGAGGGGTGTGTCCAGGCGGTGTATGATAAAAACATTCAAACAGTCAAAGAAAGGGGCAATAAATTGTGGGGATGGGCGTATTATTTGGCAGAGGCAGCAATGTTACCTCTTGTTCTCAGTCTTGTTGTCGGCTCTGCTTTTGTTGCCTTGCCTTGTTTCTCCTGCTTTTGGTGGAGGTTGTGAGGCAGGCCAAGATACTGCCACTATCATCTAAACACACATCTGTCCTCGGTGTCTACTCGTCTACTCGATAATCAACTTAATCGGCTTTATTGTCAATACTACCACCTGTAAAGCACATGAAGAGAATCGAAATTTCTTCACTGTCAACCCTTGGTATAGAATAGTGAACAGAGCAATGCCAAACGCCCATGTACGTGATAAGAGCCAGCAGATGCAAGGGGAGAATTCAGCTTCCTGATGAAACAGTTCTTCAGTCAGTTGAACCTGTCACTGATCGAGACTCCGCTGTTTTTGGTCTGTGGCAAGACTGAGGCGGCTGTGAGATGACGGCGGATTATCTCCCTGCGAGATACCTAACCCGGTTCAGATCATCGTTGAGCCAAAAACACAGCAGTCTGCAGTCCACTGAGAGGAGCATAGTCCAGTTTGATATCCAAAGAGTCTCTACAAGACAGGCAGCAGGATTTAGCCGCTGGCCTGGGATATCTCCTCTGTTTGCACTCCTGTTTTCTGTCACGTTTGAACATTATTATATTTTCATATTGAACATCTTAAAAATGTTAAGCGCGATGCATCATTAATCTGATGTCCCATTGTTATGGTTGCCTGGAGTGCACCCTTTTGGTGTTGCTATCACTGTAATTATACTGTTATGAGATAACCTTGTAACAAAGTAACAGTAAAGCATTTTGACAGAGTCACTTATCAGCCCTTCAGTCAACAAGTGCAGATAAATACATCGGGTGTAAATCTAACACAAAGTGCCCTCAAACACAAACCTCTGTCTGTCGTGAAGTCACCACAGATGAATCTTATCACCGTCTTGTTGCTGCAACAGGCTTCCTTCTCTGTTTCACCGACAAACCCTCCACTGTCCCTGAGGCCCGCTGCCTTTTGGCCCTCAGAGAATAGCGTCACAATCGGCCTTTGTGTTCATTATGTTAGAGGCATCTTCCCATTGCGCTGTGGGGTCCATTCCACCTCTGAATTAGGCCCATGGGGATTTTAGCAAAGTCACCCAGGTCAGTGACCCTCCTTGTCTCACCCCAAACACACATACACAGATAGCCTATCTCTTTGCTGTGGATGCGATAAATTATGGCACTTCTCAAATTTAGGAAACTGAAAGCAGCTTGAGTGCGGATGCTATGGTGGTCCTGGGTGTGTGTGACTCAGCTACCACAAAGGTGACAGGGCAGGACCAGTGCAAGTTCTCACCATTTAGGCCCGACGTCCATAAAATGACTTCACTGTCTCACAGCACGTCATTAATGAATCAGTCCATTGTGCAGCAAACAGCCATCATCAATAAACCTCTGACGCACAATCTATATTTCCATGTTGAAGCTTTCAGATGTACAGTGTGCAGTTGGTCACAAAGTTAGCCATCATGCGACAAAAACAAGACAAACAAAAATATAAGAAGTTGGAAAGCCCTAATTTCACACTTAGATCTTGAAAATGTAAAACTTAAATCTGGGTCTGATTTCTATTCAGTGATGTTAATACAGCTGTTTAGACTACTCTACATGAATTGGAGTCCATAGTATTGCAAGAAAAAAAGTTAGTCCTTTAAAAAAAAACATAATGAGGAGCGTGCCATTGTGAGGTGTTCCCAAATTGTGCCCAGACTACATTGTAGCATCACACTGATGGATGCTGAAGGGAGCGTTTGTGTTGTGGGAGTGGGAATGTTTTTGTAAGAGCATTGAGATACACAAAGTTGCCATGGAAAAGGTGATTGCAGCTCAAACTGTTTCTTAATCGAGTGGCAGTCTCAGCGAGAGGGAGGGCAGTGCACGGTTTGCATGGACTTTGTGGGATTATGTGAGCATTCATGGCAGCTAGTGAGGCCAGCAGGTGAGGCCACGGCTCAGCTGTCTTAGCCTTTACGTAAACAGAGGGAAACGGTTGCCAGATCCTGCTTGTGGTTGCCAGGCTGAAATTGTATCTGTTCACAGTGTTTACGTCAGTCAGGATCTGCCTTCTCTTGACAGAGCAATGCACTTGTTGCCACATGGGAGACACTGAGGAGCGTCTTTTAACGCCTAAGTGGCACACGGAGGCCAGACCAAAAACGGTCTGGTGACATTACTTGACTTGTCGTCAATGGTATCTTAGCAAGTCCTAAAACCAAAGGCAAACAGGCTGCTGCCTAACCACAACAACAACCAGCCATGTAAAGTACTGAAGACTGAGCTTCTTTGTCCCCCTAAGGAAATGTTGATCTTATTTTGTCCAAGCTTATGCTTATAATTAGATCTGCATCTCCAAACCAGACTGGTTTACATGTTTGAAAGAAGTTTAACAGGGAAACAACCTTAAGTGAATGCTGTTTTTTTCTGAATAGTTTATTTCAAACCCGGCTGGGACTCTCTCAAGTTGAAACATGGTTATTTTATCAATATTAAGATAAGATGAAACTTTATTGGTCTCACAGTGGAGAAATCCACTTGTTACATCAGCTTTGAAGAACAGGATAATGTGCAAACAAGTAACAGTCAAATAGAGGTAAGTACAATGAATAATAAACACTTAAAAAGGGACAAAGAATATAAATAATAAATATTAGAACAGTATATAAAATATCAAAAGGTCAACGCAGTGCAAAGTTTACAGTCATAGTGATACTGATACAGACATGCTTTTGCATAGACGTTAATGCACATTAGTTAGTCTTTAGTATTTATTTATTTTATTCAGGGTTGTCCTTTGCCATCATTCCATTCATTCATTCTACGTTTTACACCATAGGCTTTCTTTTCAACATAATAAATTTGGGACAAGCGCAAGAAGATTGCAGCAATAGGATAAAAAAAAAAACGACTAACGGTAAAAGTTACAAGTTCTCTATGATAGTATATAGGTTATTCTAGGTCTGAACGTTTTGAATGAACATTTGTCTTGTGAAATGTTAAAAAATAGGTTTGTGCTCTCCATTGTTGACATTGTTAGGCTGTATACATTGTAAAACTGAACAAAACTTTTTAAAACCAGATCCATGTTGTGTCCTGGCCCCTGCGTTGGGTGCCTGTGTTTGCTCACCTGCTGGTCAGCCGTGTCCGTGCTGAATGGCCGCAGATCTGCCCTGCTGACCCCGTGACCTGCTGCAGCCTCCACACGCCTCCTCTTTGGACCAGCAAATATTGGACAAGTCAGTCAAGGTCTCGCTCTGTTACACTCTGCCCACTGACTGTTTGACTGTTGCCGGAGAACAGCTTTGCCACCAACGGACATTACAGCTGCCAGGTCAGAGCTTGTCCAAACAAGCCTATGGCATGTGTCTAAAACCATTTTACGTCTTTTATCAAGCATTAGCTGACCTCTTTGTGAAGAGAAATGTTTAATGATTATTGTCAATGGAGATTTCACATACACTAGGTCTAGTTTAACCTGTTATCTGCCATCTTAGGTTTAGGTGTAGAGTTATTTTATAGCCTATATGCCAGTGCGATACCTCATTTGAAAGCCAAGACCTTCTAGTTTCTAAAATAATATGTGTAAGATCTATGTCAGTGAAACACAACTTACATCACATTTTACGTCCCTAACCCTAATCATAACCCCAACCCCCGACCCTAAACCTAACCCCTAACTCCCTGATCAGGGGCGATGGCAAGTAACACATGTGAGTGTGAGTTTCATCTATAACTCTCAAAATTTAGTACATGCTCTATTATTTGACTTACAACGAGGTCTTTAATTCTAGAACTATCTCTGTAAAACAGCTCCCGGAAATCACAATGTTGATGCCATAACAACGATAGGCTCTTAAAAAGCAAATCCTCAGAGAGATTAGACGTTTAGCTTGTCTTAAAAGTAAAACCTACAGTTATGGCGGCATTTTAACAAGAGAAATAGCTTTTTAAAAAACACACTAATACGCCTGCACAAAAAGTGTAAAGCAGCCTCAGCTTTGTCATTGTTAGTAGACGGCACTGTTCAAGTTTAGCGATGGCCACACCCCCTAAACAGTTACTATCAACACACATTCTACAAATGATGTAAAAAAAAAGGAGAGAAAAAATAACCTTCGAGTTTGCGTTATCTATGCGTTTATTTATCTCCATATTGAAATTCAGATGTTTTTCTGAGCGTTTGCCCGACTACATTGTCTGACGATGTGTGTTCGTGTGATCCTGGGTGCTCACAAATGTTTGCTCAGCCAACACTCAGTGACTGTAGTCCTCCTCTCTCCAGCCTTGAGTGAAATAGACCCTCGGCAGCCCTTTTATCAGTAGGACACGGCCCGTCCCTTTAAGAGGACCAAGGTAAATAATGGCAGGACTTTAATAGGGGGATAATGGTCACAGGGCACAGGGCCGTCTGCCTCTGAGCAAACAGGTCCACTACCGCCAGTGACCACAGTCATGATCAGAGCACATTGTTATCTTTTTTTCACCCCAATTTTCAAATTATTATTATTCAAATTGTTCATATTAAAAGTGTTTTATTTATTTGTATGTATTTTTTTTGTTGCTGTTATTTAATTCAATCTTATCCAGTGTCACTTTCATAAATATCAAAATGCTTCTTCTTTTTTACATGCAACAGGGAAATGAAATCAATACTGATAAGGAATGGACATAAAATTATGTTAGCAGTATTTATAATGCGCGCTCTCCTGCCTCCACTGTTGTATATATACGTATACTTTGAAATATCCAAACACATATCCTCCTCATGTTTCAGTCCAGATGCATCCTCTCACTTATTATAAATCTCTGGGCAGCCACAGCACGCACAGGGGTCTCCAGAGGCCAATTAAGACAGTCTACCTTCCTTCAGGCATGTGTGCCCCCCACACGTCCCGCCTGCTCCCCAAGTCATCACTCGCCCCCCCTCGTCCACAGACCCTTTGACCCCTGACACACGACCTCTGTGCTGAATGAGTACACACAGGAGCGTCAGAGCGAGACCCCCGGCCACGACACACACAGACCCTGTGGCTGTGCATAGCAAGCCCAACAGCGAAATGGCATGGACCAGTGGCCAAAGACAAGGCGTCTCACTACAGTGCCTCCACACTACACGAGCACGCACGCATTAACACAGTGAGTTAGAGGTGAGGGGTGAGCGGGGGGTCGCAGGTTAATACTGTCCAAATGGACAGAACATCTGCAGGAGGCAGGGGGAGACACTACGTTTACACATTACTTTCTGTCATTTGTCAGTGGAAAAATCAAGGTTTGAATATAAGGGCTGTCAAAGTTAACGTTTTAACTCATGATTAATTATAAGATTAATAATGAATTAATCGCAAATTTATGCATCATATGTTTTGACCTATGAGAGACCAACAGGCCCGTTTGGAACTATGAGGCCGTCCTTCCGTGGACCCACCACCTGCAGGAGGAGCCATAGGGGACTGGTGCTATGTGATTTGGGCTGCTCCAACAGCTGCCCCCACGACCCGGCAACGGACAAGTGGGAGAAAATGGATGGATGGATGGATGGATGTTTTGACCTAATACCTGTATCTCTGGCACCTGTTTCCTGAAAGACGGAGCAAACATTACAAGTTACATATTGTCACAATTTGGCTTTTCACCTAGATTTATGAAATAGTTATTAGTTTGTAAATGAAATGTGAGTAAATGCTTGAAATGTAAACATTTAAGGTGGCCTAATATTACCAATGAATATAATAATATTAACCTCTTAACTCCCACCAAAACGGAGCAGATTTTCTCCAGTTTGGCATTACCCAAATAACAAAAGCGCCAAAACAGTGACAAAAAAAACGAGATGAAAGCAAAAGAGCAACAAATACGTGAATAAAATGAGATGAAAATTAACCGACATTAACATGACAACAAAAATGATGAAAAAGCAACAAACATGTGTCAAAAATGCACCAAAAAAACAAAAGAGCAACAAAAAAGTGACAAAAATTAAACTAAAACAAGGAACAAAAAAGCCACAATAAAGTGTCAACAACACAGCAACAAAGCGAGAAAAAAGATTCATTAACGTAAGTTTAGGCCGTAAGAAGCTTTTAGATTTGGGTAAAGCCAAACTGGAGAAATTGTGCTTGGTTTAAGCAGGGGTTAAGAGGTTAAAATAAAATTAACAAAGATTAATCCAGGTCAAATTTCAAAATTGTGATTAATCTGATTTTAAAAGTTTCCATTAATATTATATAATATATTATGTTGTTGGTTTATTTGTGTTCTTTTGGGACCCCGGGTCTGTAATAAAGTTGAATTTAATTGATTTAATCGTTTGACAGGAAATTGTACTTTTGAATAATGATTATAGAAATGATTTTAACGTGAAGTTACTTCTGATCACCTCAAAGAGATGACTGCATTCTTGTTGATTTCCTCGCCTTAGAATGATGTCCATTAGTGCTGTTGAGATTGAGAATTGCTCATATGTTGCTGATCTGTCCGTAACTGTAATTTCTTGATTGAAAAAGCCATTGTCCTATTCTCCAAGTGTGTTTATGGACAAGGATTGAAACAAGTCATGATGCTGCAAATATAGCAGTGTTTATTTTATACTTTATTTAAGAACCTTGTTTTCTATTTTGGAGGGTAATTTCTGACATTAATATGAATGACCAAATTATATTTCATGTTGTTTAAATAGTTGATTTTCCGATCTGTGTGAGTTGAGTTTGGGGTGGTCAGTGTATGAGGACATCAAAGGCCTGAGCTCAGTGGTGGAAGCACGAGAAGGAGGGTAAAACCAAACCCCACCAACAAAACTAAACCCAACCTGAAAGGCAGCCGAGCCCAGTAATAGGGGATCATCCCTGGTGTAATTCCTCCCTCCTGGCCCCAACAAAGCGCCCCGGGACAAGAGCTGCACATCTGAGGAGGACCAGGAAGGTCCAGCAACAGTCACTGGTCAGTCGCCATGCCAACATAACACCCACTAAGCATTGGCCGCAGCGGTCCGGAGCCCTCCTGCCCTCTCTCATCCGGTCCAAATTCTAATAAGTTGCCTTGGGCCTCACATTGTGTATGGACATGTTCAAACATGGCAGCAGAGCAGGGGTCAGCCTGGACACTGACCTTGGCCCAACAACAAATTCAGTTTGGGGGTCATGGGTTTGTGGGGTGTCCCTCTGTGGCAGGTCCGGTTTGTAATCGGCTCAGAGGCCGGACAGCGCGATGCATTGTTTAAATCTGAAAGACTTGGTGCTCAATGGTCAGGGCAGCAAAGGGTCAGACTGGCCGCAGTGGTCCACTGCCTTTTAAATGTCATTGATACCATACTGGTCTGCATCATGTAGCATCAACCTGTGCTCTATTTGTTAGCAGAACATCTCATATTACCGATTAGTAGAAGTCTAAAATCAGCTGAAACAACTCATTTATGATGACATGGAATTCAAATGAAGATCGGTTGTGTACGTCCAACATATGTTGACACAGGACTTAATTAGCTACCAATAAAAGGCATTAGCCAGCTCCTGTTCACTTGGACTCACACAGCTGTCTGCAGGCTGCCCTTGATACGCATTAACTCTATTAGGCTTGTCTGGCAGACTAATTTCATCAAGAAGCTCTCACAACGGTACACGCTCTAATCACATTTTGGAGACAGCTAATACTGATCAATGAGGTGCTCAGAAAGATAAAGTGGTGGGGCAACACGAGCCACAAGTTAAGCAAGCATTCCCTTGGAATAAAACATGGCTATTCCTTTTCCCAAACAAATTTACTGCAGATAAAAACAAATGAGACAAATGCTTTTAGTAATCAAAAGGTTATAGATTAAAATCTATTTCTCACAGCTTCACCATCACAGACTTTACCTAACGAGTCTGAAATGCTTAGGGAGTGTTTCTGTCACATGCTTCCTTAGGCCCCATCGTGTCAGGCCCTGTGGACAGAGGACTGGTGACACCGCACTGTATCCTGGAGAAGCCCACAGTCGAACTGCGTTTAAATTGGTGTATTTTAATGAACTCTTTTCATCTTCTTCACATAGTATCACATGACGTGCGACATCCCAGAATCCTCAGCTATGGTTACCTTGCAGGCTAATAGGATCTGCCAATGGCATTAGCTTTTTTCCTTGAAAAGGGAGCAATTAGCTCCAATTGGGGCCTACAGCAGTGCTGGTACCTCGGCCCCAGGAGACTCTTCTGCTCCGGACGTTTATTCATCATGTGACCTAGTTGCTGGTTCTGATAAATGGGCCTAGGAAAGGAAAGCGCTGGCCGGCCATTAATCTACAGTCAGATGGGGACAGACGCACACGGTCGCCGCCAAGTTAATTGGCCACTTATTTTAGCACGAGCATAAAGCTAAAGTGAGATGGAGATGGATGCTCCTCTGTTGATCCATAATTCGGCCTCCTGGGTACTAATACTAACAAAACAAACAGAATAATAGAATGAGGGAAGAGGGGGTGTCTCTGAGGAACTAAGAGGCCATTCACAACTCCACAGGTCATAAAATGCTTAGTTAAAAACATACAGTGTCGGTGGGATGACTTCATAAAAGTAATCCAACTACTGATTATTTATCACTTCTATAAGTAATCTAATTACTTCTTTGATTAATTTATCATTACTTTCAAAAGTGCTTTGATTACTAATTACGTGTTATCTTAGTTTAAAAAAAATTAGGTCTGTTCCACGTGTCGGGAAAAATCCTCCAGTGTGAGTGTTTAGTAAGTTTGACGTCCAGTTTTTCGCAGTTTATAACATGACACCGGATAGACGAGAACTCAACATGATGTCTGTATTTACACAGTCTTTGTCATTTTTCATCGACTAAGATATTACAAAAAGTGATTGGTAGCTACTTGATAAAGTAATTATAATCTAATTACCGGTTTTGCAGTTGTAATTGTAATACACGACTGCGTTAAAAAGTAATCTAATTACAGTAGTGGATTACTTACCAATCCATTAATTGCCAACATTGATCACATATGACAGAGACCGTACAAACTCCTTCCTAAATCTGTGTGCCTGTATTAAAGAGCTGAATTACAAAAATACATTTAGGTTTTCAAATGATCAGCGGTTCTGCGTCCAGTCAGGTTACAGCAGAGGTCAGCAGTCATTCACACGGCTGCTGGCCTGATGGATGATGGGAACTGGAGGCCTGACTGAACAGTGATAAGGACCATATCTTGACAGAAGCTTCCTTTGCGAGCCCAAACTGACAGGCACAGTGTTGACAGAGCGAGATGGATAGGTGTTTGGGTGGATGGATTGATGAATGAAGAGATGGACATGCAGATTTCTTATTGAACAAGCCAAAATCTCTCCTTGTATATTATCAGTTCACCTTGTGGCCCTGCATTTTACGTGTGTTTTCTAATCTGACTGATATGAGCCCTTCTGGCTTTTTGAACTAGGGGTGGACGATATGACAAAAATAGAATATCACGATTTTTGGAATTATAAACTCCCGATTTCGATGTTATCACAATTCTTTTTATAGTAACTGAAATAACTTAAATTACACACTGAAGAAGAAAAATATTGAATTAATATACTAATTTATTCAACTTTGTGAAAATTAACACAGCAAAAATAGACTTAGAACTTAGCCTAGACTTAGAACTTAGCAAACTAACTCTAAGTTTGGTAAAGGCTTGTCGTTGGTGTCTGTTGCTGTTTGGCATCTTTTCTGAGAGGTCTCTCTCATAAAGTCAAGTTGCTGTGATATGACGCTGTGTTGCTGTCTGACCCTTTCACAATAAGAGTCTTACTAAAGCGATAACATATGGTGTGTTTTATTGTGTAAAAGGCTAACCGGAAGCAGATGGTTACCATAAGTTATTGCTTGACCAGGTAATTCACCAAAGTTGGATAAGTCTTATATTTATTTATATATATTAATTTATTTATATTTATTAATTAAACAAATGAGAAGGATGCGGCGCCTGACAGAACTGTAAGGACGAAGGACACACTCGCTTCTTCGCACATGTGTCACCAGGTAAATAAATAAACACATGCTGCCATCTACGCAAAGCAGCGGCGTTACGGGGGAAAACACCGACATAAATACCGCTGAAATAGAGACTGAACACTGGGTTTAAAAGCTCCAGATTGAGGAGCCTGGTCGTGTATTCGCACTGTAGAGGAGTGGCTCGCTGCCAAACGCTCGCATTAGCGTCCGATATTGCGTAGCAGTAAGTGCGCCTTCTTGGGTTTACGGTGAAAAGAGTCAACTGTGCAGACGTGCTTAGAACCGTGATAAAACTATCTCACAAAAATGACAGATCGTCAGCTCTGGAGATCGCAAGACGGTCTAATATCGTCATATCGCCCAGCCCTTTTTTGAACATAAAGAGTAGAAACTTAATTTAGTTTCTAATCTTCATGTGAAAAGGTCCATCATGCCGTGAACCCTATTTTATTCCCCTTTGAATTTTTGCATGTGATTCACAGAAATGTTGGAAGTAAACATCTGGTGCACGGTTTATGATTTCTGTGACATATGTCTGTTGCTTGGTGAGTTCATATGATTGTTGGAGTCTGATCAATACAATCAATGGAAGTGCACTTGGTTGTTCAACCTAATTCTAGTTAATTGGGACTTTTCACACATATGTCCAGAGTAGAATGCTTTCTCTAATGAGTACGACTGCCTTTACTCCCTGAGATGTGGCCAATAGTGGGAGGGTGGCCTGGATGACCTGCCTGCTCCCCTGTGGTCAGCGCTGAGCCGGACACAGCTCCTGCCTGAGACTCAGTGAATAGCAGTTCATCTCTGGCTCTCTGCTGGACTCCTGGTCCTCTGAGCTTCAGGCCTGACCCTTTAGAAGGGCACCGGCCCAGAGTCAACATCAGTGCAGCGGCTGCCACACCAGCAGTGCCCTTCGACCGCTGCAGCCCGCTGCGTTGACCCAACTCAGGCCTCGGCCTTACTCCCCGTGATGAGTCAGGGGTCAATCTCCTGGAGGGACATTGAAAAGTGGCCACTGATGAAAAAGTGGCGTGTGGTCCGGCCGGGGGGTAGAGGTGGCAGTGAATGTTCGGGATAGCAGCACACCCCTGCTGCTGCTCCCTAATTTGGGAGGGAACTGGTACACCAGCGACAGACGCCAGCCCAACAATAGCTCTGCACTGGTAAACAATAATGTTTGTCCAAGGTCTCTTTCCTGGGGCCAATCTGACGCTCACAAAGCCCATCTGGTATCAATAAGATGTCCCAAGATGCTATTCACCACATCAGTCTTCATTTTGCCAGTCTTTTCAGCGCGCCTCTCTTCGGAGGTTCAATACCCACAGTTGGTAAACACTTCTGAAGTGACAGATGCTATACATCTAAAGTTTCTAAAGAGGAGTGAGCCTCAACCAGTGTTGTGTGGGATTTAGACTCTCCTGTTTTCTTGTGTTCGAGTGAAGGATTTTAAATAATGTAACTTGTTTATCCTATCAAATGTGACTGTCATGACATTGCATCCTTGGTTCAGATGGAGAACTTTATTATTAAGTTATTACTGAAGTCATCAGCTCAGAGCCTCTAATGGAGATGGTTAAGCAGTTTGCGGAGGTTCTTAGTCATCATCATAATCTAAATGAGTTAAAAGAAGGCACCTGCATGGGCTCTTTTATTTCTGTGTCCTATTCTCCATTTGGCCCATAAGAGAAAAAGAACCGTAACAGCTTTATTTGGTTTGACATTCACTCCTCAAAGTTCCCCAAATATAAAGACGCCCTATTCATGCTCCGTGGAGGCCATATGACTCAGGTCTTTAAATGGAGCAGAGTGGGAGGAAGTTTGGAACGAGATGACCAGTGAGTATTTTGTTCCCAATGTTGCGGCTGGTCTGGGGTGAATAGTCTGGAGGCTAATGAATGAGGCTGAGAGGCAGAGAAGGAGCGTGAGAGTGGAGGAAGTCAGCGCAGCGAGAAGCAGCCACAGGCCAGGACTCCCCGGTTCCCTGGCGCTCTGCTATGGGACAGGAAGCGGGTCTGTTTTTGAGCTGCACGTGCGATCCACAGGCCAGCACGTTCTGCTGTCCCGAGGGAGGTCGGGCAGGAAGTGGCCAGGCGTGGGCTCTGACCTCTGGGTAATGACGAAGCAGCCTCAGGGGGAGCTGCTGCCCGCTGCCACGTTCTCACTGACTTACAGTGCAGACAATATGAATGTGTTCATCACTTAGCATCAGTGGTTAAAAGCACACATTTTTAATCACGTCCTCTACTCACTTAGACTCCCCATATAAGGGAGGCCGGTGGTTTTAAATCGGACATCAGATATTGTGCAGCATTTGCATTATGTTTTTCACCTGAAGGTTGGCAGCTTGATTCAGCTTTGTGCATGAATGAGGGAGTGTTTGATATTGTCAGAAGAAACCATTGCACAGATTGGCAGCCATGTTTTTGTCAGCTCCAGGACAGCTACAGCTACAGTGGTATAGATTATTACCACTGTGTTTACAATGCATGGTTTTTCAGAAGTTATATGCTGCTGAATTGTTCCTATAGTGGACTAATAAGGACTTGTGTTTGTATCCCATAGGGCGCACCAGACGTATCCTTTGGGGTGAGGGATTTAGGGTGCAGTCAGCCAGGTTCCCAGTGTCCCCTCAACAGGCCTCTTGAGACAAGGAGTCAGAGAAAGACATTCCAAAAACAAAGCACAAAAACATGGGGCCGCAAGTCAGAGAGAGGGGCATTGAGATCCCAAGCAGGTAGCTAACGCAGAAGAAGCCAAATTGTCCTTTGTGCCACAAGAGGCATTGAAAAGGAACAGGATGCTGTCTGCAGGGCATCCCAGACCCCTCGGCGCTGCATTGTCGTCTGCGCGTTTCTCCGCTTTTACTTTTGCACATCCACAGCCGCGTCTGGCCTAATGTTGACTTTGGGAGAAAGATGGACGAGGAAGGACTTGGCTTGTCTTGAACGAAAGGCTCTCCTCTCCATCAAAGGTCCAACAGTGAATGAGCGCTTCATAGACAAACTCAATTAGCCGGCATGGAGGTTTGAAGGAGGTGTCTCATGCGACAATGGGACCCCTATTTTGACGTATGGCTGCGGTGAATGCGCGGCAAACACATATCTTAGTTGTATAGGTCCGAGACAGTGGCAGACGTGTTCAATGGAGTCTGGGACACTGAGTCACGAAAAAGGCGATGGGGCTCATTTGGAACGTGGCCCAACAGACAAAGAGGCACAGAAGAGTAAGACATAACACTGAATACTACATTTTCATAAAGTATAACATTTTAAATACATTATGCACTGCCGAAGAAAAAAAAAAGACACATTAGTCGGTTTGGATTCAGATGAGGCCTAAGTTATGAGAGTTGTAAAGTTTATGCTAACCAGATTCCCTAATAAACTAGAGATGAGAGACGTTTTGAATTACAAGTTTGACTTTAAATTGTTTGTTGTCATCCATACTCATGTAGCTATAACATTCCTTGTGCATTTCTAACATTATAATTCTTCACAGGGATGACTTAATAAGCAAGGTCCACAGCTTTCAGGGAGCAATCCTTAGCACGGTACCATTGTTAGCACGGTACCATTGTTAGCACGTAACCGTTGTTAGCACGGTACCGTTGTTAGCACGGTACAGTTGTTAGCACAGTAATGCTAACAACAACAGAAAAGAATGCTGACCAATAAATCACCATAAGACCACTGACAAATAAAATCACGTACGTTTTGGATGTTGAGATGTGAGTATTTTGTTGGTGAACTTCGAGGTGCTGGTGATTTTTCAAGGTCATGTTTAACTGCTGCCTGCTACAGCTCTTAGGCCTGATAAATGCATTTGGTCACTGAGTTATACTTTCTGCACTAAACTTACTGAGTTTGTAGTTTAATATTTTTAAAGTCCGGGTGCTGAAAGTGCTCTGGAGGTGGTATATGGAGGGAAACTCGGGGTAGTATTGTGAAGGTGGGTGTTGGTAGCTGTGTTCATTCCCATGACAACTAGTCTAAAACATGCACAGTGCATCCATATAAGGGACCGCTGGGCTGGGACCTGCTTAACAATACCTTTAATGTCATAGCTCAGTGACTGCTCTTTGTACCCAGGGCGGCGCACTGCGACCCACACAAAAACTCAAAGGCAAAATGGATTAGAATACGGGAGAAAAGATGACTGAATCAAACCCAGTGGATTGGAGGAGATTATCTGAAGGGATTAGGACTAAAATGACACACTAATTGCTTTCTGTTGCGGCAAAGGAGGGGCCACTGTTTCAAGTTTTCCTATTAAAGATCTATTTTGTGTGGGGTCTGCTCTGTTTTGAACATTATTAGCCACAGATCAAAATGCATAAATTTTTAATGACATAATGTTTCTTTTTTAACTCCCAGAAAAGTCTTCACCGAAGTGAACTGAGCTACTCACTCAAACTAGATTAGCTGGGACTGGTTATGGACACTGAAGTAATGAAGGTGCAAATTCAATACTGTAACTCTGTTACTGAAACTTCATTTTGTTTGGGGCATGGTCACATTCTCATTAGTATGAGAGCTTGATAATATGAAAATAATACAATTGTAAAGGAAAGACTGATGTGTTGAATGTAGGCTATATCTGACAATAATGTGATAATGTGATCTTGATTTAAAATGGGCATTTCTGATGCTTTCATTGTAATGTGGACTTGATTTCACACAAATATTCACACAAATATTCACACATTCGATCCATGCCTCTCCCCTTCCCTCCCATTGTTACTCCCTATTATGTTTATTTTTATCTTCCTTTCCAACAGAGGTGTGAGAGCAACACAATTTAATTATGGGGCCGCTAACTAAAAAGCTTATTCCAAACATACTTTCTAATTGTAAATGTTTATAAATTGCACTAACCATACCAAGCAAATCCCGTGAGACTTGTTATTTGGCAATAAAGTATTGAATTAAAGATGGCAGAATTTCATAATTTTGACCTAATCCGAAACAGTCTTAACACATTTTTTGTCATTCTGTGCTAATTTGATTCTAATTCCTCATCATTGTGTCCAGAATGACCCCAAACGGCTGTTGAATTGTAATTATTCCAAACTTTTGACACACAACAGCGAAGCACTCAGGCCTGCAATGTGACTCGGTGACTTCCACTTGTGTTGACCTAACGTCCCTCTCCATCTCCTAATTATTTGGCCAAACTGGAGTCGAGGAGCTTAAAGAAGGCCTTGTGTGGGGTTTGCTCTGCTCTTCAGGTCTCCAATTAGACAAAAAAGACTCCAGGAAGGACAGTAGTAACAAAGAGTGGAGGCCAGAATAGAAAAACAAAACACAACAATCAACAAGAGGCAGTGGCGTCCTGACAGGGGAGGGGGGCGTGCACACCTCCTCCTGCCCGGCACAAATTTTCGAAGCACGAGACCGTCTCTGTGGAAACCTGCAACTTCTTTTGGTTTATTTCATTGGTGGCTCCCTCCTCACAGGCTGTCATCCCCCAGGACTCCCCCCCTCCCCCCCATTCACATCCTCCCCTCTTTGCGGGGCTAAAACAAAGGGGCAATGCTGAAAGGGCTCTGAGGTAGGTAAATGTATTCAGTGACACCGGCCGGATGATTCCATTCTGGGCCCGCGCTGTAACATTTGTTTCCGAGCTTGTCTGAAGGCAGGGACAGCGTGTTGGCTCTTTTGTCCCACGTGCCCTCTGTGCAGCCCTGCAGTTAATGGTGGTCTTGTCCCGGGCCGCTGGACCAGAAACCCACAGCCCACATAGGATGCACCAACACAGGAAGAACAGAAAACAGGGGATGCACAACAAGAAGTGCGTGGGTGCAGGATTTGGTCTGGTAAAATTGTGTCAGAGGCACTGGTGCATGCTGGACTACTCTGTTGGGCCATCTTTGTCTTAGAAACCCTCCCAAATAATCAGAGGTAGAGTAAGAAGGCCTCTATGTAGTAAAATCTGCTTTATGAATAGTTGCAGCTTTCACTTTGGGTAAAAGGCATCCTTTACCAAAGGGTTCTAATTACTGAAATTTGACCCTTACACAAACCATAAAAAGACATTGATAATGTTTAAACATAGGTAATAACTTTATTGAACACCTGTTTATTTAACTTTGGGAACTTTTACTTTCAGTCAATGCAGGTATTTCTATGAGACAAGGGCATGGCAATAATTAACAACTACTCATTCTTTTCTATCCAGTCACCGAATGAACTAAAGATGTTTCAGAGAGGGCTCACTTAGAGGTTGCAGGACGTCCCGCTGTTATCTATCTGAGCTGGGGCCCCAGCATTTAGCCGTGAGAGTCCGGTTCTTTCACTGCTGAGGGCCTGAAAGAGCATCTTCACTTCTGCTCTGTCACTCTCGCTAGGAGACGAGTGGCCATTGGAGATGAGGACTATACCACACTTGACTTCCGTAATCTCCCAAACACAAGAAGAAACGCTGCTTTTCGTAGTCTTCCATTTTTGCATTTTTGTATTTTTCTTCTTCTTTTTTTTACACATTTTACACTGTATTTAATAACTTTGTGCTATAAATTTCAACTATAACCATTGCCTTATAACCGTTCCTTCTTCAATAAAGCAGTATGAAATAGTGATGTCACTGAATATTTTCACTCACCTAACAGCGTTTGAAGATGTACAAGTGCTCAATTTCCAGTACAGACTCAGGAGCAAAAAAAATCCTTGAGAGAAGTTAGAATAATATAAAATCAAATACACATAATTGGGGACCCGAAGAAGGAGGAAAGGGGAGAGTTCAGCTTCCTGAGCCTAGTGGATAAAGCTGTCCCTCAGTCAGTTCAACCTGTCACTGATCGAGACGCCACAGTCTTCATGATAACCCGAATATAGGAGACAAATCAAAACCTTTACTTTCAATCCAGTCAACAGCTGATGCCAAGTGTGCCTCCTTTCAAAATGTAGTGAAGAAAAAGTAACCATTTGGTAAAGTGAAAAAAATAAAATGTTATCTACTGAAACTGCTTGTAAAAATCACACTGTTCTTGAAACCTTTCAAAAATCGAAGACGAATACCACTCAGTTCCCGATCGCCTGTGCCCGCCGAAATTTGCTCTTTGTGTTAGGGATAGCTCGAGTCCCTTAATCTCCGACTCAGCACTTCCATCCTGAGTTTGGCGGCCGGCTCTTGTACGCGGGGCCACCTATCACTGTGTATGAGGGGATTAGGGGGCTCCTTGGCGGCTCCTTCAAAGTTAGACCCAGCATGGCCACCTCGATTATGACCTTTAGATGCTTTCGAAATGAGACTCCGATGAATACTGGCTTATTTTCCCAGGGCCAACTTGAACCACACGTCAGGCAAAAATGAATGCATAATCCAAATGGCCACAAAGGCTGGCCATCCTGGAGTGTTGTGCCAGCTTGCTGAGAGAGGCTTTATATTTCTATTGCCTTCTTTGAGGTTGGGAGTGCTATAATAAATGATTCAAAACTTTAAAGACTAGATTAAAGTGTGGATCAGAAAGCTTAGTCTGTGAAGTCATTGTAGGGCAATTGTGGAGGTTTCTTGATGGGACATTCTCGTGGAAAGAATGCAGGACTCCATTTACGTGGGATCCGCACTTGTAATAAGAACAAGTGAAGTGATGAAGAAAATTCAACCAACTTCATGCTTTACACTGGGTTTTATGTTAAGTGGGAGTACTTAGTATCTAGGGGAGAAGTACTCAGGTGTGTGCAAGTAAGGTCTGAGCTTTCAAATGAGCTGCACGTGCCAGCCAACTGGACCCTCCTTAGTTATTTACCAAGTTAAATTAAATGCTCAAAGTTGTGCCTTTAAAAATAGGCTAATAGGTTTTGTTGTCATACCTATACGATTTTAACTCTTTGGTATGCAAACAATGAAAGAAGTGTGTAACTTGCTTAGTTGTGGTCCAAATGCATGTGGTCCGAGCTTTTAATTTCAATTATCTTAATTCTTTGCATTCACATTCATGTAAGCAACAACTATAGCCTGCTTGTATAGTATTGATATGATTGAAATTGTCTTTTTTCATGAAGGTCTTTTTTTGCAACAATACTTACAAGGGCAAGAAGACCCAAAGAACAAGACAGACAGACTACAGAGCCTAGAAGAAAGGGAGTTGCAGTGCCGTATGTAGCCGGGGTCTCAGAGAAACTTCAGACTTCATCCCAAAGACAAAACTCCGAGCCACAAACAAAGCAATGTGGTTTATTCTATTCAATGCAAAGAAGAAGAATGCAAACAACATTATATTGGAGAAACTAAACAGGTTTTACAGAAGAGACTTTCTCAACACCGAAGAGAAAGCACAAGCGGCCCCCAGTCGGCGGTGCACCTCCACCTCAAAGCCTCCAACCACTCCTTTGAGGACGGGGAGGTCAACATTTTAGCTAAAGAAGAACGTTGGTTTGAAAGAGGAGTTAAAGAAGCTATTTTTGTCAGGAAAGAAAACCCCTCCATGAATCGAAATGGCGGTCTCAGATTTAATCTTCCGTCACTGTACTCCAATCTCCTTCGGGAGAAACCAAAAAGGCTTGGCCAGCCCAGGGAGACGGCACCTCAGCCAACAAAAGAACAATAGGCAGGTAATTAGCAGTGATAATCGATGAATAGGACATGACTCACCGATACTGAGGTGAGCAGATCGTAATAGACGCTCTACTTCAAAGGTGTTTACCCACAGGTGAGAGTAGCTGTGATTAGAGGGGAGGAGCCGGGCCTACCCTAACTCCTCCCCGTTGGTCTATATATTCAGCTGCGTGCAGATTGTGACTTTTGTCGCTGACGAAGCCTTTTGGATGAGAGGTGAAACGTTCGAAGACTTCAACTACTGAGTACAGAAGATGAATCAAGTACCTTAATTGAAAATACTTACATACAATAAAGTTTTACATAGCCACATATGATATAGCTGTAATATATGTTTTTTTTTTTCGGTTTCATGAGTGTGCGGAAAAAATTTATGTAAATCATTAAGATTGCAATTTTCATGGGCACTATAAAACAGCTTTAATTATTTTTTCTTCTCTCCATGTGTTCTATACTGCCAAATTTCATTGGCCTACAGCAAAAACTGCATGCACCAAATCCCATAGGGGTCAGCTTCCAGGGGGTGCTTGTTGTTTTGGGTGTGTTCATGTCCTTTGTCGTTCACTCGGACGCAATTGTCGCCGTCCCAGAAAGGCACCCAACAAAAAAGCAATTTTAGAGAGCGGTGGAAAAAATTATTAAAGCCGCAAGGGGGGATACAGGCCCTTTTTCCTGGCACGCAACTTCCTCTCTTGTTTTTGCCCCAGTCTCGCAGTCACCCAGCGCTGCCTCTGTCACACTGGCCTTGGCGACATTCATCAGCAACACGGTTTTCCTGGCCACAGCCTAAACATTCATAATATTATAGCTGCAATGTAGTTTAGTTTCATGGGTGTAGACAGAAAAATCAAAACTGCCATTTTCAAGGTATACAGCGGGAACCATATGTTTACATACACTTTATAATACACATTTCCATTTGTTAAATGCCAGAAATGGTTTTGTTAGTTTACATACACTAAGATTACTATACCTTTAAACAATTTGGTAAAGCCTAGATGACCATGTCATGTCCTTGGAAGCATCCACAAGTCTGGTTCATCCTTGAGGGAAAGTTCATTGGTTAAAACAATGATGGAAATGTCCAGCCATCATACAGATCAGAAAGAGAGCGGGTTTTGTGTCCCAGAGATGAACGTGCTGTGGTCTAAAATGTGAAAATTAACCCAAGAACAAATACAGTACAAAAGGCCTGGTGAAGATGCTGAACCTGGTAAGAGTTTGTCATCATCCAGAGTGAAACAAGTACTGTACCGACAAGGCCAAAGAGTGTTGGAATTTGCACAAAAAAAGGATAAAGACTTAAATTTTTTGACACATTTCTTGCGGTCTGATGAAAAAAAATGTTTTGGCCATAATGACCATCATCGCGTTTGGAGGAAAAAGAGTGGAATCTTGCAGCCTGACAACACCATCCCAACTTTGAAATACAGGGGTGGCAGCTTCGTGCTGTGGGGTTGTTTTGTTGCGGGAGGGACTGGTGTACTTGACAAAATAGATGGCATCATGAAGAAAGAATATGTGGAAATATTGGAGTAACATCTCAAGACATCAGCCAGAAAGTTAAAGCTTGGGCACAGATGGGTCTTTCAAATGGACAATTCCCAAAACATATAACCAAACTGGTTACAACATGGCTTAAGGATAACAAAGTCAATGTTTTGAAGTGGAAAAAACTAAGTCCTGATCTCAATCCAGTTGAAAATGTATGGGCAGAGCTGAAAAGGCATGTGCACGCAAGGTGGCCTACAAATTTGGCTCAGTTTCACCAGTTCTGTATTGAGGAATGGACCAAAACTCCTGCCAACTATTGTGAGAAGCTTTTGACCCAAGATATACAGTTTAAAAAGGCAATGCTACCAAATATTGATGAAATGTATGTAAACTTTTGCTTTTGTAAAAAGTAACAAAACCATTTCTAAAACATTCTGTCATTTTTCTGGAATTTGACAAATAGAAATTTTTTCAAATTCTACTTTGCCTAAAAAATGAAAGTTGAATGAAATGTGTCTTTTTATGAAGTGTATGTAAACATCTGCATTCCCGCTGTAGGTAAGGGGCGCTATACTTGTGAGCCGTGCGAATGTACTGAACTCTATTCTTTTAGGTTTTGAGTAGGTTTTTGTTAATCAAATTGTATATAATAGTAATAGTAATGGGCTGTGAGTTTTTATTATTTTCCAATAAAGTATTGTGTTTTGGTCGCTACAGTGATATGGCCTTGGAATGTCATAGGATTACAGTGAGAGGTTTTGACACAGGCCAAACTGTTCAAAATAGGACATAGGCCTGATTGGCTTTTTGATCAGTGGGACTTACTGGAATTATCTGATTTTAGGGACCACTGGAGAACAATAGCTTTTTGCCAGGGTTTAGCAGGGAAATCTTACATGGAGCGCCATAACCAAGTGGCTGGCATAGTGTACCGAAACATCGGTTCAGAGTATGGGCTGGAAACCCCGAGCTCAAAGTGGGAAACACCTACACAGGTGGTAGAGAATGACCGAGACAAGATCCTGTGGGACTTCCAGACAAAGACAGACTGAATGGGAATGGCGAACCAACTGGACATTGTGAGCAGAGAAAAGCCGTGGTTGACGTAGCATTACCAAGAGATTGCAACATCAGGAATAAGGAACACGAGAAACTAGAGAAATACCAGGGGCTCAAAGAAGAGCTGGAGAAGGCCTAGAGGGTGAAGGCATCAGTGGTGCCTGTGGTCGTTGGGACACTCGGGCAGTGACCCCCAAACTGGAGTAGTGGCTACAGCAGATCCCAGGAAATACATCCGACATCTCAGTCCAGAAAACTGCAGTTCTAGGAACAGCAAAGATACTGCGCAGAACCCTCAAGCTCCCAGGCCTCTGGTAGAGGCCCCGAGCTTGGAGGAAAAAGAGACCTCCTGCGCTGGGTGAGTTTATTTATTTATTTATTTTTCAAATAACATTTCAGTTTTGCCGTATAGTGAGCAGGTTTCAGGATTCCCCTTCTCAACAGAAGAGAACAAAGCCAAACTTTATATCAACAAAACCCCTGAGATTGTCAACTACCCTACCAGCAGTTCCCTCTGTCCCTGGGGCAGGATGGCTCCCTCTCCTGCCCACGGTCCCTGTCTGTTCATCACGTGTCACAGTATACGCACAGATGGGCCCTTGGGGACACGAGCTCATCTCATGGTTTTGGAGACGCCAGTGGGAGATGGTAACTCAAGCACAGAGCTTAGGACGAGCAGCCGGAGACAGAAGAAAAAGAGAGGGTTGAATTCCCTGCACACGTGGCCCCCACACCTCCAACCTCAGGTGTGCTTTCTCTCCTCTGAGAATCTCAGCTAAGTAAAACACAATGGCTTTCACTGAGACAATTTGTAAAGTAATATAGGACAACCGAATAAAAGGCGAAAGTATTCACACTGCTTCACTTTTTATACATTTTGTTGCCTTATTCCAAAATGGATCAAATTATGTTCTCCCTCATTAATCTACACACAATACCCTATAATGGCAAAGTGAAAAAGTTATTTAGACATTTTTTGCAAATTTATTTTATAAAAACTGAAATATCCCATGTACATAAGTATTCACTCCCTTTATTCAGTACTTTGTTGAGGCACCTTTGGGAGCGATTACAGCCTCAAGTCATTGTGTATAAGATGGTACAACATAAGCTTGACACATCTGCATGTGTGGTGTATTTCTCATTCTTCTCTGCAGATACTCTTAAGCGCTGTCCGGATAGATGGGGAGCATCACTGCATAGCTATTTCCAGGTCTTTCCAGAGATGTTAATTCATGTTTAAGTCTGGGCTCTGGCTGGGTTACTCAAGAACATTCACAGACTTGTCCTGTAGCCACTCCTTTTTTTCTTGGCTGTGTGCTTCTAGTTGTTGTCCTGTTGAAAGGTGAACCGTCGCTCCAGTCCTATGCTCTCTAGAGAAGGTTTTCATCAAGGATGTACATTTCTGCACAAGAGTTCATCTTTCCCCCTATCCTCACAAGTCTTCCAATTCCTGCCGCTGGGAAGCGTCCCAGTGGCAGTGCCTGGAATCCTATATATCAGATGATATATCTGTCATATACATATTGTTGTGCTAGTATAAGGCCTTTTGGGAATAAGAACTCAAAGTTCATCTTCAACCACTGCAGATAATGCATATAACAATCAATCAATCAATCAATGGTTTTGTATAGCCCAATATCACAACAGGAGTTGCCTCATAGGGCTGTAACAAACATTAAGGCAATAAAACAGAGCAGTAAATAAGACAATGTAAAGTTCCGGTGAATCAAATATCCAGGCAAACATAACAGTTTATTTATTTTTGGAAGGTGCACATTACTAATTGTTTTGGAATAAACTGCTGATACTGAATTTATGTTCCTGATAGCATGCCCCTAAAGAAGAAAGTACAGGCCAACAACAACAACAAATCATTATCAATCCCAAATAAAACAACATAACTCCAAACTGTATATTAAGGAGGATTGAACCACGTTAATATACATTTTAGTTGCTTTCTTCAAATAAAACACCTTATTTATTTATTTTGTATCAACGTTAATACCTGTTCTTTCTTTTCTATCATCAAAGTACCCTTCTTTACCACTAGAGGGTGGTGTTGTCTCTGATTGTGTCTATTGACAAGTCTGATTAAAGGAAGGGAATCTCACAAAGCGCACACGATTTTGCAAATCGACCACAAACTGTTGTTGAACAGGTAACGTGCCACTGTGACATTTGATTTTAACCAGAGACACGCATTAAACTCTATCTAACCAAGACATTTGTTTCACAAGATGCAAACAAAACTGTTCAGATAGACCTTCACCGTTCAATGCGTTGTCTGTTTGCTAGTTTTCACCCAGATCTTATGTAAAACTTACTAGCTTATTTTGTGAGTATATTCAATGTGCTATAATCAATTGGATAAATTAGTCAGATTTAGTCAGAAAACAAGTCTGTATTGTAGGCCTTTGCTTACTCGCCCCTGCACATTGACATGTTATTTACCCTACTGCTTTCTGCAAATTATGATTGGTGTCACGTCTGCACGCACTGTGGCCTGAGCGAGTACTATGGCCCTGTCTCTTCACAGATGTGGACCATCATCAAAGTGTGCTTCCTGGGGCACAAGAGCCCTCCACAGCAGCGTGCCCCCTTCCGAACTTCAGTCAGGAGGCCCGTGTTTGCTCCACAGATGACATTACCACACTTGAAGCCTGGCTGCCCACTGCTCCACCTGATGCTGATGCTGCAGGTCTGGCACAGGCCTGCACTGACCTCACGGTGAGTCCTCTTTCTCTGTGGCATGGGGAGAATGTTGACTCAGATGGGACGAGCAAACAGAACCGGAGTGAAGCCATGTGGGTGCCCCATTCTCATGTAGGACAGGCCCAGTGGATTAGGCTAATGTCCATCCAGGAGGAGGGGTGCTGCATAGCTGGCCTTCCCCTGACAGGAGGTGATGGATTAGGGCTTTGTCAGGGCCCATGTCTTGCCCAAGGGACAGAGCGATGAGAGAAAGAGAGGCACAGAGCGAATATCAGGGCTCCGGGGCACCGCAATCCCAGGATCAGCTACATGTTGACAAGGGATTATCCCCCTTTTTGGTGTGTTGGTGCAAAGTTTGGCAGAAGTAAGATAGCAAGTGCACAAAGTCGATGTGAGGAGTCTAGAGATCCTGACAGCTTGTGAGCGTTTGTGACAGATGACATTTGTTGTTACCGGTGAAACTGTCCTAGGCATGGATCCTAATGTACAAACCAGCCTTTCCAATGAATGAGTTTCCAATTAAAGACTACCGTACCGAACACATTTAAAACAGCAAATTGGAAACGTAATTACACAGATGATTCCTCATCATAAACTCAGTTGTGCAAAATAAATATTCCTACTCTTACTATTGAGTTACATGTAAGGTAATAGGTACCAGTACTGGGCAATAGTGCTAGCAAAACTTAAACATAAAAGTTTTTCGTTCCTTTTTTTTTGTTTTGACTGCTGATTTTACAATCTCCATAAATCCTCACGCACAAGCGGAGATAGAGTTGCAGTTGGTGCCGGCGATAGCGCCCCTCCTTTGGAAGCGCTGTGGCATATCTCACCCACATTTTACTCCATTCCTCATAATGTGGAAAGCAGATTGCGTCTTTTTATGGTTTCCCTTTGAAATCCGGCACGCTTGACCCCCTCCCTCATCTGTGATTTTCTTTTACTGCATGCTCTGGTTTATTTCTGGAAACCAGCTTCTTTCCTCAGCTTGTTTAAGACGCCAGTCAAAGTGTGCCTCTGTTTACTTTGGCCATTTGAGGAATTGAAGTGAGGCGATTAGGGATTTGCTCATGATGCCCGCCAATCAAACACGAGCTAAAAAAAAAACGACTTCATAAAGTTCAGTTCACTGTAAGTAGATGAGGAATTATAACATGGGAACAATTTGGCAACATTATTGACGGAGGATTTTGAAAATAGGCACTCTGAACACCGTGTCATGTTGGATTGTAGTTTTTACAGATGTCACACTAAATACTAAATGGAAACGGTATGAAATTTTAGCGACTGGCTTTGTTGTTGTTTTTTGCACTGTTCCTTTTCTGACAAATCTCACTTGTTCTTTAGCCTGTGTAGTCACGATCAAAATTTCACGGCAATGAATGGAATTCTTAACACCCAAAATGGCAGTCAACAAAGCAGTAAAAAGATGTTCAAAAGTGAGTGTGTTTATTTGACCTAAGAATATGCAGCATTTTCATATTTGCTCGAGTAGTATTAACATGTTTATTGATATTTATACGGCAAAAATTAAATAGAATATAATGTTAACTGGAACAAGGGGGAAAACATTTTTCAAAGATGCAAGGGCAATATATTTATCCCAAACTATGCAGGAAGGAAGTTTTTTTTAGCATTCTTTACTTCTATATATTCTTATTAATGCTTATTAATCTTGTAAGTGCATGTAAATATATTCAGACACAACTTGTTCATATTTTGCTCTCAGGAGTGCATGTGTACCCCTGAGGGAAGCAGCCCTGATTGGCTTTGCACGTTGAGTGGAGAACAGGGGAGGGAGGGGGCGGAGTGAGACATGCATCAAGCATGTGCGATGGTGACTGACATGTGGCGGGATGGCTCTGATACCTCTCCTGACGAACTTGTCGCCTCACCACGCTCCGTGTGTCAGGCCCTGGCAGGCTCCGTGTGTCCGTGTGGGCGGCCTCCTGACACGCGCTCGCTCCGTCTGGGCTGACTGCACACCCACCTCGCTCTGACGGGGCCAGTGGGACCAGCACCAAGCCCAGACACACTCCCGGGAAAAAGACTCGAAACATGTGCCTCTGCAGTCACTTCTGTTATGCGCCTCTGCAGCCTTAGCTTTTGTCATCTTACTGGATTTGGTGTAGAACTATTATCCAGCATTTTCTGAGGTTTCATGAAGATATTGGTAAATTGCTGCATAATTAGGATGGTAAAATGGCTAATGCATTTTGTAGACAGCAGGGCAACAGACAATAGCATTTACAGAAGGACTTTTTCAGATTTGTTTTTTAAAGGAGGCACTGCAAGGGGGTCCCCAAACCAGTACAGAAAGGAACATATTTATTTATTTAAATCAGTATTCATATGCAGTCATTACTCATTGTTAGTTTATTTGTTATTGTGAGCTGTAAAATAGTGACAAATTCTTTTGAATAAAATAAATTACTATTGGGGGTATTATCGAATCAATAAGGGGGCCACAATGTCCTGGACTTTGGGAACGGCTGCACGAGGCAATCTGGGCACGCCAGTTTGTTTTAATGTAGTTTTCCCTGCTTGCTTATGTAGCACACTTTACAGTGTGCTGTATAAATTAAGCATATGTACGCTTACTTACCACAGGTGGGTGTCACTATGGAAATCCTTCTGTAAATGTTGCTGTCACTGTGTAATCTATGTGGCTTTGCTGGCAGAAAAAGTGGCCAATGATTTAATGGCTTTCCTCAACCTTTCACGTTCTTCTTGCTCTTTTGGTGAACCCATACTTCTGCGTTCAATTAAACTACGGGCTGCACACTGGCCAGGTTGGTGGAAAAGTGGCACAGTCTGGCAAGAATTACAAATGTCTGTAGTGTCAATTGTGGAGCTGGAAAAAGGCAGCAGCATCCTCCTTACTCAAGCCGTTATTTTTGCTGCAAATTGCATTACTAGGACTGCATAAATTCAGTGGGAAACGGTCATTCATATTCACTAGCCGTGTGTCTTCACATAACAGATGTCCATTCGCCGACACTCTACATATTCATCCAGAGCATTCCGGCAGGTGTGCGTCTCTCCATGTGATGCATCCACACAGCATGAGGACAGGGGGTGAGGGGTAGGGAGGGAGCCTAGTGACAAAAGGCCCCCTTGGACGCTATCTGTGGATGTGGGTGGAGAGCATTTAAAAACCCATTCAGTCTTAACCTGGACCCCCCCAAAGACCCCTTGAATTCTGGAGATGACTACCTGCCCAGGAGCCCAATCTCTATCCATCTGTCCCTCTTTGCATCCTCCTGCTCCCAGACGCCCACCCACTCACACACAAGCGCACCCCAGTGGATGATTGCTGACTCGGCCGGTAACATGCTGACAGTGCAGAGAAACCATGACAGGGGGGTAACGTGGGCGTGTGTGGATACGGGGGGGGGGGGGGGGGCTGTTGAATTTGGGTGCGTGGGAGTGAGTCGGTGGACGAGTGGGCTTTCAGGGACGATGATGGACGTGTTTGTGTAGGTGTTTGTGTGAGTGGGCAAATACTTGTGGAGGAGGAATGCAGTGGGTGTTGAAGGTGTGGGCCCGTGAAGTCAAAAACCCCAAAATGTTATATATATATATATATATATATATATATATATATATATATATATATATATGAGAGAATGGCAATGTTCCAGTTAATGCAGTTTTAATTATTAAAATATAATACAAAGATGATATCTCATACAAAGAAGCATTGTACCGCACATGAATATTTCTCGCTCTCTTTTTGACAAATGTCTTTTCACAGAAACCTGCTGAATAAACCTGGCTGTCCAACAGTGTGAAACCGGGCCTGTTCCCTCCCTGAGTGAGAGAACCACTGTAGATGAGTTGTTAGCTAAACACTTTGGCAAGCAGGCACACCGCCGGCTGCCTCCATGAGGCCGCAGGCGTGGGAAAGAGCGCTCTGATAATAAGCAGCGTTTGGCCCTTGTAACCTCTACAGGCTTGGCTTGGACGAGTTGTCTCTTACTCCTTGGCTTGTTTTCTCTCCCTTTTTCTCTGTCAGTGGAGGAGTCACTGAAGGGGAGGTCAGCCAGGGAGTGGCCTGCAGCTGCGCCTTGAGCTTTTACACTGTTTATTTGGGCAGGCCCAACCAAAATAAGCTCCAGCCAACCATTGCTCCTGAGAACTGAGGCCACCGGCGCGGCGCATTTCATCCTAAGAATGAGGAAAGTGCTTTGACCATAAAAGCTCCTCACAGTACAGTTACCACACAACAGCTGTCCAGTCTGTATCTAGTCTGTGGGGAGGAAGTGAGCTGCAGATGTGAGCAGGATGGATGGGTTGGGTTTCCACACCTACTCCTGACGTACTTCACTCACTCTCTTTGTTGAAGAGACTGTGTGTCTACAGTATGAGGTGCAGTGGCGCGATACACCATACTTTACACAGGATCTGCATTATTCAGTGTCTTACAGTGTTATATTTAGCTGTTCTTCATGAGTGCTAATTGCTGTCTCAACAGAAGCTGTATTTTGAAAGCCATAAAATGCAGGTGAGCCTAACAGGGGCTTTGATTGAGGCTCTGTGCTCTTGTTATCAGTCAAGTGATCTTCAGAAGGTTTTTATTTCTAAAAACATTCCTACTGAGCTTTACGCATCACTTTGCTACACCCCTCCCTCACAAATGTCTCGGAGGTCACTTAATCAATGCAGAGTTACCACAGGTGTGCTCTGCAGGACTATAAGCTCCCCTCCTCCCGGCCCCTTGAGCCGCCCGTCACTCAAGCCTGTGGGCTCTGGCTTCTCTCATCTGTTCCGGGCTGTAAAAGTTGACAGAGTAACTAGCTGTCCTGCTTATCTCGTCCTACCCGCCCATCCCGCCCACTGCATCCACATCACTTTACGTATCTCCGTGTTGCTCAAGCCTCACCTTTCTATAACCTGCCCTTTCCTGTGACCTCACTCCAAACCAGGAACATTTCCGATGAGATCTTTCGGACTTTCGGATACACCCTCATTTTTTTCAGAGAGATAGTGTTGGCCAGCACCTACGGTGTATTTGGCTCGTGTTTGGCTAGTGAGGCTCCTATTGGCAGGGGTCATGGGTCAATGGAGTTGACGGACAAAGCAGATGGGGTCTGGAAGGACAAGTTGTCTGTCAATCTTACTGCATCAACATCAACCACATGAGCCTCATACTAACATTATAACTATACTTTTGGAGCAGTGATATAGAAATACAGTGTTTAGGCAATCATTTAATTCGATTTTTTTATTTGGTCTTTTTCGTTTAATACACTTGAAAAACTGTAAAATAGAGATAAGCTAAACAGTTAACTTGTTTAACTTTGGACAATGTATATGAAAATGTTGATTCAGCATCCCAGAATACTGTATCTTCCACAGGTCATTTTCCGCCTACGGGACGCTCCCACCTCCAAATGGGGCTTTCATTTTGTAACAATTACCTTTCCGCTTCCTCTTATTTTAAATTGCAAAAAATGCAGCAGACTGCCCTATACCACTCCTTAACGTAACTGTCCTCCCTCCCCTCCGCTCCCAGGACACATCACTCTGCTTGACAGCCAGTGGGTGACTCCTGACAGCTCGCATTGATCTCTTGGCTGGGAAAGAAGGAGCTATGACAATGGAGAACATGTGTCCATTTTGGGGCAAGCCTTAACTTGTCTGACCTCCTCATTTGAAATGCACCCATAGAAATGCCACCCTCAAGTTCAAAACATATAAGAATCTGCTATCTATTTTAGGTTTTCTTGGCTCAACTTGCAAGAACAAAGGATTTGATTATGTTTTTCATCTTGTTATGAATAAAAACATTTGTCTTTCATTGGGCTGCACTGCACACTCGCTACATACTGGGAGAGATCACTGGATTTCTTAGGTTCCTTTAAGGCGCCTGTATTAAGAAATGCCTTATTGCCTGTATGTGATTAGCGAGTGCTGTTGCTTCCATGTGGACAGTAAATAGAGCCAGCCCACTTCAGAAACATCTTTGATAAACGATATGAAGAGATGAATGCCTTTATTGTCCATAGAGACGGCTCACGATGTTCACATTAATTACAGGGATTACATTACAAGATATGGTAGAGTTAGATTTTGGCAACAACATTTCCATTTTCTTCATTTCACAATATTCCTTCTTGTATAGCTACGTGTAAGTTAAAATTCCCAAAACGATAAAATGTCCGTCTCTGTGAACAAAGTAACAGTTGATACAGCACATTTTGGCGCATGTTTAAATAAGGATTCAAAGTCTAAAACAGATCCTTTTTATTCTTCTTCCAGGTTGTGTGGGCTTCAGCTGTCAAGTACGGTTTATCTTTGTATCTGTAAAATAGCAGTTAAGTGATGACTGAGTTTACAAGGTCGTGATATAAAGCCTGCCACACCAATTATGGACAGTGTGCTTGTGAAACTCCAGCCTGTGCCTCCTGGACCCTTTCCGGGCTTCTCAAAGGAGAGACATTTATCGCTCCTCACTCTTGACGTGTAGCCTACACATGCTTACAACAGCGGGGGTAAATGGGTCAGACGTGCTCTCCGGTGTTGACGTCTGTGAAGTACCTGTTAGTTGCTCAATGCTGCTGGATGGATTCCTTTTTAAATATGTATTATATTGAGAGAGAATGATGAGTTACCATTTGATTTGTCTCGTGTACAGTACACCAACATGTTCATATTAATAGTTTGAAATATCATAATTCATCCAGAATTGAAATAATCAAACATTTTACATTATACAGTAAAAGTCAATGGTTTAGCTATTGGTGAAGACGTGTTCTTGTTCTTTTGACTTCTAACATCTAATAACACAGATCAGGCTGCATTAATTGACAACACGGCTCTTTGCGTCACTCACTACAGCGGTCTGAACTGACTGTGAGCCTGTGAAGATGACAGTGTAGCGACGAGCAGGACTCCACAGGGCGTTTATGAATCTCAGATCTGATTCACACTTCACAGCTTGGAATATCCACAAATCAGCATGTGCTGAGGGCATCCGTCTGCGCCAGAGAGGTGACTGAAATTGTACTATTGTAGCTTCAAGTTTGGCTCGCAACGTGTTCAGTTATATGTGGTTCATTGCTTCAATAAATATTTGGAACGTTTCTATTGAAAAGCATTTTGGCTTTACCAGTCCACAACGCTGTAAAGTGATGTACACTACCTTTCAGTGTGTAACATTTAAGATGTATTATGTTTTTCTCGCTTGTTCCTCGTACCTATGGACAGATGGCAGGCGCAATGTACTTCCTGTAGCTGCTCAGGGGTGACGGGCTGGCTCTCAGAGACATTCTTCTGCTCCTCTCTTCCATGGATAAACAGGGAGTCCTTCACTTTTTTCTACTTTTACCTGAACGTTCTGCTCTGGTTTGCACCTGTAGTAGTTTGATGTGGGCCCCGCCAGGTCAGCCCCTCCCCGGCTTGGCTTTGACCTGCCGTGCCACGCTGAATAGTTTCCCCTGTCTATGGTTCCTCGTGGGGAAAAAACCCACACAGTCTCTATAACAGAGCCTCTTGTTGCTGGTTTGTGTGAAGGCATTCCCACCTGTGACTGGGGCCGTGTGTGTCAGCCTCTGAGAGTGGCCAGCTGTAGATCTAATGTCACCTACGGCCTGCTGACTGGGAAGCACCGTCTAATATGATCCACATGTCCTACATCCTGTCTGAGGCCGGGTGTGTTTGACAGGACAGCTGCGCAGCGCGCTAACCATTATATGATCTTTCATTATTGGTGTTTAGGGTTGTAGCGGTCAGACTTGTGACAAAATATGGTTATGACACATCTGTACTTCTTTATTTCATCCGACGAAACAGATTCTGGCGATCAGAAACATGTTGCGACTGTATTATATGCACTTTTTTAACACTAGTTAAATGCTGGTAGATTTCTGTCTTGGCTGACCACTAGGATTGAAATCTCTTTTAATGACGGTCTGAAGGCAATGTTAGTGTTTTTCTGTTTATACTAGTCCTTAAAATATGAAGGAAAATAAAAATACACAATAAAAACTCATATTGAAATAAATGACCACATGCATATCCAAAGGGATGAAACTACATTTTGTCTAATATTGTTTAGACAAAAACTAGAGAAAAACTAGCCACAATGGCCAATGAGGGAACTAGCCACAATGGCCAATGAGGGAAAAGTGAACGTTATTAAGCCCTCTGATAAGTACATGACTTAAGAAGGACATTTTATAAGGAAATGGTATACTTATTACTAGCATGCTGTCCTTTTCTATGCTTTTTTAATATACAAACAAGTTCAACTTGTCTCTGCCCCACTATGTGTCTTGCTGGATTTGTTGATAAAGTGTGAAAGGCGCTGTGTAAAAGTTAGAGTGCGCAATAGAGACCCAGCCATTAACTTCTCCTTTATCTCTAATTAACTCTCTGGTGGTTTCTGACTGGCTGTTACACCTGGACGGATATGCCTCAGCTTTTAGCAGCCTCAATGAGGGATAACTGCTCTTTGATTTAAATCCACCTCAAACTCTCCAACTTAACTACTGCGTAAAGAGTTTAGACTGTGGCCCACATTGATACGCTGCGCTCCGGTTATTTCAGGGGTTGAGAGTACATTATTGTGTCCTCAGGGTGTTATGGGCTAATACCGGCAGACTACCTGGGATTGACTTCATAGCCCCACCTCAGTCACCGAAAATAATCACGCTTTGAGGCTCGAAATTAATTACCGCGTTACAAAGTCCATAACTTTATCGCAAGCTCTGTCTTAATCTTTAATCTGAAGAGTTACGCTAATTTAGGCCAGCCATCAAGTAACTTTAGAGTTCATTAGGAAATGGTACCTGGCCAATTAAGAAAAATAATTGGAAAGAAAGGGGTAAGACTTCTCTGATAAATCCGGAATACAATCCACATAATAAGGACCTTTCACTTTTGCTCTTAATTAGTGGATTCTCTTTTGTCTGAAGTCTTCTGCCTTAATCTTGTGTTATTTATTCTAAAATTATTGGGAGGATCGCGCCTTGTTCCTCGATTAGGGACTGAACCATGCTTTATATGAAGTGATTACAGCGGCTTGTGGCCTTTTGGGAGCCGCATGCCTCCTCTGTGCAGAGCCCTATCTCCTGGGAAGAGGTTAAAGACGAGGATCAGCACCTCCCTGGGAGTGGCAGACATGCTCTCTGCTCTGTGTCATCCATCCTGGAGCCTAATCGAGTTATCATATCAACAAATCTCCCATTGGGGGCCTCACAGCTGACACCAGTAGAAAGACACCCACAGGAGGGCAACAAATTTAGAGCAGCAGGACGTTGCTAAGAGAGGCGCTAAGGCACCTGTAAAGGTCTCTGGGCTGCCCACGGAAAGGGCACTCCCGCTGGGCATCACAGTGCTCTCTGGCCCCCGGTCAGACGTCAAGCACAAGAGCGGTAAAACCGCGACCATAGTTAACCATCCGCACAATAGGACGAGGACACAATAGAAGCACTATATCACCAAGACTGTCAATAAATTTAAAGGCAACCCACAAACAATTAGTTGAAAGGGCAGAGGGGTTTCATGGCCATCGGCTCCAGCTCTGCAGGCCAATGGAGACAACCTGTCCACCCACGTGCAAGTGGCAGCTGGTCATTCTGTCCAGAGAATACTTCACAGACTTCTGCAGATCATAGCCTGACCTATAAATGTATCCCCCAAAATACGCCACATGCTGGGCTATTCCTGCAGTCACCGGAAAGGTTTATTACTTGTTGAATTTGGAGAATATAACTCAATAGCTTCCCATTGTGATGTTTTTAGCACACTTCATGTTTGACGTTTTAGCAATACCTATTAGCCAGCTGTTTTCTATATGTTTCACGAGGTTTGTGCAGGACACATTTTGCTTCTAACAACATGTCTTCATTCTTTGAAATGTACTTTTTTTGCTAGATCAGACTCAGTTGATTATTTCAGAGGGTTTGTCCATGCACCAAAAACTTTCTATATTTACTAAATACTACAGTGTATGGACATTATTTTCATGGCTCAATATTGTAGTATGTAACTTTTTTGTGCTTGTGAGGAATGCTGTGTTTTTACGTAGGGGCAGTAAGTTTAAATAATAAACATATATATGTATGTTATAGATACTAGCTTGCAGTTTTAGCTCAAGACTCAAGTACTAGATTAGTAGACTTTCATTTTAGGTTTACAGTTTCCATTGCATTAAATATTATTGCTACTTTTATTGTTTCAGTAGCATTATATGACACTTCAAAATTTGTTAACATGATAGACCTGGTCCAAAACAACCCTTGAGGCCATCGGCTCTTAACTATCTTCCAGGAAGAACGATAATACAGTGAGGGTCTGAACTTCCATCTGGTGTGTCGCATCGTGATGGAATTACTTAAAGAGGTTGGCAAGAGATGTTTGCCGTAATATATAATATTTTGGCAAAATAAAGCTTTTAAAACCACATTTCTAAGCGTGAGTAAGAGCAGATTGTCTTTATTTGCAGTCCACATAAAAGCATACAGTGTAAGAAATGTAAGAAATACAAAACTCACAGTGGCATTGTATTAGCAGAGTTAGGTATTAATTGAGAGTAACTTGATCATATTGCGCCTTTAAAGAAACAAAACCCCTTAAGTACAGCCTCTTAGCATTCACTCAGTCTGCAGCATCTATAAATCACTTATTTGACCACGACCGGTCTCCTCCACTGACCACCTCCACCCATAGACCTGGAGCCAGGCCTGTGTCCGACCGGGGCCTGACCCGTGAACCTTGGCCGGAGCCCTTGGGCCAATGGGGTGAGGCCATCCCAGCTACGACCCCAGCAGCCAGGGCTACCTGCTGCTCGGGCATAATGCAATTGGACACAGCTATCAGAATGATGGAGCACAAGAAATTCTCCACGCTGACCACTCCAATGGCTACTGACCACTTGGGCCAGTTTTGGCCTCAACCCCTCCCGAATCCGGCAAAATGGTTCTTTTGATAGTTCAGCACAGATGCTTTTTTGTGTTTTTGCCTCGTCATCCATAATGTGTTAGAAAGTTAAAAACGCAGCAATTTGAAGAGTGACAGAAGGAAGCTTTATTTTATATGGGGGTATTTCAGGGCGGTCATTTGTGTTTGTCAGTGCTCTAAACATAGCGTGCCGTGTGCCAGATTTTAAGAATTAAGGGAATTTTAGGTCAGTTCAAACTAAATCTAAAATAATTCCTTCCACACTCGGTATTTGCAATGATTCCTGCCCCAGGTCTTATCACTTAATTTACATCAGGCTCGAGGTTGGCCCAAAGTCAAGCTCCTGCTGACATTTACCGCTTTAGCTCCTCTCTATTTTGTTAATGGCACAAGTCTCACACTGCTCAGATAATTACTAACGTTAGCCCGCACTAAAAAAGACTCTGCTGGATGCTAACCGCATGAGTCCTGCGCCGCTGTCAGGACAAAGAGGAAGTCCAGTGCTCCCTGCTTGCCTTTGAATAAACTAAAGGTATTTTGAGGCATTGAGTGCATTTATTCAGGTGTCCCTGCCCCCTAAACAAGCACACTCACCTGAAGGACCCCCTACAAATCAACACAATCAGGATCCCTCATGCCCCGTGGAGTTAAACTACAAACAAATGCACCCAACTGACAGGCAGCTTAGGCAAATTACTTTTCTTATTGTCTGATACAAAATGCCAGAACATGTGTCTGGTATATGGGATGTCCCAATGTCAAATACCTGTGTTGTTTGTCTGTTTGTTTGTCAATTAGTCAGCAAAGATCAGTTGACATGTGATTTTAATGTTTTATTCTGATTTTTTTTTTAAGGACGTTTAGGGGTTGCCCAGCGCAGAGGAAGTTTACTATGTGAAAGTATATGTGTAGATATGGTCATTTTGACTTACTGTATATTATTTTTTTATTTGCAAAAAATTAAGAAATATCACAAATTCTAAATGATGGTCTTCAATTTACCTAATAAACAACATATGCTCAGTTTACAGCAGCTATATGCAAGAACTAGACTTCTGTGAAAACACATTTTCAGCAATATATTCTAATGGTTTTCAAATGCCTCAGGGAACTGGACGGTTCCAGCAATTATTCAGATCCGTTGTAATATGACCTGGACACATGGACTGCTGAGGAACTGCAACTTTATTGAACTTTTAAAATAACCAGGTAGACCAACCAAAGTGCCACAAGGTAAAGACAATAAACTCAGTACACTTCGAACATGTCAAACAGATGATTGTCTACATTTGGAGATCAGTCTTGTCACCCTCCCAAGATGCTCGCTACGAACAAGGATTATGTTCTTACGATGGGCTGGATATCTTGTCAACTGGACACAGGCTTGCACATCTTCCACTCCCTTGGATCATTGACTGCCATCATGTCTCCTGTTAACTCTTTGCAGAAGATGTTCTCATTATAAAATGCCCAGATTCAGCCTCAGTTCCTACAAGCTCAAAGAAGAGCCAAGACCTCTTCAGGACAAAGGCGATCATTAGATCCCACATGTTTGCAAGTAATGATTGGCATTGTGGTCAAATGACTCTCATCAATCCATCTGGTTTATCCAACGCTATTGTTAGGTCCATATCAAATAAATACATCATCATTACATACTTACTGTTTAATGGTCAAACAACAAATGAGTTTGGGTTGTGAAAAAATATAGATCAGATAACATTGGTTTTATTTAAGTTTTTCATGAGGATTGACACATCACTTTCAGTCTGAGGTTTGAGCTTTACAGTTCTACCAGTTCTGTTGACATTAAGATATTTCCGTAAACTTAGAACTACACAGTCAAAAGTCATATGAATGTTGTATTGTTGAGTAAAAGTAATGAATAAAATCCCTGTGGCACAAAAATGTGGGCTCTACTTAAGTTCACAGGTTGACCTAACTATGAAATTAGCTATTGTGGTATTTTTCTCTAACCTCAGGGTTTGGTTCAAAGCTTATTCGGTGTGGGCCAGTAGATCCCATTAGTCATCTCTGCAGAAGTTTAGTTTGAGGTCCTGACACTTTCAAATGCTCTGAAAAGGGCTGCAGGCTCAGTACAATGTCCGCTATGTCCTTTGCTGTGGACTCTGGACTCTGAGGAGGAAGGCTCAAGGTGGGCGTGGTATTATGTCCTAATAGGCAAAGCTGCACAGACACTCCAATCGCTGAATCTGCCTGCTTTTGTCCATGCAGAAGGGAATGTAATAGAAGTAGTGAGCGTCAAACGTTCTGGCCGACCCGATCAGGACAGAGATGGATGGATAGAGGGTCACATGCTTCCTTTGGCCAACTAGTCCAGCTTCTTATCTCTGACCTTCTCAGGCCAATTGATTAGATGTGGGGCATTAGTCATCAACTAAACTCAGGTCAACGCTTTCTTCTACGACCCTAGCCCACGGGCACGTCATTGTCAGCCTTCATGTATGTGCCACTGTATGGAGATGGATGGACTGCTCACTGAAGTATGTTGCCGCTGGCAGACTGAAGTCTAAGAGACAGAGAGGCCATCTAGAAGTGAAAGTGAAGCTTTTATCTAAAAAAAAAAAAAGGGGGATATAGCCTACATTACCTTTGACCAAACTGTTAGAGTTTTTAGATTTAGATTTTTTAGTTTTTAGATCTAGATTTTTTCCCCCTCCATGAGCAACTCCCTTTTGGGTCATACTAGTGTGAGACAGACTTAATTATTTAAGTAAACTCCACACAGAAAGGCTTTTGCGCTACTATGCCACTCGAGTTATAGGACTTTATGGTTTTGCTCAAACAAACAGTAAAAATGGCAATGTTAATTGGGGCCAATTTAGCTTGAAGCCTGAGGGTCAAAAAAATTGGTCAAAGGGCCTCACTTGTTCCCTGAGCCATAGTTTGGACGCATGCTTTTAACCATGGTCTATCTTACGCTATTATAACTTCTTGACATGATTACCCAGATAAACTAGGCAAGGAGACTTTACAGAGACAAATTCATATACACAAAAGTTCTTCTCACAATACTGGACGTGACTGCTGATCCTTTTCTGTTGTCTGCCTGTTGTGAGTTTAGCTGGAGAATTGTGTATTTTTTTTTTTCAGACAACAATCTGTACAATGCAGTGACAAAGTGAAGTCAACAGGGCACGGTGTTTATGAATCGATGCATTACACTTGTTAGCAGTGGCTCCAGACTTTGTCCAAAATGTCTAATTAGAACAGTGGGAGTCAACATAGTGTCTCATGGCCTGCACAGACATCAGTCCTGGTGCCCTGCAGGGTGGCCATTAGAGGCCTGGCCGAGGGGAGCCAAAGAGGATGTGTGCTCCCCAGGAATCTAATCCAGTACCAGTGGCTCTGCACTGGGAAGAAAGCCGTCCCCCAGTTCCTGAGCTCCCACAGGTTCTGGCAGGTGTCTCAGCGAGCCCTCACAATTGGACTACGGTTTGGCAACTTTTGTGACCAAATTAAGCTCAAAAAAGCATTAACTCTGCTCACATTAGCTCAAATGGAAAAGTCAGCAGGGGCAGCTTTTTCGGCTTGGTTAACTTCATTGTTTCATTTTTGTAGTCACGTTATAATCCTGACTTAGTCCATGAGATCTTTTCATCCAAGATAAACAGAAAAAAAGAGACTGAAAAACTCTGCGTGTGCCGACAAATTGGTTAAGTTGCACACTGTCAGGAAGTTGTTGGTGAGAGTTGGGTTTTGTTCTAAAGATGCCTAAAGCAAAACAAACATTTTAAGAATCAGATCATGTAGAGTAGCCCGATCATATCTTGTTGCTGCTCAATTGAGATTGAAACTTGCATATTATATTTATTGAAGTATCTTATTGATAAAAAAATTGAATGATTGTACTTTATAAATTATGTAACTATTGAGTTAGGAGCTCAGACTTGAATTAACTAAAAGAATAACTAGTTTGCCCTAGCTGTCCTACTTCAGTACAGTTGTGCTGCTACTACTACTAAGTTGTTGTTTTTTCCCTTGCCCAAAGTGTCCTAGAGAGGGAGAAAGAAAAATGTAATGGGTCTACAGTGCTTCAACAAACAGGATCCAATCGTCTTTTGTCATATTTTGTAGATTTCAGAAACACATTTTGGCCTTTGGCGTTTTCTTTGATTTGCTTCATCCACTGCTCTTGTTGTCCACCTTCCTGTTTCTTACCTTTTGGCTTCCAATTTAATAAAACCTTCTGAATCCTGTAATGCTCCACCAATCGTTCTCCAATACTTGGCTCTTTTCTTCGCAATCACCAGGGGTTAAAGTGGGTGGGAACGTGACCTTTGCGTGACAAAAAAAAAAAAAAAAGAGTTAATGATTGTGACTTTGTTATTTTCACACACATACGAAAGTCAGCCTGTGAGATACATCAATGCCATAAAAATACTAGGTCGGGCCAGGTGTTGGAACGGGTATGTTAATTTGCTGAAGCTGCGCTGAACAAAAGTCCACTCTTCGGAGAGAAACTGGAGAATACTCATAAAATCAGCAGCAGCTCAGTCCGCTCCTCGTGCGTGCGAGTTTAATGCGCCTCAATATTACAGTATTTTTCACAAAATCATTTTAATCAACTTTATGAACTTACTGTAAACTAATCCTATAAACGGAGTCTACTCTTCCCCAGCTTTAGCCCGCTTTTTATTTCATATCAATCAGCCTCATATTTTCCGTTTTAGAGAGTAATTTAGGAAGCATAAGAGAAAAAGGCGATATTACGGCGCTCGGTTACGGCACGATGTCGGCCTTTTTCACAAAGCATTTGCTCTGATCTGATCCTCTGAATCTGTCCGCGGTTTGAAAGTAACAACAGAGTCATAAATTCAGCCTAAAGTTGAGTCTTTAGACTCGTCTGGAGCCTGTGTCTCCTCCTCACTGATCAGCGCGATGAGCAGCTACAGACAGAGGAAAAACAGGGGCGGGGCTGACATGGGCAGCAGGGAAACACTTACACAGGATTTTGACAGTACATAAAAACAGTAAATACATAGATTAAATAATAAAAGCAGTCTAATTGCAGCTATAAAATCAGTGTTACTTTTTTCTTTCTTTCTTTGAGGAAACTAATCATAATCATGCTATGTCTTCTTGGAAGTTTTGTAATTCTCATGTGATTTTCTTCTTAAAACATGAATGCTTTCCTTTATTAATCCTTTATTATACGTAAGATTAATGCAGACGATTGTATTTGTTGAAATAGTAGTAGTAGTAGTAGTAGTTTATTTATGACATAATTGAGATTGATAGATGGGCACATCCACAGGGCTGTGTGGGGTGCTTTTGAAAGGACTTCTGTTGCACATGTGCCTGGGCAATTCTGGAATTTGTAATGTAAAGTGTTATATTGTATGAAAATACGAGATGCTGCTTGTATTACCGTTATTATTTACCTGCAGCTGGACACATGCTTTTCAGTCCTGTATATTTTCAGTGTTATGTTGGGCCTTTTCTTTTGAAAGGACTTACAATTATGTTTTGTATTTCTTGAATTAACCTGAAATGCATGTAATTAATTACTTTGAATGGGGGGGTAGGCACTAATAAGCTTTCTTGCTTCTTGCCTACTCCTTTTGAGTTTTTATTATACTGCAATGAGGTAACCTTGCAATCTATGTTTGTAAATTAATTGCTCAAATAAACTAACTAAATGTCACAGGTTCGTGTTCTTTGGAGAATGTCGTGGTGTGGTGTAGCCAATAATTTAAAACCAGGTTAAAAGGATAAAATACAATTTAATGTATAAGGTTAAAAAGGGGCTAAAACATACATTAAAAAGGCATAAATACGGGGTTTAAAAAGGGCTAAAAGAGGGTGTACGTTAAAGTGCAGGTAGGTCAGTCTCTGGGATGGGGGTCCGGCCGGCTCCGGGAGCTGCGGAGGCACTGCAGGTGTCCACCTCGGGGAACATATGCCGGAGCGCTTGCTTGTGCCGCTGCTCCTGTCCGGGGGACATCCCCGGTCTCGACACGCACCCCCTTGCCGCCATCGTTCTACCCATCCCGGTGCGTTGCGTCACGTGGCGTCCCTTAGTCGTGCCCTCGTTGGCCCAGTCCGGTGTCCTCGCCCCGGCATCCTGCGTCCTTGGCGCTGCCTCCTGCGCGCCGCATCCCCGCGCCTCCTGCTCGGCTCTCCCCCGTTGCCGCTGCTCCTGTTGTTGAGGATGTTGCCATCGTTGCTGCGGCGGCCCATTGCACAGCCTGTGCCGCCTGGCACCGGCACTCCCGTGCCCCTGTGCCTCTGTGCCGTCTGCCCCAACTGTAATCTGCCCTCCAGCAGCCCTGTAACTCATTTGTGCCAGAGGTATCCGGACACGGCTTATATGCTGGCGGTGGCGCTGCGGCTGCACTGTGGGAAGACTCGTTACCTTCTCCCTCAACCCAAAGTCCCCACATCAGCATTTCAGCTAAAACGCTAACGTTAACTTACTTGCATTGGCTATAGTTGTGGTGACGGTCACGCAGGTGAGTCATGAGGTTCGAAGTATCGCTGCCTTTAGAGACACTTTTTTTCCTGCACGTTCCGCAAAACAGGATAACTGTCTTCTATAAACTGTCCTTCGGCATTCTTAAAATACCCAAAATATGCCCAGACTTCAGACTTGGTTCTGTTTGAAGGCTGATGGACGTCCGGAGCGCTGTCGTCTCAAACATAATTCCAGCTTCGAGAAAGTTTTGTTTTGGTTGTAAAGCTACGGAGTGCGCCTGCGCGGCAACTTCAGCAGATGAGACGGCGGCCGGTGAGGCTCACTTTGCCGACACCGCGGGCGCGGTAATCCACCGAGATAATATAGTTTTTCAAAAACAAGACGGTAATTTTTACCGTCCAAATTTTTACCGGGGTTTACCGCTACACCGTTTACCGTGACAACCCTACCAGGGACTTGTAGTGTCACTTTTGTTTCTTATATGCCCTCTGTAGATCTCCATATCATTGCAAGATCAGCTGCTCGTCTCTCGGAGTCAGTGATTTTCTGGTGGATTTCTCTTTGAGGTTCATCGTCATCTTTTATGTTCTGTCCCGAGTATTTGAATTCTCCCAAACACAGTTTGGGAGACAGGTTGTCTTTTCTTTCTGTTCTCTCGCTGATGTCGTTTACTTCTTATGGTCTGTCCAGCAGTGCACCATCTGGACTTGTGAGTTTTGAGATCCGTGTCAAATGAACAGCAGCATTGGTCACACTCAAAACGTTTTTTTTAAGTTCTTTAAGTTCAATGGGCCTAATTCTTGAACATTAAAATCCGTAGTTAGGAAGGAACTGTGGGGAAACTGCGACAAATTTACGACACCAGTTTACAAGATAGAGGCCCACGTTAATGCAGTGCATTAACGTTATTAGCATTTAGTGCTAATTATAAGCCGTGGCATAAAAAAAGTTTTAGCAGTAATGCATTAGTACTTTACTGCAAGTAGTATTCCCAACTTATTTCTGATTAAACAGGGTATCTTTAATTTATTATTTACATGTTTTCTAGAATGAATTTGCCTATTATGTACAAATATAGTTGACTCTGAATTCTGGGTTCCATCTGGGAATTCTGGGAGCATAATTGTCAACAGAATTGGAGATTTTTTGAGCGTAAGAGTCCTCGTTCTTACAGAGGAACGTTTTCAGCTAAGAACAAGTTTTGTGAATGCCATACACTTTCCTAAGAAGGCGTTAAGTACAAATGTGTGCGTAAGAACATGTCGGGAATGAGGCCCAGTGTTTTTGTGTATTTACACTTTCTTCTTACACCACCAAGTTTAGTGTGTCGCCAGCCCGCGAGCCGTTGTTAATACCTGCTTGCAAATTCCACAAATTATGTCATCCGGCGCGTGTCCTCCTAATGGCTTCTCTGTTGAGTGTTCTTCTGATGGCGTCTCCGTCGTATATTCTTGTGATAGTGTAAAAAAAACACCTCCACCTGGTGCACTATGGACACTATCCAGCTGAACCTTGTAGGGAGATAATGATTCTTGCATTGAGTTTGCGGATGGTGGAACTGGCGACTCCTGCAGCACTTTAGGCTGATATGGTATACTTGCTATTGCTATTGGGCCAACAACCCCCTTGGTGTGAAAAGTTTCAAGAACTACTATTACAACTACACTTGACAAATACAAAATAAAATACATTTATGTGAGTCTAAATTAATCTATATTGTCTTATTGATCCACAGCAGTGCACTTAGCTTATTATATTCTTTCTCCTCAGGTCTACGCAAGCGTCTGGCCAGTGGAAAAAGTGGAATTTTCCGCTTCACTTAAAATCTCAGTTTTTGAGTCAACCCTCTTCTTATCAGTAAGCTCTAAGCTGCGGCCTGAGAGTGAAATTAATTGTGTGCTAAGCAGAGGGGAATTAATGGCTCGCACTGAAACCTGTAGTCTTGGCTGGCTTAGCTCTGCTCGGATCCCCCTGATCCTGCTTGTTACAGGAGCTTGGCCATTGTAGATGGGGAGATGATTGTGTGGTTTCAGCCTCTTGCCTCTGCTTCTTTTGTCTTTTGGGGGAGCATGAGGATCTCTGCCTTTGTCTTTGCTCATGTTCTTTGCAGGCAGTATCACAGCTGGCTCTTTTAATGCAGTCAGGACATGGGGGACACGGGGCGACCCTACCCCCAAGAGGCTGCTGTAAACACAAACCCACACACATTACAATTGTATCACTAACACATGACAATGACAGTAATGTGTTCCGTGAGCTGGTGATTCATCTGAATGACTCGCTCGCAATAGTAGCTTTTCAAAATTCCTATACTAGTTACTGCCCAGTGTTTCCGAGCTTAATCTTTATTATCAGCAGCAACACCATCTTTCTGATTTCATTCAAAAAGCTTCTTAAAAGAAGCTTCAAAACAGCGACAAAAACGAGGATGAAAATAAAAAAATAAAAAGTGATGAAAGAAGCAACAGAAGAGCAACAAAAACATGATTTATAAGTGATGGAAAGGCAAAAAAGAGCCACAAAAATGCAACAATAGAGTGACAAAAAAGTGACAAAACATGACGAAAACACGACAAAAAAAAGCATCAAAAATCAAGGGGAAAAAGTGATGAAGAAAGACACAAAAAAATGACAAAAAACCAACAAAAAATCAGGCCATACACTGGCCTATAGGCTGTAAGCTCTCAGGTCAAGAAGCTTTTAGATTTGGGTAATGTCGAACTGGAGAAACACAGTTAAGGTGGGTGGTAAGAGGTTAAAAGATGGATTGATATAACCTAATGCTGTTTTTTTTTGTTTTTAAGCCTTGTAAAATAATGCATGCATGTATTGCAGTTAGTATGTTTAAAAAGAGAGGTACTGAAGTATGAACTGCTCTGCTCACATGCATTTTTATTCTTATTTTTAGTATTTTTTTAGAGTTTTACAGGGTAGAGGTTGGTAGTTTTATTTTGTTTAGTTTTTGTTTAGTTTTTTCAATATATTATTTGTGTATAACTTAACTCTAACCTTTCAGGTTAACGAACGCAGGTTGTCGTGGCCCTCATCAGCATGTGTTGTCTAGCCATCTGCTCGCTTTTAAATGTGCCGACTCATTGAGCTTAACAAACAGAACTACTATACGGCTGGACAATTACCCTAAACAGCTTGGTAATGGTTTAATGGTGTCTCGAATGACAGTCTGGAAAATAAAACTACAGGATCCCCACAAAAACCTTACATGGCTGTAAATATGTATTAACCAGAAAATGGGCCTTGTGTGGGATCATTTAGATGAGACAAAGACTGCCCCGCTAACAAAGAGGCGAGATGCAGAAGAAAGAGGGGATTCTCCTTAGCTAATGAGTTGCCCCATAGAAATGTAAAGAGGAGGGTGTTTAGGGAGGGCGGTTGTTCTGATAGACGGTAAAGTTTGGAGGTCTGAGAAACTATGTGCACTGTCCATTATGGCCATGGTGATTCACTTAATATCTTTCTGGGAGGCTCATGTGGAGGGGTGCTACACGGTGGTAAACTGGACTCTTTGTTAAGACCCCGCTCTGAGAAAAATTTCACTGAGACGCTCTTTCCTTTAAAATCATACTTGGAGATGGAAGTCATTTGCCTCAGGGTCCTTCAGCTTCAAGAGCCACCTCAATCCATCCTATGTCAGTGTGAGTAAGGAGAGTACGTAAGAGAAAAACTTGTGTCAAATGAGCATAATATAAGTAGATGTATAAGAACTCCACTCAAGAAAAAGCACAGTTTCTTTAAAATAAAGTAATTTAGTATATTCTCCTATCCTGTAACTACAGATCAAACTACCTCAATAACTAATACCTCACTTCTCCTATTACTGCAAATACTGTTACTTTTAGCAATACAGCTGCTGAACTGCAACTATCTACGCTCTATCATTAATACTACTTGTACCTTTGTTCATGTTGCCTCTCAAATCAAATTTACGTTTACTTATTTATGGTTTGAATATTACTTAATATGTTTTTCTCCGAGCCTTACATTTTTATTAAAATCATAGCAAGCACATTTTAAACCAACTTCACAGTAGCAGTAGTAGGTTAGTGTAAATTCCAGAAACACTGCCGTCAGAATAGAAAAGCTAATTGTTTTCAGTATTATTGGAAAAGGAAAATAGAAAGTACAGTAGTACACGCACACACACTAACACACACACTCCTGCTGCTTCCTGCTAGTAATATATTCCTGACTTGGTCTAGTTCTCCTTATTACCACATCTTAAATGTTTAAATTGGGGGGATATCAATGTTTTTGTGTTGGCAAAGATGAGGACTTGGAGATTATACCGGCGATTGAAATGTAAAACAGCTATTGCAATTACCCATAACCTCGGCGCGAACCTTGCCTGAAACAATACAACTAGTTTCAAAGGCTGGGAGGCAGACACATCCCTGAGAGGCATGGCAAGATAACAACAAAGAATCATTAAAGGTAAAGAGAAGGGAAGAGATGCGTTTTTCATCTTTCCCTTTTTGCAATGTGGCGAATAGAGCCGGACCTTTAAACAACACCTTTTGAGTGAGTGTGAATCTGTTTAAGATTAATTACTGGGTGAAGTCTCTTTGGTTCTCTTTTGTAAATGCTTCCCTACAAAACATGACACAGAAAATTCTTTGGAGAAATGCTGTTGGAAAATAAAGTCCTAATTAGAAACAGCTTTCTCATTTTAGGTCTATTTTCACCGCTGTCATCTGCAGAAGTGGTAGAAATGTTTGCGGAATAATCATGAATATTAAAGTTATATTATAGTATTTTAACATTGACAATGGGTTAATTTGACACAATGTACGTACAAAAAAAGAAATAGACAAAATGTGATTCAGTGTATTGATAAACTCTTAGAAAAACACATGATCCCAATACCGAATGCAGCCTTTATAAAACTAGTACATTTTATGATATGGGCACCACAACTGGTTGCCAAGTTTGAACCAAAGTTTCAAAGTTACAGTACTCATCCTCTTCATCTCAATATTGTTAAAGTTGCATCTGGTTCTACTGCATCTTCTTTGTAGATTTCTCCTCAATTACCTGCCACGTTTTACCATTTCTCTGACCATTGAAAGGTCTTTGCAGCCTTTGGAACAGACAGGATTAGCCCATATGTTCATGTTAATGTGTGCAACACAATCCACTACAGAGAAAGAGATATGGGATCAGAGCCACTGCTACCTTTTAAAAAGCCTGTTGTGTCACACTTTTTACTTGGGAGGTCTGTTAACTGCTAGAGTTAGCAAAGTGCAGCAGTTCGGCCAGTGCGTGTTGTATGGGCAAGGGGGTCTACCTAATCTGGCTCTAATTGATAGTCCCAGGTTTGTCCCCCTTGTTTTGCTGTCTGCTGCTGGCCGACTAATTCTACTTTTTAATCACCCTTGTGTCAGTGCGGGGACCCCGACCTGCCCTAGGCCCACTTGAAGACGAACCCATTCCTCTTCAAGACTGTTAGCATGGACATGATCAGTATGAAGGGCAGATGTGGGACATGAACAAATCTGCAATCTCCATCCTCTCTGTCAACACGCTGCTTTCTCTGCCTCTCACAATAAGAGCCACAGCGCCTTTGTAAACTGTTCTCCATGGACTGTCACAAGGGCTTGTTTCATGTTGGATTGTTTGTCACCGTTTGCGCTTTGGTTTTCTGCATGTTGAGGTAGGGAGGTCAAGATTAACCGGTTTTACGATTACCGCGATTATAAAAGGACGCGGTAGGTTAACCGTAAGAATTTCAGAAGCCACGGTTTACCGCGGAAATGTTTCATGCGGACGCAGGAGCCACTGCGCGCCATAAACAGCGCGCAAACTCACCGGTAGTTGAGCGAGGCAGAAGGACGCTCTCCTCCAGTGTTGTATCCACCCAAAAACGATTGAAGTCAGCAGAGTGGGACCTCTTTAGGATCCAAAACATGATCAAGGCTTTGTTGTCGATGGACGTCCGTTATGCAAACCCTGTCGTCAGAAAGTTGCAGCTACGTCGAATATAAACAACATCTTGGAGATAATCCTTCGCTCTGAATGTCCAGGTAACAAACTGCATACTTCCCAAAAAAGTTGTCCAAATGTTCGGAAATAGCCGCCACAACTGGCTCAGGATGTAAACAAAAGGCTAACGCTCCGCTCTGCTTCAGCGATGCGTAGCAGAAATGAAAGTGAAACCGCGCACATGTGGAGATCAGCTGTTCATTAGTCACTTTGTAAACACGTTTCATTCTCTGTTCATCAAAATAATTAAGCAACAGCTTAACTTTTGAGAGCATAAAACCTAGCCTAGCTTGTGGCCTAATAATATATAGTAAAATAATTATGATAATAATGGTCATTATAAGAAGTAAAGTTGACATTGTTTTGTTTTATTCAATGGAGGCCTATTTATTTTAATGCAAAACAATCTTAAAGCATTTTTCATTTTTAGAAACAGTGACTGTTTACAAGTATTAAAAAGCTTTTTAAAGACAAAAACTAAAAATATCAGTTCTTTCCTTTCATTCGGGGAATAATCGTGAATAATCGTAAAATCGCAATTTTTTGTCTCACAATAATCGTGACTCAAAAAATTGAAATCGTGACACCCCTATGTTGAGGCTATTAGTCCTTGTGGCTTTAAAGGGTTCTTTACTTTTGTGTTTGCATAGATTTGCATACTGGTCTGAACATAGGCCTTAATGAAGAAGAGTTTAAGTGTATTTGCGTTTTGCAGTCAATTGTTCACTTCATTGATCAGTTTGGGTTAAGAAGAGTCTGTCCTCTGGACTATTATGTTACATGCCAAATGGTCGCATGAGCCAAGTAGTTAGCATTTTGATAACACTTTATATTAACAGTTATTGTTCAGGCATCTGAGTGTCTGTAATAGAATTTACACCATGTACCGCCAAATTATCAATAGTTGACTTGTATAGTACAGTATACAGTAGTAGGCATCCGGAAACGGCGCTGTTGTCTGACCTCACTGTTGTCTGCTGTAGGAGGAGGTGAAGTTAAAGCACATGACATTATGCCAGAGCACTTTCCTCTATAGCTTATGTTTGTAAGTGCTTTCTCGCTGCAATGCTAAAAGTCCTGTTCTCACAAAACAAGCTCCTCCTTTACAGCTGACACATGCCCCTTCATCTTAGTATTAATGCTATTTCCAATGCTCATTTTAGTGATTTCTTATAAACGTCATCAGTCACAGTAGCACATCATAAATTAATGTAAGGCCAGTCACCTGAGATCTCTTGCTGAGAAGCACAGGGGGCTTAGTTTAACAATACTTCCACAGAATAGAAGAATTCTTGGCACAAACTACTATTTGAACAAGCACACTGTTGCCTTTAGCCTCAAGGTGTGAAGCTCATTAACAGCTCCTGAGCCAGTGGCACTGCTGCATGCACACGTTCAGTCCCTATGAAGCAGCAGGAGTTTGATAAGGGACCTCACACAGCTGCATCAGCTGACCTTAATGTCATGGTAACGTGACAGAGGTTTCTGTGTGATAACAACTGTGATGATGAACCAAGTCCTATGACCCCAGAGGATGGATTCACTGGCTACGCTCTAGTCCAAATGAGACCAAAGGCAATCTGTTCTGGTCATGCGGCTGAAAGTATGACACAGCCCTCAGACTATCGCTTCACGATTCTATGATTTTTTTCTTTTTTTTAGCTTGTAATACAGATCAATAGTCGAAAATACAATTATGGTGCCTCATGTCAAAAATATTACAAATATGATGTGTAAGGAAATATTGTCCATTAATCTCTGACTTTGCTGGACTCACTTTATTGTTAGCGCTCGTGGCTTATGACTTGAGAAAAAAATTACTCAAGGTGCTATTCACTGGAGTTATGGCTAGTCATAAAGCGGATGAAGCAGCTTTAAAATGTGGCCCTATCTGTACTATTGATGTAATGACTGTTTAATGTCTGCAGCCACTCCCAATTTAATGTGTAAGTGGACGCTGATTGCTAAACGCACAGCAGGTCTGATCCCTGTGGACTGTTCCGGTGACGGGCACGGCACAAGGCCGTAACCTGCTACACACACCTCTTCCATACACAGACCGCACTCTCTACTGCACATGTTATGATGCATTGCCTGGTTGTTCTTATTATATGACCAGGATGGGAGTGGAGTGTGCCATTTATCCAGCACCGAAGCCCTGGCTGTCTCCTACTGATGACATCACTGGAGCCAGACACTCACACTTGCTGCTCACCTCCTGGACGGCACAGGTGATTCAGAGTGGCCCCTCGCTGGAGCCTGGCGTCTGACTGTAGTATCGGTCTGTCTGGGTTGTGTAAAAGGCGAGCGGGAATGGAGCATGATTTACCCCTGACCCTGTGGAGTGCCGCCTCTATTATGAACTCATCTGTGACTCAACTAATAGCTAAACCTGCCACAAATTTAGCTCTGACTTCACCACCTCTCAACTCTGCAGCAGGATTTTACGGTCTGCATCAGACAGTAGTCAGCAAGTAGGAGTTTGAGTTAAGCGCGGAGAATGTATGGACTTGCTTTTTTTTTTATCCAGTGCAGAGTTCAAGTTCCATGACCACTTTTTTTTGTGTGAAATTAAAATATGAATTCATTACTTTTGGATAAAATCCTCATATTTAGATTCACTGGCATCACATATAGAGTACAGAGTTATCTGTTTTGCAACTGAGCAACGATGCCATCTTGAACTACTCAGTCCATACAACCACTAGCATCAATAACGCATTTAGGGCCACTAGGTCTGTCACGATAATTACTATATTGACTTATTGTTCGATAAATTACATAAACAATATAATTTTGAACTCAATATTTATCATCAGTATTTATTTACATTTTTCCTTCCTGTTTTTATCCTATTTTTGTATTATTTGAACAATTTTATCGTAGTAAACTGTGTTTCATTAAGTTTCATACTAAAAGCAGAACATTTCTGCAATGTGCATACATATTTGCATTTAGAACGGTATACCTAATAATGTGGCCATGTAAGTATAGTCTGCATGGCTTTTAATAGTGTACATAACTGATGGGTGCGCCTGGAGCCTGCGTAGGACATTACTAACAAGTAATTAGTCTCTTTTACGGCGGTCCAGTGACAAGACCTTGATGTGCGGTGGAATGGCAGTGACGTGAGCTTTAATTGCCGCAGACATTTTTCTTGAAGACCTCTATTGTGTGTATGTGCATGTGTGCGTCTTTGAAAAATTAAAGGCTTGGTTAGACTTGAGGGGTTAAAGTACTGTGTTATCGCTGGAGTGCGACTGAACCTGCCCGCCTGCTGTTAGATTTTGTTTATAGTCCTTATCACGGCGCACAGCAGCCAGGCACAGACTCTAAACACACAAGCCTCTGCCCTCTTGATTGCTTAAGGGCCACAAACCAAAGAACTACACACCCACGTGCACTTTCGACATCCGCATGTACGTGCCTCTGCTCTCTTGATTGCTTTAGTGGCAGAAAGTCTACGCAAATCCAAACAAGCGCGCGCACACATACACACACACACCCCACACAAGGTCTGCACGGTTCCTCTGGCCGAGTCTTTTCCCACACTGATACGGATCTGCATGCCATAAAGCAGCGTCTGGGATCACAAGGCACCACAGAGGGCCCTCTCTTCGGGTTCAGCCCACTTAGATCACTCACAGCTCACAAGCCTGATAACACGGGCTGGGTGCCTCCTCCCTTAACTCTCTCCAGCATCCTCTGCCCCAACCCATTTCATCTTTGCCCAGTACAACAACTGTGCACATAGAAATTCGTCACCTCTCCTTTACTGCCGCTGACACAACCTTCCCTAGATTTTGAGTGTGGTATAGTAAGACTTCCAAGTTGGAGCATGTTTTAGATTGACGAAAGAATGGTCTAGTGTGAATGAATGAAACCTTGGACCTTATTGCGGTGGGGCAGTACAGACCACAGATTTCACTAAGAATGCCAACAATGTACACAGCACAGTCCAGCTTGTGCCACATTCACTTCATAATAAGTGACCATATAGCCATAATTCTTCTTATCTGTCGACCCTATTGCAATATATCTACAGAGAAGGGGAGGGTAAGAACTGCCCATGCACATCTCACCTGCCTCCTCCACAACTTAAAATATCCCAGCTATTTCTATGATGTCATGATTTAATGCCCAATTAGGGGATCGCGGCAGAAGGTGAGACTGTGAAAACCCCAGTCTGCGCGTTATTTACTGGCCTGAACATGTCCAGCCCTTTACCAGTCGTAAATAAGCTGCCCTCCTGACCTTTAGAGAGAGCTATAAAGAAAGATAAGTGTTTCCAGAGCGTGGTTGTAATGCACTCAGTACTATGCTTTTGAATGTTTACTTTTACCGAACAGAACAATGTTGGGTTAGTGTCTAAAATGACATTTAAAATAATGAAGTGGTTTGCAGTGTGTCAAAAATACAGTACTAGTCTAAAATCCATTATTTCAAAGTTTCATTAATATTCTTCTAAAGTGTTGCCTAACAATTGTGTGTTTTTTTGCTGTACTGTTCTTATTGTTGCCACATTGGTATTTTGTGTCAGTGAAGGTCTGTTTTTTTAGGTGCAAATGATTAGTTTGACTGGATTCCTAACCATGAAACTTTGTAACAATATTGTGATTACACCGAATAGAGGCATCTAGTATTATTTTAACAAAGACCGAGTGATTTACATAGAAAGAAATTAGTAAGTCAATAATAATGGATGGAAACCATGGATTTACTGTCTCCCAGTGGTGCATTTGTGAATAGGGGATTCCCAGAGCGATGCCTCTTGTTCCAGCAATGGCAGCGTGGAAATGAGATCAGGCCTGGCAGACTAACAAGGTTTAACACAGAAGGGGAGAAACACCACAAAATAGCACAGAGACAGCTTATTCAAACAGCCATGGCAGTTTTTAGTAGCCAAAGAAAAACTCTCTGCTTCTGGCCAAATTCCCTGGACATGTAGTTTTTTAAAACGCATACATCAGTCTTCGTTGTGTTGTTCTCTCTTGTTCTTATACTATATATATCATCAATGGGGTGTTTGGCAAGACCAGTGGGGCAGAGATTTGGAAGAATGGAGCTTTGCCCTGGCGCCTGGCACGGACTTGGGATACGTTGCTTTTTATGTGGGCCTTTGTGTTTGAGGGTGTTGAAATTTACACTCGTAAATTCTTTCACATTTGTAAGAATCATTTTCTTGTAGATTTATAATGTCCTCTGAAACCTGAAGTAGTTAGTAAGATGCTGGTGTGGACAGAAATGTCAGTTTATTCCATCCTTCATTGTGAGATAGAGTAAAAGCATTCATCTTTGAATAATGTATTAATTTCCAGGTTGATACCCTCTCTGGACAATATATCTAATTCCCTAACTGCCAGGTCCAAATACATACTTTGCTTTTTTTGCTTACAGTATATATTCAGATCACTTGTTTTAGTTCTGTTCAAGACAAACTCAACAATATAATGTTTATGTTACTTATTGTGATTATAATTGTGTCTACTATGTAGAAGAGTACATTTTGCCAGGGCACGGCAGCAGTGAATATGTGGGGTCACCTCTTGCGAAGCGGGGCTGCCCATGTGAACCTCATGTAGATGGGATTGACTCTGCCAGGGCCTGCTCTCTGTGTGCAGAGACATAGCAGGACAGTCCTGACTAACGCTATCATCTGTCTCAGGAGTGAGAGGCACTAAGTGAGTGTATGTTGCTGTAAACATGTTTCATGGCATGTTTGGGGTACTGTAGAAAAGGTAATTTGGGCCAAAGTTGGAGAATGGCATTGGTAATTGTCAGTAAAAATTTTAAAATAATCGAGAGTGCATCAAAGAATGCAGTAAAGATATTAACACTTTTGAGTACCAAGTCATCTACAGATATATAAAAAACAAAAAAATGCTCTGATTACTTTGAAAGCAAAAAAGCTTTTGAGTTTTAAAATGAATATTACTTGATTCTTAAATTTGAAATTCAGGGCCATGAAGGAAGTGGAGCGTGGGAAGGTTTGGTTTTGGTGGTTAACATTACTGGTATAAATGTCACAGTAAACACACAACAGTGGTAAATGTGCTGTGTCATGCTCTGAACTGTCTCTCTGGAAGGGCTGTGTGGGTGACACAGAACACTTATTAGTTGCAAATATCTTTCTTATTGTCAAGCTTTAGAGACATTCCATGAGCAGCCACATACAGCTCTGAAAGCCTTGTGGACAGATGGAGAAGTCAGTGCTTGTGAAGTTCAGAAAATACTGCGAACAGTGATAAATATACAGAGAAAGAGCAGCCTCCTGCCCTGCTGGGGTCCTGGCTGTTCCCATCGAGCAGCGGAGATGTTGCCTCTGTGTCTAATGAGTGTGCCTTGTGAAGTGCTTGGTGTTGGCATAGAAACTGTCTGCAGGAAGTGGCCGTTCCAGCCGGAGTTGTGCTGGCAGACGCTCTCAGCTCACTTCCTGTGTGCTGCGAGGCAGGCGCACACACGCGGGCGCAGGGCTGGAGCGCGGCCCAGAGAGAGAAGTGCGAGAGCGGGAGAGCGGAGGAGGAGGGAGTTCAGCCCAGAGCAGCACTTTCCCACAGTCTGGGGATTTGACACATGGCTCTCACACATTCCTCAGCCCTGCAGCCGCGCGAGCACCGTCACTGAAGAGGAAGGTTCCACCCTCATTGCTTCAAACAATATCGTTATGAACCAAACTGCACTGTGCGCTTTCGGCTCAGGCCTTACCGGTTAACTCTTACCGAGCCAAAACGGTCAGTAAACATGTGTTACAGTATGAAGGTCATGGTTACAGGAAGAGATGCACCGATCCAGCCTTTTTTCCTTCTGGTAGCGATACTGAGGGTTTGAGTTTCTACCGATATCTGATACCAATCGATACCATTAAAAGTGGCTTGCTGTGTGTGAAAAAGTGAATGATCCTCTTTTCTCCTAATAATATCTTGTATTTTCTTGCAAACAAGATACATATCAATTATATCTAAACTATAATGGTAAAACATTAAACAAGGATTACTGGACTTTTCTACAATAAATATCCTTGGCAGACAACGAGGTTACATTAACTCACATAACGTGATCTGATCATTACAACTTGTGAATAGATTATTAATCGACAGATTATTATGACATAGATATGAAAACTTTAAAAAGTGAAGGTAGGTTATCAGTAAGAATTGTAGAAGCCACGGTTTACCGCAGAAACTGCTGATACACGAGCCGCTGCATGCCATAAACAGCGCGTAAACTCACCGGTAGTTGAGCAAGGCAGAAGGACGCTCTCCTCCAGTGTTGTATCCACCCAAAAACAATTGAAGTCAGCAGAGTGGGACCTCTTTAGGATCCAAAAGATTACCAAGGCGTTGTTGTTGTCGATGGACGTCCGTTATACAAACCCTGTCGTCAGAAAGTTGCAGCAAAAGGCGCTGATATCGGCTACGTCGAATATAAACAACATCTTGGAGATAATCCTTCGCTGTGAATGTCCAGATCAAGGTAACGAACTGCTTAATTCCCAAAAAAGTTGTCTAAATGTTCGGAAATAGCCGCCACAACTGGCTCAGGATGTAAACAAAAGGCTAACGCGCTCCACTCTGCTTCAGCGTGACAGCAAGGAAAGTGAAACCGCGCACATGTGGAAATCAGCTGTTCAAAAGAGTCACTTTGTAAACACGTTTCATTCTCTGTTCATCAAAACATGACAAATAATTAAGCAACATCATAACTTTTGAGAACATAAAACCTAGCTTAGCTTGTGGCCTAATAATATATAGTAAAATAATTATGATAATTATGGTCATTATAAAGAAGTAAAGTTGACATTGTTTTGTATTATTAATTGAAATCGTGACACCCCTACATAGACCAAACGCTAGCGAAAATCAGATCCAATCGTTTCAAAGGAGTTCACCCTTCCCACCTGTTAACGGAGCTCAATTCTGAAGTTCCACACCCTTGTTGGAAACAAAATGAGTACGAGGGTATGGTTAAATCAGGCTAGTGCATCCCTAGTATTTACAGTGCCTTGCGAAAGTATTCGGCCCCCTTGAACTTTTCGACCTTTTGCCACTTTTCAGGCTTCAAACATAAAGATATAAAACTGTAATGTTTTGTGAAGAACCAACAACAAGTGGGACACAATCATGAAGTGAAACGAAATTTATTGGATATTTCAAACATTTTTAACAAATAAAAAACTGAAAAATTGGGCGTGCACAATTATTCAGCCCCCTTAAGTTAATACTTTGTAGCGCCACCTTTTGCTGCGATTACTGCTGTAAGTCGCTTGGGGTTTGTCTCCATCAGTTTTGCACATTGAGAGACTGAAATATTTGCCCATTCCTTCTTGCAAAACAGCTCGAGCTCAGTGAAGTTGGATGGACAGCGTTTGTGAACAGCAGTTTTCAGTTCTTTCCACAGTTTCTTGATTGGATTCAGGTCTGGACTTTGACTTGGCCATTCTAACACCTGGATATGTTTATTTGTGAACCACTCTATTGTAGATTTTGCTTTATGTTTTGGATCATTGTCTTGTTGGAAGACAAATCTCCTTCCCAGTCTCAGGTCTTTTGCAGACTCCATCAGGTTTTCTTCCAGAAAGCAAAACATTTTTTGTGTAACAGTTGTAATAAAGTTGCCTTGCCTTCAGATAAGTGACACTCCAGAACAAAAAGAATTACAACTGCACCGATCTCGACCTGCCTCTCAAAGTAACTGTTGGGCATGACAGGTGTTGAAAGAAAGACGAGATTGCCTTCCTTGATAAACACCACGGTCTGGGAAGAGTTGGTTGTGCAGAGGTGTCCTGGCTGGTCTCCGTCAGGCGGCACACAGACCACCCGAGTACACACTCATGAGGGACTGTGCAAGTGCCCATGTTAAAGACCTGACAAGCTGGGAAAAAATGGCTGCATAAGAAACCTGAGATTGAGGGAGAAGCGTAAGGAGAGCGTGGTGAGATGAAAGCAGAAGGCCAAATCATTTTTTCCTTGAGTGCCCATCCGCTTTGGAGGATCCCAAATTGGCAATTAGGATGTCCCTGCTCCCTTCATGCCCTCCCTTCTCCTTCCCGCTTGTGAGCGCGAGGTCAAAATTAGAACATCTGAGTCTCTAAATGCCTGTGTTTCTCATTTATGCGAGAATACAAACACAGCGGGAGGTAAACGGCTGCGTTCCAGGCAGGCAGCCGTTTGATGCGGAGAATGCGACAACAAAGCGCTCCCAGAGGGAATCAATAGGGGTACGGACCAGGCCTGCGATTCCACACTACGTCTGTGACACCTTGACACTGCAACTTCCTGCTAATTAAGAGCGGGCAGTCTCTTCCCCCGTCAGCACATCCTCAGCGGCAGTGCATGGTGATGTGTGCGTGTGCTCGTGGGGAGGACATGGCAGGGTTTTATAACGTATGTGTGTGAGGAACTGTTGTCTGCTTTATGCTCGGTGCAGAGCTGCCCCAGGTGTGGTGCAGTAGGGGGCTCTCATCTTGTGCCAGTTGTGTGCGTGTGTTTGCGTGTGTGTGTGTGTGTGTGTGTGTGTTTGTTGTTGTCACTGGGGACATCAGGATCACAGCTGTCGAACAGTTTAGCCCTCTAATAAAAGAGCACGAGTTCTGCAGTATGAAGGGGGCGGTATCCTCTCCATCATTATTTGGAGTGGCTGAGGGCGCAGGTCACCTGCAAAGGCACAGTAGACCATCAGAGAGAGAAAGACACTTGTAATCACAAAGGAGTGCTGTAAATTATGTTCTCTGACACAGGTTTATGAGTATACTGTATGTTTATGTTGTGTTGTGTCTTAATATTTAATTTGACCGTTATAATAGGCATTAACATGTCCCCCCCACCCTCCTCACATGCAATTTCCTTTGTGTGCTATTAGGTTGTTTTGACCATGGCACACATACTGTTACATTTCCTTTACAGTAGGTTGTTTTTTCTTGACCCACTCAAACAGTTGTTATGACCATTGTGATGATGGCCCCATTGTGCCTCTTCAGTGGCTGATGTGTTTTTTTTCTTTTCTTTTTCCAGAAAAGCAGTTCAATTTCTCTTTTGTTTCCAGATGACTTGGTAGTGAAAAAGAAAAATGTCTGTCCCATTTAGCCATCACCATGATCAGATTGCCACAAAGCGGCGAAGGCCAGTTCTTAAGTTTCGAGGGAGGGCTTTGATGTCTCCTTCAGATATTTAGTTCACTGTAGTGGAGGCCAGGCAGCACAAACTCCTCTCCTCCCTGTGTGTAAAGGCAGAGGATTAGCAGTCACTGGAGTCTGTCTAATGAAGGCTGTTTGATGTGAGCGCCCAATTATCGTACTAGTCCTGAAGAAAACGCAGGCTTCGTTTGTGCTGAAGCACAGATGACCTCACCATCAACCTCTTGACTCTCATTAACCACTTTACAGGTGCAAATGGCTTAGTCACTATCCCTTGCTCTGACAGAAAGACCAAGATACACCTAGACTCAGAGTATTTAGTAGAATCTATGTAGTCCTCTTGCATACACTATTAGCCTTGAAAGAGAGCTGAGAACATTTTAGTTGGCTATTTACTAATAGTTCTAGACTAAATTATAAGTTACTTGTGCATGTTATGTTATACTTATTGAATGTTGCATCTACAATGTGTGCTATTAACATGCCTCATCATTTTCTAATGCACATCGTTTAGGTGATTACCACACAGCCTTATAGGAACCCCAGGCTACTAAAGTAGTAGATGCAGTATCTGTCTCTGGCTAGTGCTATCATTGAGGGCTGTGTTGGGAGATATTTTTTATGAATGTCGACTTGCTGACAGGGCGTGCTAGAGCATGAGGGATGTATGGCAACAACAAACCACTCTGATGACATGCTCTCACATCCTTCAGGTCCATATGCGAAGAAAAGTAAATATTTGACTTGTGGGCTGGAAAGAGGTTGGCTATGTTAACATGAACCAGTCTGGCGGATGTAGTGCTCGTGCTTGCTGATTACAGTAAGTGAGCATTAAGCAGCAGTGCGCCTGTCTCTGTGTACTGAGCTACAATTAGAAAGTTTGCATATGGAGTGCAACCCCGTGTTTGAGTGTTTATCCAGGGCTGTGTTAAGATGTGTCGGCTTTTCAACTTAAGGCTGTGTGGAATGATAAGATATCTGCGCTTGCTGTAGAGTCCCCTCACTGTACTTTTGTAGAGTGAGGCGGTTTTGTGGTTGTATGGAACCACAAAACAATTGCTTCCTCTTTCTGTGCACAGTTTAATCGTAGGCAAACTCACCCTGACAGACAGACAATGTGTTTTTGTGCTGCAGTTATTCCATAAGCTGTGCAAGGGTTGTTTCACACAGAGAATTTAACTTTTTTTTTTTTTTTTTTTTTTGCAGCGTCTGTCTTGGGACTCAAGCTGTAACAAAAGCAGCAACAAGCATAATTTTCCAAGATAAGGTGATAGAAATATTTTCTAAATATATGATTCACTCTTCCTCTGATGATAAGTGTAATTTAATTTACCTATTTAAAATCTATTATATGTTAATTATGTTTTAAGGATCTTGACTGTTAAGGATGTCTGTAACTCAAATCAACTTTTTTTTATTGCCATGCAATAGGACCACGGTGGTGAGTTTTGTTTTGTTTTTCCTGTATTTAGTTTTTTTTTACTTGTGGCAATGTTCCCAAGGAGTCAGCGCTTACTCACCGCATGTCTTCTTACAGTTTGGTCTTTTTCTTAAATCCTAATTTTTTTGTAAACGTTTCACTGTGTATGTTCAGACCCACCTTCTTTCGCACAGAAAAGAAGTGGGTGTGGTTTATCAGGCTACACCATCGTTACTGTGTAAAGCAGTTTGTTCCCTGCCTTATATCATAAATGATGACACTCCCAATTTATGTTCATGAAGGGTTACACATTTATTGAAATGAAGTCCAACCAGAAAATTAATTAATCAATTAATTAATTAAGTAGTATTCGATTGTATTAATGTGCAAAATGATTTTATGTAATTTCATCAGAGCTGCGACCATAGTGCATGTCGTGAAAAATTTAGCCCCAATGTAATAGGTGACCACTGTTTAATTTGAAGTTTTTCTTTTGACTGTTACCCTCTCATCTCTTATCGCCAGAGCCCCAAAATACCTTTTGCACATGATTAAAAACACATGTTTGAGAAATACTCGTTTGGGTGGCCCTTTGGTGCAAATATGATTGAAAGGAGCCATCTGTGGCTTGAGAGATTTCATAAACAAAGTGAAGAGGAAGTGGATGACACGCATTCTGTGGCCTGCTGTCCCGGGTCAGTGTGGGATGGTGTGGTCAGGGAGGATGTGTGTGTGTTGTCTGAGCGTGCGAGAGGGCGGCTGCGTGCCAATGGGGTCCTGTTTGCCTCTCCCAAAAGGCAAGATCTTATCTGGCGCGTGCCTGGGCCGCTGTTTCCCACACTCAGGCTACCCCGTTGCCAGGAGTGGTTGAGAGCCAGTTTTATGATTATGTGTGTGCTTCAGCAGGGGTCCCGTCCTGTCAACTCGGCACTGTTTTGACTGCTGTGAAATACTGCGCCTCTATACAGTGCCCCCTCCCTCTTCCATACACACAGACACCCACCCTCAGCTTTTCCGCTTTTGCTTTCTTCTTCAAAGGCTCCGTGCGGCAACAAGGGCCTCCTTTTTTGTGAATGTCGCATATTTGGCTTTTCATTAGTGTCCCCATTCCTCTTGTTTTTCTCCAAAGACCCACACCCCCACTCATCTTTTCACAGTTTTCCACATTGATTGGGGCTCTCCTCGGGATTAGAAGCCCCCCACCCCGAAAAAAAAACAAACTCTCAAACCTCAAAGGGTTTTTACATTGCTTTGCTGTAACTGAGAATTGCCAACGCTTTACCTGAAACATTAAATGTTTCAATGATTGTTCTTGTTTTTAATCCTGTAATCATTTTGCACACTCAACTCACATCAATCAATCAATTAATAATTGTACAATTTTAGATGCTGTATTTAATTCTTAATTCCATCCATCAGTTTTTTTCCGCTTTATCCGACGCCAGATTCTCAAATCCAAATCAGCAGTTTCCACAGTTTTAAACTTTTCAAGGTTTACTGATGTAAAAATAAACAAACTCTACTCTTTTATTTTTACTAACAATATAAAGCCCCGTGAACTGCTACCTTAACGTGGTGGGGTTGTTTGAATGCCCGAATGATCCTAGGAGCTATGTTGTCTGGGGCTTTACGCCCCTGGTAGGGTCTCCCATGGCAAACAGGTCTTAGGTGACGGGTCAGACGAAGAGCAGTTCGAAGACTTCTATGGACAGTAATAGATCAAGGACCGTGACGTCGCCCGGTATGGCGCAACCGGGGCCCCACCCTGGAGCCAGGCCTGGGGTTGGGGCTCGAATGCGAGAGTCTGGTGGTCGGGCCTCTGCCCACAGGGCCCGGCCGGGCACAGTCCGAAAGGACGACGTGGGCCCGCCCTCCTGTGGACCCACCACCCGCAGAGGGATCCGTAGGGGTCGGATGCAGAGAGGACTGGGTGGCAGTCAAAGGCAGGTGCCCCGACGACCTGGTCCGCATGCGCAGCTTCTGGTGTTCGGGCCATGGAACGTCACCTCGCTGGGGGGGAAGGAGCCTGAGCTTGTGCGGGAGGTTGAGAGCTAGATATAGTCGGGCTCACCTCCACGCACAGCCTGGGTTCCGGATCCCAATTCCTGGAGAGAGGCTGGACGCTCCATTTTGCTGGAGTTGTCCGCGGGGAGAGGCGGCGGGCTGGGGTGGGTTTGTTTATAGCCCCCCAGCTCAGCCGTCACGTGTGGAAGTGTTGGAGTTCACCCTGGTGAACTCCAACGCCTTCGGGTCGGGGACAGGTCTCTCACCGTTATCTCGGCCTACGGGCCCAACATCGGTGCAGAGTACCCGGCCTTCTTGGAGTCCCTGGGAAGGGTACTAGATACACCCGAACCCGGTGGTGGCGCCTGTTCCGGATGCCTCCTGGTAGCCTCCCTTGGGAGGTGCTTCCAGGCATGTCCTATTGGAAGGAGGCCTTGTGGAAGGCCCAGGAAAACGCTGGTGGGACTATGTCTCCGAGCTGGCCTGGTGTTGCCTCGGGGTCCCCCCAGAACAGCTGGAGGAGGTGTGCGTTGATCGGGAAGTCTAGGCATCTCTGCTGAGACTGCTGCCCCCGCGACCCGGCCCCGGATGAAGCGGAAGAAAATCGATGGATGGATGGAACAATATAAAGCCACTAATACTTATTCCTCTGTATTGAATGAAATGACTTATTAGATTATTTTTTAGAGTATTATCGTAGGTGCTTTGAACCTGGCTATGATTTTACTGCCAATGATTGTAGAGATGTGAAGAAGTCACGTGAGTTCCTTTTTTTTTTCTTTCCATCCAGCGCCACTGCTTCTAGGTTAGGACTGAGATGTACAGCCGCCCCCACAGCTGGGAAAAGATCGATGCAGCCTCCACCGGCAGGCTCCAGCCCCTGGCTACTACTGTCTGAGAATGAGAGGCGGTGGGGGGTACACGTTTGTGTGAGGAGGGGCACTGGGTAAGGGCTAAGGGGAGAAAATGAGAGGCTGGCTGACTCACTCCCTCCGTTCGTCTCTGGCAGATACACACTCATAATCACTCCCTGCCAAGCACTCACTGCCCCTGCTCATGTGCGTGGGGGGCCCTGCAGGCAGTCTGGGCCCTTCCATGCCCCCTCTTTACACACATGCACACAGATGTGCACACAGAGGCCGTGTGTAAGACTCGCTCTGATCCTGCATGAGCATGATGAAAGACAGGCAGCCGGGCTCCTGTCTCAGAGCCAGGGGCTGAGACCTGAGAGGAGCCTGCTGCCTGATCCCTGAGTCTTCATCATCACCACATTTATACGCTCTAAAGACACTTTCATTGTTTGTTCAGATAAAAAAGGAAAGTGAAGCTAAAATGGCTTATTACGTTGTTTCTAAACCTCCTCTATCTGAACTAATGCTTATGAACATAGTGTAGCCCAGAGGTGTAGAATATAATGTTTTTACCTGCATAGCCCCCAGTTTCACACCTGGACTGGCAGCAGGTTAGCTCCACCCCATGGATCCAATATTTCATCCAAACCCTCCCTCTGAGTCTTTACTGTATCCTACAAAAAGGCCTGAAGACTCGTACCACAAATATAATCAAATTTCTTCTTTCAAGTATGGTGTAACAGTATTTGAATTGAATAATATTCATACATGACTCAGAAGCTCTATGACATAAGTTATTTTCGCATATTTATGCAGAGTGTAGACTAAATTAATGTTTATTATAAACTGGTAACTTCTTTAGTCCATGAGTGGTTTGTGTAGTCTTCCATTGTCATAGTCTCTCAGATCAGGCTGCTCAGGGCTTCATGTAATCCCTTTTCTAACATTAATTATAAACTGGTGCTTTGTGCCCCATGGACCAAGCGTGACTTTCCCAGGACAATTAAAGTTACTCGGGAGGAAAAAGGGGATTGGGTAAAAAGGAGAGGAAGAGGATCAAGGACCAAGTCAGAGGATTTTAGTCGAACAACATCCGAGGATCTAGAACTCACTATGGTGAGAGGTATGACCGAACCCCCAGATTCTGCAGATGGAAAAAGGTTAATTTAAAATCTGCTGCGACATACAAGTAAACCATACAAACACGATTATTTCGTTGTGTCCTTGGGCAAGACACTTTAACCAGCTTGCTTCCAGTGTCTGCGTACACTGGTGTATGAATGAGAGTGTGAATGGGTGACTGGTTCCTTGATGTAAAGCGCTTTGAGTGCCTAAAGCAGGTGGAAAGGTGCTATATAAATGTGACCATTTATTATTATAGCTTACATTATACTCTTAAACCCATTCACTTTTGGCAATCAGTTCAGTATACCTTGTATGGCTTTAGGTACTGAGAAACAACTGAAGTACTGAAACACAAGGGAGGACTTGCTGATGACAGTTTTTACATTTGCAAAGTTTACCCAATTCAAAGAAGAAAGATGGTACTATAATTTGTGGTTAGTTCACAGAAACCCTAGCTTTATACAGAAATCCCTTGGGATTTCCTGAATTGGTTTCAGGAATATTTTCCCTGCCCTTTTACTAGACCAGTCAAAAAGTAAATCCTGTTTGACTTCTTTTACTTCCTGCCAAGCGTGACTTGTTCCACTGAAGGCACCTGCTTGAAAAGTGCGTGCGGCTGCAACTTGTGGGAAAAAGTCTTAAGCATGCTGCTGAATAAAATAAGCTCAAAGAATTCAACAGGTCAAAGATTGTCCCTCACCTTTGCCTTTTTCACTATTGCCCTGAGGTGACCACACATCTATGGCTTACTGTGCCAAAGGCAAACACTTTCATGTTGCTTGATCTGTGTGCAACAAAAGCGCAGATTTTTAGATAAAGGCTGGCAGGATGGCGATCAGTCCAGCTAAAGTAGTTGATTTGACAGATGTTGTTAGCCCCAATAGATCTGATATGCCGCTTTTTAATCCTGTTAAGTCACCTTGCTTCAGGACATTCACTAGGCTTTCCTAAATGACGCCCTTTCCCTGAACCCAGGACCCTGAACCCTTGACCCTAGAACCCCAAAGATGATAGCTTGAATAAAAATGTAAGAAAGACTGCATACTAAAAGAAATAGTTTACCAAGATAAAAAATTAAGTAAGGAGGATGCATTACTGATTTCTCATGTTTTTCTGTCAGCAAATATGCAAAAGAAAAGGCAAATGTCAAAGACCATTGTCAGAGGAGAACGTGAGAGAATGAGAGAAGATCAGGACACCGCACACCTCCTGCGATCCTCGCTCACTGCGCCATGGGCAGAATAGCTGCATAACAACAAGCACTATCTTCTTACTGGACTGAAGAGAGCAAGGACAGGTAATGCCTCTGTCTACGGAAATATTTTAGAATTCGAAACAAGACCTTGGCATAATATTACCACTTTCTCGCTTGTCTTTGTTTACATACCCTAGATACTTTGCAACTGGGATTGTACACTGTTGTTCTGTGTGTATGTGTTTTTCTGCTGAGCGGTAGGAGAAAAGGCTTGTGGTCATTTTTGCTAGTTATTTATCACAGCTCCAACAACTGTGGGGCTTCCTGTAGTTCAATACAGGAAAATATTTTTTAGACAATAATCAAGTAGCTGCATCTTGAATTTGTTTGTATACTAAAATAAAGTTGTGTTATATCTTTAGAAACATCTGATTGGCTATTGTTTGTATTAATTGATCCGTGTGCCCTAAAGAAGCACTGAATTTAAACGGGAGTGTTTTTTCTAACTTGTTTGCTGGCGCTCCTCATATACTTCTCATTTTACGATTTAGAAAATAAGAGTTCTTTTTAAAGATTTTTTTGCCTGGGCTTTATTGTTTAGCTCAGAAAGGTAGAAGAACAGGGTGGTTTAGCAAAGTCGGGATTCAAACTCATGCTCTAACAGTGTCTGGCATGGCTCTGTTGCAGATTTATCCAATCGACCAGGGGTTCCCAAAATGGTTGTTGGTCCCCCACTGAGCTAAATTTAATATTCTGAATCCAAAATTGCATGTGTTTTGACCCTTGAAACGAGCACTGTCACGGGTTGAAGTAGGACCCAAAAGCAGAACACAGATGGAAAATTGTTACAAGTATTTATTAACAGAAAAAACTGGACAGGCAGGAAAAAAACTAACAGACTCACGAATCCAACCGGTAACCAGACAGAACCAAAGGCGTCTACTGACTGTAGCAGTGAGAAACAAACGAACTGGCAAACGGGCGGTGGAGAAACTGGTGGTCTTCAAGTCCAGGTAATGAGCTGTGGATTGAATGCAGGTGTGTGAGTGACAGGTGGCTGATCTGATGGCTCCGCCCAGGAGGGAGGGGAGGAGTGGCAACACAGGACCATGACAAGCACAAGTGCTATTTACAGTGTCTTGCAAAAGTACTAATACACCTTGAACTTTTGCACATTTTGTCATGTTTACAACCCTAAACATAAAGATTGTGTTTTGGATTTTTTTACTGAAAGTTCACATAGAAGTAAAATGATACATGATTCTGTTATTTTTCCAAAAATAGAAATCCCAAAAGTGGGGCGTGCATAAGTATTCATTCAGCATGAAATAATACTTTGTGGAACCCCCTTTTGCTGCAATTACACCAGCAAGTCTTTTGGGGTTTGACTCTACAAGATTTGCACATCTAGAGACTGACATTTTAGCCCATTCCTCTTTACAAAACAACTCAAGCTCTGTCAAATTAGAAGGAGAGCGTTTGTGAACAGTTTTCAGGTCTTTCCACAGATTTTCAATAGGATTTAGGTCAGGACTTTGACTGGGCCATTCTAACACATTAATATGTTTGTTTTTAAACCATTTCATTGTAGATTTAGCTTTGTGTTTAGGGTCATTGTCCTGCTGGAAGGTGAATCTCCGCCCCAGCCTCAATTCTCTTGCTGACTCCAGCAGGTTTTCCTTCAAAATGTCCCTGTATTTGGCTCCATCCATCTTCCCAACGATTCTTACAATCTTCCCAGTCCCTGCTGAGGAAAAGCAGCCCCATAGCATGATGCTCCCCCCACCATATTTGACACTGGGGATGGTGCACTCAGGACGCTGAGCAGTGTTAGGTTTGTGCCATACATAACGTTTTGTATTTGGTCCAAAAAGTTCAAAAGACACTTCACCCACCTTGCCTCCAGTGTCTGCGTACATTGGTGTATGAGAGGTTCCTAGCTGTAAAGCGCTTTAAGTGCCCAATGTAGGTGGAAAAGTGCTATATAAGTTGAGACCATTTACATTGCAGCTCCTCCAGAGTTATCTTGGGGCACTTGGTTGCATTTTTTACCAGTGCTCTCCTTGTTCGGTCTGTTAGTTTAGGCGGACGGCCGTGTCTTGGTAAGTTCGCAGTGGTGCTATACTCTTTCCATTTCAGAATGATGGATTGAACAGTGCTCCGTGAGAAGTTCAAATCTTGGGAAATCTTTTTATAACTTAACACTGCTTTAAACTTCTCCACAACTTTATCCCTGACCTCTCTGGTGGGCTCCTTGGCCTTCATGATGTTGTTTAGTGACCAATACACTCCGACCATAGCTCTGAGGCCCTCACAGGACAGCTGGAATTATACTGAGCATAGATTACGTACAAGTGGCCTCTATTTAATGGTTAGGGCAAGGTGTGAACATTCTGCAGTCATTAGGAACATTACAAAGGCAATTTAATGCACTCCGAAAAATAACAGAATCATGTATCATTTTACTTTCACTGCACAGTTGTCTGTTACTTGTGTGTGAACTTTCAGTAAAACATTCTAAATAAAACCTTTATGTTTATGGTTGTAAACATGACCAAATGTGCAAAAGTTCAATATGTATTAGTACTTTCGCAAAGCTATGTATATCTGCGAGGGTTCTCCTGATATTTTTGGGGTTGTGACCTGAAATATGAAAACCCATGCTCTAGACTTTTCTAGTGCCCATTAAGTCTATACTAGCTCTACAAGTGAATTTTTAGAGGAGTGGTCTGAAGCATCAGATACTGCTCTTTACCACGGTGACCCCTGGAGGAGAGAGAGCAGGTGAAACTGTTCTCTCATTAAAGATTTGACGCTTAGCAATAGCGAACCAGATATCACAGTCTCCATTGTTTGGCCTTGCTGCGAAGAAACTAAGGCTCTTGAGAACTTGTCAGGAGGAGTGCCCCTTTTAAATCTTTGAAATGAACTCCACACTTGACTCCAAACCAGCCACTTAAATGTCAATGGCCTTTCCCCAAAGCCCAGCTCTAACTGCCTTGAGTGGGTGGAGAATAGAAACTCAACAGCGAAACCAATTGGAAGCAGTAGACAAGCTCTTAGCACTCATCTGCTCTGCCTGAAAACCGATGCTCTGGGTGTGGTCAGAAGGGGAGGTGAGAAGGATGGATAGGATGTTGGTGTGAGCGACAGACTGGGGCTTTAGTGGGATGGGGGCAGCAAGGTGAAACCTGGAATGCATTGGTGGTGAAGTCATATCTGTGTGAGTGAGTAAAGCTAAAGAAAGACAAAAAAGGCCTTCAAGAGGATTTGGTTCGCAGCGCCGCAAGCTCCCATTAGTAGTGATGTCATGGGAACGTGTTACACGGCCCATCTGTTTGTAAACTATGAGGTTTTTAAGATGGACCTTGGGTCGTTTGAGGGCCTGGTTGGCTGGGCTGTGCTTCTCTGGTGCATTGTATTACTCCTATATATGGTAGTTGGAAATTCCCTATTGTGCATGTGTTGTGACGGACATAGTCGTGAAATACATTTTGGAAATAATTATACATTAATTTGCGCACTTTTGATTATCTGCTTGAGACAAATATGATTTGATGTGTATGTGTGGATGGGTGTGTGCGTATGTGTACGTCTGTTTGATTGTTGGGAAATGAGCAAGACTTAGAAAAGAGACCTTTTTAACAGGGCCAAGACAAACCCTTGAGATTTTTCTCTCAATGGCTGGGGAAAAGTTTCCGCTCTCCAAACTCATGCAGCAACAATGTAAATCATTATCTGACCTTTGAACTCTGTCAGTGTCTCCGGCATTTTGATTCCTTTGATTTGACGGGGCTATCACATAAACATGTTGAGCTGATGCTAGACTGGTGTCTTGTTGGAGCGTGGGGCCCCCCTGAGTGGAGCGTGGTAAAAACACATCAACTCAGAGACGCAGCGGACATAAAAGGAGGTTCAGAGGATAAACACATTCCTGTGCAAAGGGCCTGCTACCGCTGCTGCCGGCCGGTGCCACTGGGAGCAGCTCACTGCACAGTATTGTTGTCACAAAGTGGGGCAGAGGGGGGGTAGCCCAATATCTCCAAGTTCTCTCAGATCTCACAGGCAGCAAGCAGCACTTGACCTTTCCAGCACTAAAGGAATATGACAGGCGTGAAGCCGACAGAGGGGAGAAGGAGAGAGGCAAAGAGGGGGCGCAAGAGACAAAAGCCACACAAAGTGCAGGCTGCCACCAAAACAGTTAGTTTGCAATCAACGTCAGTCAACTCTCCTGTCGGGACAGTTTGATTTCCACTTTTCAAATGAGGCGTTTATTTTTGGTCTGATAACAGGGCAGGCTAAATTGAAATTGGCAGCTCGACAATCTACAGATAATAGTGGGCTACGCAGGAGATCATGTGAACAGCCTGTTCTTTCACTTTATTTTAGCCCCCCACCCTCATTCTGTCGCAGACCAGAAAGGAGGAAATGAGGGAGGGATGAAGAGAGAAAAGCCTAATCTTAGTCATAATCAACAACTGAGGAGGAAAAAAGGCAAAAATAAAGTAAGGAGGAGACGAAGTGATGAAAAACCCAGTTATGTCCCTGTGATCAGGAGGGGGCCTACGGGGGTGTCCGGGTGGGAGTGGGCTGGGGATATAGAGAAGAGTTGAAAATGGAGACAAAAAAAGGAGGGCAGGAGGGGAATTTCTTTAATGTTTCTGGCAGCAGACCAGATGAGGTCTCAAGGTTATCCTGGCTGTGCAAACTCCCACGGGAAAGGTGGAGCATGGGGGGCCAAGGGGGAGACAGGGCTGGAGGTGCAGTAGAGGAGGGAGACATGCCTGCCCCTGTAATGCTCTGAGGGAGGTTAATCCTCAGGCCTATTGTCTGATAAGGCTGGCCTTGGCCCAGGTAGCACAAGGAAGGGGCCTCTCGAGGCATCTCTGAGACCTCCGGCCTGCTGCCAGGTTAGCACCAGGAAAAGCTGGGCGAGCTGATGAATTATTACTCAGCTCATTAGCTTTAATCACTCCTGAGTGATAACAGAGTAAGAGCTCATTGATTCCACTGCGAAACTCCTTGAGCTGCGATCCCTGCAGGGAGGTCAGGGGTCACTGGCAGCCGCACAACACCTGCTTTCTCCAGCAGTGTGTGTTAAACGTCTTGCTCTGAGACTCTTAAGCAAAGCTGACAAGGAGAGTGAACCTGAATGACATTAAGACTTCAAGAAATGTAATTATATCCAACAGCGCTCATTTGTGATGGGCATGAACACACCCGAATATTCTTGAGTCTCAAGTTTAAAGAAATAAAAAATCCCTCATCAATTGCTTCTTTATCACAGTAAAACTATATTTCAGCACACTAATAAAACGCTGTGGTAGAGACAAACACGACTGTATAATCAGTTACAATTTAACCCCTCCATACCTTCTTGAGCATTTAACTCATCACCTTTATGCAAATATGAGGATCACTCCTCATTTGACACGTTTTATCTTGGTACAGTGATGGAGAGTTCAGTGACTGCATGGATCTGCATCAATACTCGGCTCGTGTTTGTTTACACTAAACTAGGCCTATTAAAGATAATGATTCATGGCATCAAGCTGTCAGTTTAGGAAGATGTTTGTGTGTATAAATGTGCCTCGCTCTTCAAAGCTGTCTCTCTTATCTGCAGTCAACAACGGCCTCCTTGTGGGGAAATGAAGAGACTTTGTGCACCTGTAATTCAAATGTCCCATCGCTTGCTGGGAGTAAACAAATGACACTAACTGATTGCCCGCACTATACAATATGTTATGTGGACCCAGTACTTGCATGGTGCATACAAATTCCATCTTCTATAGGTTATTCACATCTGTGGTTGTCTGAGTCTTTTCCGAGCAGCATTGAGTTGACAGTGGAAAAGAGTCAATGGTCACTTTTTAATTATCTGCATTTATGGGCCCAATAACACATTCATATAGCATTTAGATAGTGTGAAGTTGCAGTCCATAAACCATGATATTGCATAGATAACATGCAGAGTCAACTCCAGTAGATTTTGGGTTGTCTAGCTATAGAGTTGAAGCCGTGATATCCTTGCTTTTACTTTTTATGATTTGAAATACATTCTATTTTATTGCTGCAAAACAAACCAGTGTCCCAAATCAGAAGGCCCAGTAAAAAGTGGTTAAACTGTATTTGCATCTCCCACCCCCTCCATTACTAGTAAGAGGTGCAGCCGTAATTCCCAGTCCGCTGCTGCCTCAGGCGCACTAACCAGAGAGACCCGGGCCAACTCGCTGGTCCTCTCCCCACCCGCTTCCTCTCCAACGCTGCTGGCTTTGACTCACCGTGACCTTTGGCTTTCGGCGCTATACACTGCCTCCCCCACACATGCAAAATAGCGCCGATCTGCTCCAGGAGCCATCGCAGAAGAGAAGGCGGGTCGGAAGGAAATCGAGTGAGAAATAAAGGATGGATTGGTAGAAGCCGGGCCGAGGGAGGGAGAGAGACCCCTAAAGGAAGTGCGGGCATGTTGGTCTCAGAAGTGGAGCGAGGCGTTTGGTGCTGCCTGGGGAGGCTCGGCACTACAGACCAGCACACAAGCCTTAAAACATCTCGTTCTGTATTTGAGCCAACCAAAACCCACCCTAGCGCATGTGTCTACAAGGCGTACAGTGACCCAGGCTGATCTCTGTGTGTGCGCTCGCAGATAGCTTTGTGAGTAAAAGCAAGCGTACTGTACTTATTGTTTTCCTTGCTCCCAGGCTGCTCCAGGCACCTCAGTTCATGTGCAGGGAGGTGTAAGCGATGTGTGCAGCGGTATCTGGAGAGCCTCCAACCCCCCACCACTACCACCACCACCACCAGCATGATCATCAACTCTTGTCTATTCTCTGTGCTTGGAGGATCTGCCAGTTCTCTTTCTGTCTTTGTCCCTTCTTTGATCCTGCTCTCGGAGCCTTGGCTGGCCTCGCTAACAGCAGTTCAGCACAGGTCCTACTCCACTCCCACTAATAACACATTTTATGCCAGCCTGGGATGATGTGCGTGTACTGACACATGAACATTTCTTCTTACGCTCCGAAATGGGTAACGACTGGCTTGTGCTTTCATTCAGCTTCATTTCTGTAAGTTGCCAGAGCGTTTGCACAAGCCGCTGCTCTTTTTATGTGCAACTTAAGCGATAAGTGAATGACAGTGGGCGTGGCCTAAAATAGGCAGTACAGAATTAAGGTACATTAAGGCTACGCTGCAGCTTGCAAAGTTGATTCACCCTTTAGAAGTAGTTAAGCAGGTAACTATAAACCTAGAAAAGTGCTAATAATTGTATCACATTGCTCCTTTAGGTGCTTTCCCCACTCCACTCAAAACATTTACAATAGGGTTCCCTTTGGGGCCAGGACTCCCCTGAGTCCTGGCCCCAAAGGGAACCCTATTGTACATAAGAGATTCTGAAATCTCTGTGGGAATTTCCTGGTTAAACAAATGTCAAAAACGAGCGCGATGCGCTCGCCTCCTCTCAAACATGCACTAACGCACTCGTGCACGTTCTGTGCACGTGCACATGTATTAGAAAACGAACATTGTAATTGGGCAGAGCCCATAAAAGTCAATGGGCGACTGAGAGCCATGAGGTAGGAATGTGCGCGAGCGCTTTCCGAAAATATAGTTTATGGTACCCGCGTAAGCGGGAACATTGTTTTCATATGGGAATATTATTCTTCCTTTCTTTCTTTTGCATCGTCGCAATTTTCACCCAATCCGACACAACTTTTGACTATTTCCAAATTTTGAATTTCCGAATCTTTTTTTTTTTTTAACATTGTGAGATAGGACGCGGGCAAAAATTAAGTTTGTCGTAGAATCCTAAAAATCGGTGCAGACGTGCATCTTGACAAGTTGAGCAAAAAATATTATTATGGCAACGCCGTCCGCCATATTGGGTGTCAGCCATTTTGGATGACAGCCCACGAAGCGGGAATTCGCCTTTATTTTTCACTTCGTACAAAATCTATCTCCTGCTAGAGCGTTTATCGGAACGAGCTAATTTTGGGTGGAAAATAACCTTGAGAAGTAGAACTTTAAAAGTTATCCAAATTACTTTTCTAAGTTTTAATGTTTTTTTTAAACTGTACGAAGTATTTTGTGATTTTATGTAGCGTAATAGCGCCCCCTATAGGAATTATATGGAGAGTAAAAAATTTTGTTTTACGAAAATTGAAATATGTTGGTACAAAATTCTATTTGGTTGTTCTGATCAGAAAAGTGAATCACACCCATGCCATATTTTTCAAGGTGTTGCCGTAGCGATGACCAGAACGTCCCATTTTATTCTGATGGAAAAATGTTAAACTCCATAATTCAGCTAATTCAATGTGAGGATACAAAGGTTATCCAAAGTACTTGGATAACCTTTGTGGATTTTCCCTAAGTAAAATGTAAAAATAGAATTCAGTTTGCAGATATAGTGTGATACAAATTCATACTAATTTTTCTCTGTATAATATCAAAATTGAGCGTGGAGTGCTCAGCATTTTCTGAGAAAAACTTTGTCAGATACCGAGAGGGCGCGTTAGCGCATTCCAAAAATCCTAAAACTAAGACTCTAGGGAAAAAAGTTAAAAACAAACAAAGGCAGTAGCAATACCATAATTTTAGATTGAGGTAGACAAAAGGGCGTGTAGCGCCCCCTTGCTTTGGGCAGGGCGGTCAGCGAGGGCCGATAATCGCCGCTTTGCGGCTATATTTTTAACTTGTTTTGACAAATTGTGCCTCCAAAGACATCAGCCACTCAGCACTGGTAACGTGTTGCTATCAGAGAGCTGGATATAAGTCAGCCAGTCACTCAGCAGCTCTATGACATAGCAGCAGCCTCTACTGGGAGAGCGGAACAGATCAACACAGTGCCACCCTCAGTTAGGCAGTGGCAGCCTGTCACACCTAAAGCCTGCTTGTCTGGCTCCTTTACTTCCCACTCCTGCTGCCAACCAGCAATGAAGCCTAAATGTGCTGGCATTTGAACCTCTGCTTGCCCCACCTCCCTGCCTAGCCTTCATTACCCTTATGGCACCAGTGTAGTGCCCATTGGCAGTCTGCGCGTTCATCAATGGCTTACACATTAACGGTGACAAGATTATTTTGTGAGCGCACTACTTCACACTTTCACACACTTTATCCTGACAATCTCCTTGGCTAATTGCATTATTGCACCATGGAGGTCCATGGTCAAGAGGGCTCAATAAAGATATGAAGCATGGGAAAGACTGGGAGCGGTGGGATGAGAAAAGAGGAAGAGGCAGATAAAAGCGCAAGCATGTATGGAGGGGCCCATATAAAGTGATAAACAACGAAAGGGATAAGATCAAGGAATGCACGCGACTTAAAAGTTTATGACAAAAAGTTAAACACACTTCTCTGTTGTAGCACATATAGGTCTAAAATCTCGCACCTGTTTGTTTTCCTGTCTGAACAATTGTTGTGTTTCGCTTTTCATCATGTGATCAAAAGCCTTTACAACACAGGCCCTTGTTCAGCATGAGTCAGCCCATTTCCCACAGATGTCAGGGATAGAGGAGTTGACACACAGCAGCAGGTTACACTCCAGGGACCCGAGGCAGCCAGGTGCGGCTGATAAGACCAGCACGGGTGAGGAGGGAGGGACTGGCGCACCAAGGGCTTCGTGACTCACTCCAGCGCCGCAGACCTCGTGCAACATGAGCGTGAGAAAGTCATTGAAGCGCAGAGAGTTTCAGAATCCACACACTGTCTGCTTCACGTCAATACATTTGTTTGAAGGCTCTGTCAATGCCATTATGGTCGGGGCAAGGCTTGAGGTGTGCGCTCTGATACAGCTGTGTGGTTTGTCTGTGTTGCCTTTTACAAAGTTTGAGTTGTGGAGAAATATCCATTCATAATTCAGCCAAAGGAGCAAACCATTTTCCAGAACTGTTGTTGTGTGACATAAAGTTTAATTTACATAAAATATAGCTATATAACTATTATGGTATGGAGCTGCAGCCTATCAAGCTGTCGATCTTGCGGGAAGCCGCTGGTGACGCCCCACAGATCCAGGCAGCAAGCCGGCGAGAGGAGCGCCTTCCTCTGGTCGCCTGCGCGCCACGTGTCGCGGTCTCATACAGCAGCTGGAGGTGTGTGAGCTCAGAGCCGAGACGCACGTCCTGTTCTCAAAGAAAAAGTATCGTGGGCTAGCTTGTAGTTTCTGTGGGTTTTATGAGCTCTTTGTTTTCGTATATATACTTTAATTTAAAGGGACTTGCGAGTAGCAATGCTATACAGAATAATATGCGAAATTAACAATGCAATGTAGCCTATGCAATATTTTAGGTGATGTCTCTGAACCGGCTAAGTGTGTTCAACTTAATAAAGATTGCGAGATAAAATGCGCTGATGACTTGTGCGGTGATCTGAGGAGGTCTGCTCATGAGCGCGCACTCCGGCAGAAATATCTCTGCTCTGGCTCACATTCCGATAAGGGATCCAGCTCTCCGTGTAGGCGTGGTTTTCCCAGGCTTTTAAAACAGCAGCTGCTATTTACCTTCCCCTCTAATGTAAACCACCGCCGCCGCTGCCACTTCCCTCCCCTCCATCCGCGCGCTCCCCCGGTCCAGCGGCCCCACAGCAGCCCGGGGGCCAAACCTCCATCCCAGCCACCCCGCGCTCATAAAACATCCTGGCACGTGCTCCGCATTCACAACACCAACACACGATCAAATGTCCACAGTCCCACCACAGACCACGTGCCACTGGGAGTTCTTATTTGCTCTATGGCCGGAGTAAGAACTTCATTTTCAAACAAATTTGATCTGATTTCACTCCATTGTCACATCTCCGAATGTATGTAGACATTTGTGGATGGCCTATTGTGTGCTTTAAAAAACAAATCATCTGAGTAAGCTATGGTTCAATGTTGACAAGGGTTGTTCTAGACTTGATGTTTCAAATCAATTAGATCTTACGAGAGCTAACAAATCTAGCCGCGTACAGGCCACTTGTTGATTTGTTCACCCTGGCGCTTGCTGTGGCTGTGCCCAGTCAGCGGCTCCACTGTTAATATGTAAACGCTGCGATGATTGAAGACTGAAGGCAGTTTCCCCGGCTGTGCCCTGAACCCGGGCCGTGCGCCATTGGCCGCGAGCTCCAGTGACCAAACAACCAATGGGAGGGCGCCGACCACGAGCCGTCCTCCCTTGGGCCGCGTGTCCCTCACCCTGATTGGTGGAAAGTTACTGTGGGAAAGAAAGTTTGGGAAGTTTCACACGAGCCGTTCGCGTGCAGTGGGAGATATAAATAGACGCCACACGCGGAGAACCTCACAGAGTGTTCTCCACTTGCCTCAGCATCAAGCGCTGCGCGCATACGGATCTAACTTGTGATTTATCTCAGGAGTGTTTCGTCAGCGGGAAATTGTAAACACCCCGAGCTGACATTCACCGTTTTAGCCATTTTCTACAACACTGGAACGTAATTTAACTTGTTCGCTGGGATTTTTCTACAAAGATGCCTGCCGATATGATGGAAAAAACGTCCTCTTCCCCGGTAGCTGCTACCCCTGCCAGCATGAATACGACCCCCGATAAGCCCAAAACAGCGTCGGAACACAGAAAGGTCAGTATATGGCATTTGTTGTAAAGTGATTTCTGATTTTCAGGTTTGGAAACATTTTATCCTGATTTCTTCAAAACAAACACATTTACGCACGAAGTTAAATGTGCCGGTCTTATTTTTTACAGTCATCTAAACCTATTATGGAAAAACGGAGACGTGCCAGGATCAACGAAAGTTTGGGACAGTTGAAGACCCTGATTTTGGATGCGCTTAAAAAAGATGTAAGTTTGTCCAGATGGTCAATGAACGACATTTAGAAACACGCAGTTTAAATCAGGGTGTATAGTATGAGCGTATTGCTAACCGGGCGCATTTCTTACATCCAGAGCTCCAGACACTCGAAGCTGGAGAAAGCTGACATTTTGGAGATGACGGTGAAACATCTGCGGAACTTACAGCGAGCTCAGATGACCGGTAAGTCTTGGAGACTCATTTATCTCGTGATGCGTCTGCATCCGTGTCCTAGCATGACCCCCGAAAATATACAACCTAACTTAAACGTGTCTCTTTGCAGCTGCTCTGAACAACGATCCAACAGTACTAGGCAAATACCGCGCCGGCTTCAGTGAGTGCATGAACGAAGTCACTCGGTTTTTGTCCACATGTGAAGGCGTCAACACTGAAGTCAGGACACGGCTTCTCGGACACCTTGCCAACTGTATGACCCAAATAAACGCCATCAACTACCCCAGCCAGCATCAGCACCAAATTCCTCCCACCGCGGGACCCACGCACCCGTCCTTTGGCCAGGCTATGGTGCAGATCCCCAGCTCGTCTCCGCAGGTGCTTCCCATCAACCCGTGCAAAGGAGCGCCCTCTCCCACGAGCTTGCCGCCAGAAGCCACTAAAGTATATGGTGGTTTCCAAATTGTGCCTGCCACAGACGGACAGTTTGCCTTTCTCATCCCTAATGCAGCATTTGCTGCAAATGGTCCGGTTATTCCCGTGTATGCCAACAACGTGAGCACCCCAGTGCCCGTGCCCGCAGCGGTGTCTCCCGGTGTCCCATCAGGCAACACAGACTCGGTATGGAGACCATGGTGAAATGCGCAAATGTCGACACTGACTCTAAAATTAACATTTCTATTTGTTTAATGTTAGACATTTTTCAATATGTTTTGTAAATGAAGAGTATGCACTATATTTGTACAGCTAACAAGGGAGTAAAGTTCATATTGAAATGAGATTTGTAATGTGGAAGTCCATTCACTGCATTTTTATATATTGTCTTTTTTTTACTGTGTGATGCCAAAGATGTCCAATGCTCTTATGTTCTTCGTTTTGGAAGACAAATAAATTAGTAAAATAGCCTACTAACATGCGCTTCATTCTGTTTTTTTGTTTTTCCCAAAGCCAATGGAAGAGTTTGTTAACTTTAAAACGTGTTGCTTTATGCAAACACTGGGTCTATACGTCTCAAGACTCTCATAGTTTGCGAAATAATAAAACGGAACATTGCCTTTGCATTGATTGTGCAAAACCTGTTGAGCTCCGAAAATGTTCCGGTAAAGCGGTGAAACGACCTGTGTATTTGGTTATGAATAATCATTAAACTGTTCAGTCGTTTACTAAACAAAGACATGCAACATTAACTTGGTGGTCTTAAAAGGTTCAGCAAACAGTATTGCGAAAGTATCATTAACCAGTCACGGGGTAGAATAGACTTTATTACTGGGCTGAGCTCAAGACGCTCAATTCAGTGGGTTTACAGAAGTCACTTGCGCCATCTACCAGCTGAAATACGAACTGCAAATTGATCAAACCAGACTATCTAAACTGTTGGGTAACGTTCAATCTAACTTGTTACTTTGGCCAGTTTAGTTCAGTAATACTTAGACCTGATTTTATACAATAACAAAACATTATCATGGTAGGTTACTATCATTTTGTTACAATCTGGCTCTTATTTGATTAAAAACACGTTATCTCTCAAAATCAAATTGTAGTAGGCTAATAAAAATTAAGTGGCAATAACATTTGAAAAGGAGTTGCTATTGTTGGCTTTGCAACTATAGCTTGTCTTAAAGCAAGCATGGAAGAGCCTGAAACTATTGTCGGCATCAAACTGGGCTAGCAAGGGAAAACATCTGTTTGTGACTGAGATCAATTCTTACGTTTTCAATTTCCACAACACGCCGCTTGATGGAAATATGTGGATTAAAATGAATTGTAATCAGTTTATTTTGGTTAGTGTTGGATAATTTCTATTCATTGTCATTCAGTATCATTAAATTCATAGTCTTCACTAATCCTTTAAGATTAATATCCTCCTTTTTCATCAAATCTTACATTTATTTTGGAGTATTGAAGAAAAAGTGGTATGTTTTAAGTTGCTTAAACTTGTGTTTTTTAAGTCATTATTTGCCAGTTCTGCTGTTGCCGGATACAGATGTAACAGTCCTAAGTTTAGATTAACAGGCAGTCAACTGCTCAGCCTCTGAAAGATCATTGAGTATTTCCGCTGCTGACTGGCTTCCGCCAGACCGTACTAATTTCTGTACTGACAGTGTGGTGCAGAGAGGAGCCTCTGGCCGTGACTTTAATCAGAGCTCAGGGAGATCCTGATGCCAGGGGGTTACAGCAGAAGGCCATGTTAAACATGTTGCTTCTTAACCATGTGGTAGCGCTCTACTCTGCCCAGGTGCGTGTGCCCCCTCCAGCGATCTGAGTGTGGCCCAGCTTTGAAGGGGGGCGTGTGCAGGGAAGCGGGTGCAGGTGTTTGCAATTATCAGTGTGCTAAGAGGCACAAAGTGTGGATAAGTGCCATCATTTTGAATTTCCATCACACCTTTTTACAGGGACCATGCATCCCTGTTAGATTGAAGCCATGTGTGTGTTCATGTCTTTCATAGCTCTCCTTCTTATTGTATGTGTGCATGCAAAGGGCACAGGGTTAGGACATGCCTGGATAAAGGGCACATTGGGTGAGGTAGCATTGGGTGAGGGGGTTCAATGAAAGGAGATGATAGCAGCCACCATCATGTCCTCACTTCTGCACAGTGTTCCCACACATTCCAGCTGTGTTCAGAGGTGCTTCCTGCCTCAGGCCCTGAGGCCACAGCTGGACACGGTCGTCTGGGAGGCACGTGTTGTGACCCGGACAACACCCAGCTGCCTTCAGCCTCTCAACCCGACTTATACCGTTTTCCCCCACACACCCACAGTTAACATTTTCTGAGGCTCTTCCCTATGGAGAACAGCTTTACGAGCTTCTCCAATTACCCAGTGCAGTGGCCGACTGCCGGAGTGACCGCACACATGTCACAACACGACCAAGGGGTTAGCTGCCATGCATACCCATTAACTTTTCCCACACTCCGCGTGCATACTGCCAGTGAACAGAGAGAAAAAGCCCCTATGCTTCCTCCATGATTCCCTAAGTGTTACCATATGGAGCTCTCTGCCTCACTCTCTCGCTGTTCTTCTGCCTCTCTCCGCACCTCTCTCTTACAGCTCGTCACTGGGGCTGTCTTTGATTGCAGACCAGACAAGCAAGAGCTTTATGATTTAAGCCCAAAGCTTGCAGTACCAAGCTCTGGACTCATTTTGAAGCCAAACTTCTCTCCCTCCCATTCCTGCACTCCCCCTCCTCTTGCAGTTGCAGAGGAAGGCTGCTTTCTGGCAGGAAATGAATAGCTCCCAGATGAGCGCAGGAACCTGAGAGGTCGTGAGAAAGAGGCGAACCCCCCTCTGTCGGCCGGCCTGCTGCCAGCCGCCCGGGGAATGTTGGAGAGCGCCTCTCTGACACACGCACCAACCCCTTTGCCCTCCACCACACCACCTGACTGACACACTGCTGCCATGAACTCTGGAAATAGACTGACAAGCGCCACCACCAGGCAGCACAGCTCGTGAGTTTGCCCAAGGAGCAGCGGGAGAGGGAAAACTGTGAGAGGGAAAATAAATACTGGATTTGTGTGGGCGGAAGTGGATCAGTCTGAATTCTGATCTAAGAATACAATACCGTACAGAGTTACATCAGCTGTTGAAGTCTATAATATGACCCTGACCAGGTATTTGCATAGATTACATTCACACAGCCAGAGGGCATGCGCCATGCCCTTCATTATGTTCCACAAGTTCATCCCGGAGCACAGTGTCGTCTGGAGTAAACTTGAGGTCTTTACTCATGATACTGTCTATGACATATCTAGATGTGTGTCATGAATCCGGGTAACCTGTTGAGGATGCCATGATTACTTTACAATAAGCTGCTTTATATGTACATTGTGTCCACTAACTGTAATTATTTTATTTTATTTTCAATTAGAATCAATCTTTTTCCATAGTGTAAAACTGATTAGACTCTTCAGTGAACCCTAATAGAGTCCCACATGAGCGATTCATCCATTACAGCCAGTGTTGTTAGTGGGAGTTCAAATGATGTGTCAGGGCTTACAATCGGGCGTCCCAAACCTCTTGCTCCAAGTGTCTGTGCCCTATTATTAGTATATATTACTCATGAGCACTACTTGGACAACACTCAATGGTGCACCTACTGACTTATCCAACTTCACACAGCTTTCCCATCCCTATGACTCTATCCTCTCACACACTGGGCTTTAGGGCTTCTATGGTAACCTGCGAGCCCAGTAAACAGGACAAGCTGTCTGTACACAAATCCCGGCAGTGCGGTGCCCACTTTCCTTGGCTCACCGTGCATCACAACAACAAAAACCACCAGAGGGTCCCGATATCGGCCCATTCAAATGTCAGCCTCCTCGTTTGAAGTAGCACACTGCTATGTAAATCCAGTGTGTTTCTCACCAGCATAGCAGCTCTTACAAAATAAAATCCCCACAGCAAAGGTGGTCCTGTGACCCTGGACAAAGATGCCAGCCTTAGAAGCCTTTTTTGACTTTACTTTTTGGGTTTCACAACATGTTTTCACTCTAGACATCAGGGTGTTTATGTGAGTGGAGCAGGACATGGCAACCATACGAAGCCGTCAGTCAATAGCCCCAAAAGCAAGGCACTGACAATGATGACAATGATGACCCTGTCACACTGCGCCTTTGAATGACCTAGTCTCCAGCTACATGAGACTCGAGGCCAAAAGAAATGTGGAGGGGTTTCCCTTGAGAGACTATCACAACAAACATTTACAACCTAGCAAACAAGTTCCCACCACCCGGTGTCCAAATAACTGCCAGTGGTGACAGTTTAGTTGTTTTTTTGTTTTACACAAAGACGTTCTTCATAAAGCCCTTTTAGCTGCAAAACACAGGTTTCCCATGAGGGTAGTCAGAGAATAGATTAATTTGCTCTAATTTTTCCAAATTATATATTAATATTAATTTAGTTAAAAAACAGAAGAAGGTGAGTGCATCTGCAGGTCCAAAGGTGTATGGCGCGGGTGCTCTTCGAAGATCAGGTATAAGACTATATAAAACAGAAGAGCAAAAAAGGGGATCTGAGGCACTCCGACTGCAATATAAAAGTCCTTTATTTAAATCATATCCCAATATGCCCTGAAGAAGACCATTGTTAGGTCGAAACGCGTTGGCATGTCCATTTAAATAAAGGACTTTTATATTGAAGTCGGAGTGCCTCAGATCCCCTTTTTTGCTCTTCTGTTTTAAATATTAATTTAGTTGTTGACTTAAATTGCACATATTCCAAGTTCAAATTTTTTCGTATGAATTAATGATAGATTTGGATTTATATCAGTACACATGCAGACAGTATATTGCTTTTACCCTTCTATCCAATTTCTCCAACTGTAATCAAGGCTGGTTTACATGGGGCTGTGCAACACTCAACATTTTTCACAGGCCAACATTGAGGTCGAATCATATATGTTTATTTATTTTATCACTGTATACTGGATTCTTCACTGTTAATTCTTTTTTACACATTCACGCAGAGCCGGTTTTTCCTATACACAAACTACACAAGGTGCGTTGGGCCCCCGCAGCCGCATCTCAGTCAAACTATGGTGTTGTTTCACTGATTAATCAACGCATTGTTACCGGGACAGGCTCTCTGACAGCGCTCACTCACTCTCCGCCTGCTTTGTTACATATAACACCAAAACGCAGCAGTCTGCTGAAGTGGATGAGCAGGAGAGACCTACCGCCTTCTCCCCATCACTCCCAAGGCGCGAGTGCTTCTACTCTTCTGCCCTGCACTACAGCACAGTGGAACAGTTTTTGACCTTAAATGGGTTCGCTCTTCGTCAAATAGCCATGGGATGCATAGGGACTGTAGGGCCCCCGGGTGGATTTTTGCTTAGGGCCCCAGAAGGGCCAGCACTGGCTCTGCATTCAAGCACGGCTAAGATAAATGTAAGTGTCCCAGGGAGACTTCTGAAGTGAGGTCGGCAGTCGAGCACACCCCCGGTCCGCTCATCTTACACTCTGCGCGACGGCATGATCTACGAGTTCTGCCCTCGCGTGGCTGGCTTTATTTTCCTCTCCCAACAGCCCGAGTGTGCTGCTTCAGGTTCCTTTGAGATCAAGGGAAAGTGAAACCTGATTTCTTTGACCCCTGGATACATCAAACAGCTCCATATAGTCAGTCCTTTTCCAGTCTAATGGACGTGGGGGACAGGTCTGGAAGTTTGATGTCAGTAAATCAACACAGGCTGTTGTTTTTCTTGTTCTGATGATCGTGTTTCTGATGTAATGTTTACTCAAGGAGCAGGGGATATAGCGTTGTGCTGGTAACTGATTGACATCCTTTCTGCACTCTTTCATTTGTGTTGTGATTTAATTTTATCAAGAAGAGCAAAAGATGGGAGTGTGTTTGAATATAGCATTTCTTGGAGTGAGATTATGTGTCAGATTATTTGTCGGTATAGTGGGGCTGATTTGAGCAAGCAATTACTTTTTCAATGTAAATGTTATTTGTGCTTATACAGTACGTTATTGTCACTTGTGGAAATGTGCCTTCACCCACTGCCTTGGGGAGCAGTGCCACACTTAGTGACCCAGCTCCAGATCGTGTGCCCTAAGGTTAGCCTACTGTGAATGTCCCACCTTCTTGCTTTGAGGCCAAGTATCATGCCATTGTAATTATTCAGAGCCAGAGTTTGTTTTTTGTCTTTTTATTGAATCATTCTCAGTAAAGCAAATTTGTATTGTATTGCATTTATTTTGGATTGAATGAAGTCTCTTCATTATTTTGAGCTTGAGACACAAATAATGGTGCAGCCAACATCACAACACTGTCCGGGCCTTAATAGTCCTTTCATGTTACTTTGATTGTTGGGACTAGTTTGCTGTATATTGTGTTGATTTGCATATAGACAGAGCAGCCATTCGTAAAGTCCAACGTTTCTTTGTAGATACAAACTATTCATTTTTATGTGAATGATGTGAGGTCAACAATCAGAACCACTGAGAGAGATGCAATGAAAACACATTCTGAAAAATGAAACATCTCATGCAGGAGATGATTCTAATCAATTTAGAGCACTTTCAGCTGTTAATATACATCCGTAATGAATCAATAACTTAATTGTATTTAGGCAATTTCTTCAATCTTTCAATTTCTATTCATTATTTATCAATAAAAACTGTATTACTAATAGGACCACACACATTCTGCACATCTGCACACAGAGAAATACTGAGAGTGAGAGCAAAGTTGACGGTTGTGCTTTGATATTGTCCAGTGCTGTTTCTCACAGTCAGGCATTAAGACTGCATCATGTTTATGTATTGCATCATTTATGTGCTTAAAATGGTATTATCCCACCTCTCTTTGCTCTGTCCACGCTCGCAGACGCCTTAGCTGTGATGTGAGGCGCAACTTAATCCTCTTTCCTTGCAGTGGCGGGAGCTGCAGAGGAGCTGGCCACAGAGATAGCACCACGAGACACAGCGACAGGAGCTGTGTGTCCCCAAAGAATGGTTTGAGGGCGTCAGCACACAATGAGCAGTTTGTCCATGTCGTTTAGAGAGTCTTACTGTGATTGTAAGTGTGTTGCTGTGCGTTTGCTCGTCTGCCTACCAAATACAATTACAAAGCCACTAGTGTTTTCACAAGTGTGTCACCTTTGTGGAGTTCAATACACCCACTACATCCTATTATCTTAGCTCGTGTTTGCATCATGTAGAGGACAGGTCTGTGTTTGGATTGGGATGGCCAGCAGTTCGTTGGAAGTGTGGAGGCATGTGTAATGTAATAGTCTGTTTGTAGATGGAACTGCAGCCATGCATTTTTTTAATGATGTAATCGTGTCACTACCAGGGCCATGAACTTGTCAGTGTAGTCTTTGGATCAGTCCCAGTTATATACGGCTGCTACAGGAAGAGCATCAGGTGAACACAGTGCTATAATCATATAGAAAACTCGGGCGGCATTTAACTAGATTAAATGTCTCATTTTGAGCATAATAATCCAAACATGAGCTGTTTTGACCAGTTAACTTTGAGTTGAGCATTTGATCTAGTTTATTTCACTTGTTCCGAGAAGTTTCTGACTCGTTTCAATACGTTTCATCTTTATTTCAGATAATTTTCTTTACCAATGGGGTAAGAAAATTGGTCTTATCCCATTGGCAGTTTTACGTGCTTATTTCAAGTGAGATTATCTTAAAACTAGTATAAAATATCATCAAACGAGCAAAGTAAACTTGGTCAGATCAGGAAAAAAGTCTAAATGAGTAAAAACAAAATACATTTCCTCAATTCAAGTCATTTAAGCCAATGCTTCCTATTTACTTTTTGTAGTGAAGAATGTTCAATTTCCAGCCAGACGAGGCCTTTCTGTCCTAAAGGGAAGCCATGACTATATACTGTACGTAGCTTACCGCTGCTGTGTATGGAGTGAATATAAATTGTCCCATGTAAAGCACTTTGTGGCAATGTCTGTGAAAGGCGCTATACAAATAAATTCCTTCCTTCCTCCAAAACTTGGAAGCTAATTCATGAAGCTAAAGTCTAGGTCTTTATAGACACATTTTCGACACCATTAACGCTCCGAATCCTGGCTCTGACTAGTGCAGTCTGTTGTCTTTCCTTGGGCAAGACACTTGAGCAGTTGGTGGTCCTCTCAGGCTTGTAAAGTGTTAGGCATTTTTAGCAGATATTTGTGTAAAGTGCGCCACACATTTAGGTATAGTCGATCTGTCTGCCTCTGTACGCTCTTAGAGAGAGATGTGGAAATGTGATTAGTGTTTGGTTCTAACACAGATGATGATGATGGCAGAGACAGGAGTCGCAGTCACACTTCTCCACAGCAGCAGAGCGGAGACTTTCCCACGTGTGGCACAGTGGCCGCCACCAGTTGCCGGGGGCTCGTCTCCCCCAATGAAGCGACTGCGCGCAACCCTCCACAGACGATATCTGGGTAATTGACAGTGACTGGAAATATGCAGCATCATTCAGGCCCAACCCGTGTGACTAAAGGGGTTAGGCTGTCCCCCCTTCCTCTGAAGCCATCACTGATATTCAATTTGTGTTAAAGCTTCCTTTGAGGGGCCCCCGAGGGCCTGATTTGATTAACATATTTTATGGTCAGGCCCTTTGCGTAGAGACGGGAGTGCTTCAGGGCCTTGTAATAATAATAGTCACAACCCATTATCGCAGACTACGTGATGACAGTAACAGTGACAATAGTTTATGGACGGTCAGGAGATGCATCCAGAAGTGACGTTCCTCGGCGCAACGCAGTGACGCTTTTCATTGACGCGCTTGTGCTAGTTTGAGGCTAATCCAGAGTGATCTGTGCGTGCAAGTCAGAGTGCTGTGGAGGATCGAATTTGTTTCATCCATGCCTCTTCCCCATTGCTTATCTACGGATGGGACCGCGCCATAAAATCAATGCAGCCGTTTGGACAATGGCCACTGTTTGTAAGGCCACTTTTCCCACACTCTTATCTGTCATGAGAAAGGACACACACTGACACGGGGACAAAGCGACGGGCAGACGCGCACTCGAACCGCGACTTCCGAGAGTGTCTACAGTAGGGACATTCCAGCGCTCAATCAGACAAAAGAAGCCTCAGTGCTGCACAGTAGTAAAACTGAACCTATAAAGTGTGTTTCTTTTTCCTCCATTTTACTGAGGAATATATAGGCTATGTGTGAGTTGCCCCTTTAAGAGCCAGACTTCTTCAATAAATGCTTAAATTATTTGAAACGGCACATAAAGAACTCCCTGTAAACCAATGCCTTTGTGAAGAAAAAAAAAAAGGCACAATATCCTTCAACAGCAGTTACTAGTGTGGTACAAGATACCACTTTTCTCCAAGTTTTAATTTCTGTCGCACGGAGACGGCTAAGCGGCTATTCAATGGCAACTGTATAGGTTCTCATATAAGAGGCAGTCAGGGATAAATTGGTCAAGGCTTAAGTTTCAACCTGCACTTGTAATGGCCCAAAAGAATGTAAAACCCATGACAAAAGGAACCACGAGGAGAAACAGAGAACAGGTGGTCATCGCTGCGTATCCCCCCCCCCCGGCCCGTCCCAGCAGACGAGAAATCAGCCGGAGAGGTTTAAGATTTCAGCGATACCGAGCACCAAGGTTTGCTTTGCCCTTTATATGGGTGAAGATGTGTGAAAAGATGGCGAGACCTCGAAACCCCCCAGTCTACAGTCTGGAGAAGGCGGGAGGATTCCAGTGCGCAGGAAATCGTCCATCGGCACTGGTTTGAGAAGGACAGATTGGAGACGTGGGTGGAGGATTGGTCTTGACCTCTTGAGCTCCTGGTATCACACGCGTTGCTGGAGATCTTAGGGCAATCGAGGCTTGAGGAAATTAATGAATAATAAAAATATGTTGTTTGTAACTGAATTGCAGGCTAATATTATTAATGAAGATAAATGCTATTTTGTAGTCGAGAAAGCCAAAAAAAACAGCCAGCACATAAAAATAAGCGATGCATTTTGAGGCAACCTTTAATGTTTGTCTGCAAAATTCACAATACACACATTATACCATGAAACTACATAGATCTTAATATCAGTTTATCACATGGAATGGCAACACGGTGGCTGAGTGATCAATGCTCTCACCCCACAGTTAGAAGATCTCAATTCCCAGACTGTGGTCTTTCTGAGTGGATTTCCTCCATGTGCTACGGTTTCCCCCATCACCCCAAAACTCCATATCAGCCCAATGGTCCCTATGGGTTGTCCCAGCGGCATTGAAGGATGGGTCAAATACAGAGGACAAATTTCCCAATGCGGATCAATATAGTGCACCTTAACCTTAACCCTAAATGACCTGCAAATAACCAAAGCATTGACGTCACCACAAACCACTTGACTTGACTCTCCAATTACTAAATGCTTAAGGTCTTGCACTGAAGGCCCTTAGAGTAGACCAAGGATAGGCCACATTATCAGGAACCCTTTGCATTGTCAAGTTCAATAAGCAGCAGCTAAGAATCTATATACTTCTCTTTTCTGGCTTTGGTTGTATTCTAAAGATTCTGTGAGCAATTAGTCAAAATATTCCCCCATAGAGGATGTACATTTTTCCTGGCTGTGCATTTAAGTATAGGCTGCTACCTGCTGCTACAGGCTGAGATGAGCTCATCTGTGCTTAACTGCATACATGTGTGTGTTTAAGTGCCCTGCTCCTTATCTGTTTCCATCGGTGTGTGTGTGGTTTTAGGCTGCAGTAACCATAGCAGCGTGCTGACAGATGTGCAGAGGGAGGGTGAGTGACTGATCAGGCGGCAGGCGCAGCTTCAGGTGTGTGTTAATGGGGCTGAGGATGTGGAGGGCATCAGGGGGACTGCAGCAGTGTGTGTGTGTTTGTGTGTAAGTAGTGCAGGTTCTGCTCGGGTGAGCCTGAAGAATGCCCATGTGGATCCTGGCTGGGAGAAAAGAGGATCCTTTCATCACATGGAGCTTGTGCCTCAAACCCAACCCCAATTTTCCCTTCTTCATCTTCCAGCGTCCCTCTTTTACAAAAAGGGTACACATTCACCTTTACCTCTCCCTCTCTCCTCTTTCCTGTGTAGCGTGGGAGCTGTCAGTGGCATTTGCTCCGACCCACACACAGACACACACACAGTGTGCTCTCCGGCAGCACGCGGCTCTGTGCTTTAAAAGGGCAGCTGCTAATTAGCCATAATGGCCTCCATTTTATCTTGGCCTTGCGTCATGCTTTTGATGCTGTGATTGGGAGTGCCCAGGGGGAATACCAGGCAATGTTCCATGTCTTTTTTGTTTGAAGGGGGAGGTAGGTTTGATAACAATGATGTCAGGACATGCAGAAACCATGTTGTTTCCCATGAGAATGATATGGACTATGTCTATTTGTCAGAGTTGAACAACAACAGCAGCGTCATGAACTGTAAGTGCTTGAACATTATGAATGTGAGGTCACCACGTTTTAAAGAATGGCTCATTCTTTAGATAAAGTGACAATATTATATTATAACTTTTAAGGCTGATTTAGGATTAGAGATGTTGAATTATTTTACCTTTACATTTCAGCCACAGTCTGCAAGTCGTCCTCAGAAGTATAAAGGTAAAAGAATTCAACATCTCTAATCCTAAATGAGCCTTAAAAGTTATACTAGTAACACACGTCGACACAATGAACCTTACTAAGATAAAATCAGATTATTTAAACCCTCCCCTTAACCCTAACTCAATAAGTTACAGAATAAGTAACATGGAGCCAACAGACTAGCATTACGGTATGTGTCTCTACTGTCAACCACTCCACACAGCACAATGGCACTAACACGCAAGTGGAATGAACCACTAATTTTGTTAATGAATGCCCCTTTTTACCACTGCTCTGTCTGCCACTGAGTGTAAACGTAGCTCTCTAGTCTACAGGGGCATGTTAACTCTACAATGTAATGTATTAATAATAAGAAAAAAAAGCTCTAATTCTAAATCATCATACACTTTTAAAATTATTTCTTTCATTTGTAAACTCCACATTTTCAGTAGTTCACTAGGAGAACCCCTGAGGCACGCCATCCTGCTGAGAGTGGGCACTGGGCCTGTCCTGTGCTGGGCGACCTCAGTTTAAACCCTAGACTGTCCCTTGGTGCTCTTGTCCCAGAACTGTCCCTTATGGATTAGGTTGACTAGAGAACTATTGAGACAGACGCCTTTGAACTCTCCTCCAGCACGGAGTAAGACAAACACGCATAAACAGAAGAAAGCACACACCACTGCGGCGCTAATGGAGCTTGAAGCGGCTCACAGCCCTGGCCTGGGTGAAAAGAAAGTCCACGAGAGATGAAGGCAACCAGGGGGTGAGAGTGAGGCGGGGTGCGTCAGGTTTCCCCCCCCCTTCCATCGCCGTCGCTGGAATGGGTTTATCTTTGCCAGGGAGGTGTATCTTTGTGTCCCCATGCAGCGGTGGGAGAGGATGCAGGCAGCCGGGATGAGGGACAGGACAGATCAGTGGGATGGGACCACCTGCGTCGCTTTCTTCGCTCAGGGAGATTATGCGGGCACACAAAGGAGTGGCAGGGGGAGGCCAGGGCACCGGGGGAGAGCGGCGTCCCTCGAGTGAGCAGCGTGGAAAGTCGAGGTGGCGTGCGTGCCAGGGGTCGACTGCATACTGTAGTAGACACAGCTCCCATGACATTGTATTATATTATCTGTGCGAGTTTGTCTGAAGGTGTGACCTCCACGTTACAACTTGACTTAAGAAACTTGAGGAACGCCTGAATGTGCTCCACTTAAGTTGATTTAAATTTGGGAATGATATGTTTCTGTTAGTCAAATGCATCTTTTTCATACCAGAATATTTGTTTTAGTATCTAAGAGGCCCTTTGATTTGGCCCTAGTTATTAGCAGTTTTTAGTTCTTTCAATGCTAGAGACTGAAATCACCATAACAGTATTTAAGCTATTCATGGCTGTTATATACAGTAGATAATGCTAAGTCAGCTAGATGCATTACTTTCTTTGTCCACATTCTTGCCAATAGGTTCCCGATCTGTCCATCTCTGTTGAACAACGTGATTGATATATTTTAAATAAATGACCACTGCTCCTCCTCCTCCTCGGAGCCAATACTTGTCTCACAGCTGTCAGTCTGAGTCCCTTCTGGATGTTACCGCCAATGATTGGTCCGTTGTTATTGTTTCTTGCACTGTCATTGGTCAAGATTAATGGCTGTGCCTGGTTAATGTTTTCAGGCCTGGGCATTGGTCTGTGGGCTGAACCTCGACTCACCCCTTGCTTCTCCATCAACCTACAATGACTTCGATTGGACTTCCCCATTCACTCCAGCCAGCCTTTAAATGTAATAGTTGCCAAGTTCCCTTTTGTCTTTTTGCCGATGCGGGCTATTAGCAATGGGGCCAGAGCGTCGCATGTCTGGGACATGCCAATTTTGATGGAGCTATTCTGTAAAAGTCCTACCCCCTGCCCTATTGCTTTTTGTGTGTGTGTGTGTGTGTGTGTGTGTGTGTGTGTGTGTGTGTGTGTGTGTGTGTGTGTGTGTGTGTGTGTGTGTGTGTGTCTTTCTTGGGAGTCTGTTAGGATCCCGCAAACCTCAGCAAATTCCCAGCACAAGGTGAAGAAGAAGAACAGAGGGGAGGAGTGACCACTGAAGCAACCTGTGCTACTCGAGGTCTGCCTGAATGAGGGCTTTTAGGTATTCATTGTGGCCCTCTCTTTCACCCTTTTCTTTAAGCACTGGCGGAGTCCTGGCTTGGCGTGGGTCTAAGCTTAGCGGGCCCTAGTGACGTGGTAATCATAACTTGGTGCCGGCTGCTTTGTGTGCCGTGTTGGGGAGAGCTGAGAACTGGCTTCCCGCCGCTCTGAATCCCCTTTGTAGTCTTGGAAGGTGCCACTGCTCAGATTAAGTCCTGCTGCCTTTGAGGTCACCCCAAAAATCTGTTCTATTATTTTTGCTTGCATTGATCACTGAGGGCTATATATTTAATTTGTCATTATTAATGCATTTTATTTGTTTTTCTTTACACCACACTTTGTACTGAGTGTACATTTACACAATGAAATCAAACTACTGCTACTGTGTATACATATAGCAGTTTAAATATTCAGGATTTAGGCTTAGGTTTAGCTTGTGACATACCCACTCATGCCACAAGAGGTCACCAAGCCAGTGAACCTTGGCCACTCCCAAGCCCAGATAAATGAGCAGTAGAGCATAGGGGACACATATAAAACAACAAACAAAAGCACGCATCAAAACACAAGCTTGGACAGGAGTCACATGTGCTTTTTCTGCTAACTGCATCTGTGGTTTATGTGTTCCACATTGTTTTTCTGGATACTTTTGTACATCTTTGCTGTGTTTTTGTGGAGGCTTGGTGGATTTGTTTACTTTGAGCGTCTAAAATGGTCCTGAAGAAAGCAGTTTTTTAAAGGTAAACAAAAGGCTACCTTATCAGCTAAACCCATTTGAGACCTACAAATCTATTCTTCTGAGACACTGAAGAGGCACCAAGCGTCCCCACAGCTGCAGCACAGTCGAGGCGTCACAAGAGGTGCTACAGGAAACAAAAAAGGACAAACGAGAGATGGTGAAAAACTGTTGTGAAGCAGAGGGAGCGGAGGGAGGAAGAGGAAGGAGGAGGTGGAGCTGACCAGTGCAGGACACCACGCTCTGAAACAGGGACAAACCCAGGAGGCGCTGCACCATTTTAGAGGAGACAGAAGGCAGCCAGCCAGGTTTCTTCCGAGTGCTACAGTTTCCCTGACCTCCAAGGTCATGCAGGTCAGGTTCATACAGTGGCAGCGCGGCTCAGCTGCAGCAGTTCTGGACTGACACCTGAACACTATTTCGTTATATACTTACACTTACTTACTTACTTAATATGTGTTAGTATTGACCAACTAAAGCTGAACTGAACTGAAAATATGCTTCAGTTGGCTTGTCTTAACATGTGTGTTGAAACACCACATGTAAATCCAAATCTTTCAGAGCAGATAATTTTCTTATTCAGGCTTTGAATATGCAACATACACACATACATACATGAATATAGATATTTTGAGTGTTTAATTGTTTGTTTAATGTAACCATTTCTAAACATTATTTACATTATTTTAGAAGGCAGAACTTTTGCTCCTGTCGGTTACATTTTAAGAGCAACTGCAGCGACAGTGACTAAAACGTCTGGTAGCAGAAGCTTGAGGCAGAAGAGTGTGCGTGAACCCCCAGGAGGATACCCCTGTTCTCTACCCACTCAGTCTTTGCTTTCTCCTCAGCTCGTCATGCATTACATTAGGTAAAAAGGCTGATGATGACATTGTTACATTTGCACCAGTCAGCCTTCTCGAACCACAAATGAGACACACCTTCACTCCTCTGAAATCGACCTGCCACAGCTCGCATGCATCCTCAATGGAAAACTTCCAAACTTATATGTACTGTTTATCTATGTTAATTGATATGTAATAAGTGAATCATCCTTGTCATTGTTATTGGATTTAAGCAGCTGCCAATTACCAAACAGCAATCAGTACCGTACACAGTGTGATGACAGCGACAACAGAAGATGAGGCTACATTTCTTATCACAACACAATCGCTATTCCCAGTATCTCCACCATGCTGACCCCCCGCCATCATGTAAAAATGTTAAGCGCCTTAATCAATTTGAAATGCTGGGGGAGCATCTCGCTGGATATAGCCTGTAAAATGAAAAGAAAGAGGGAGAAAGGGATGAGGCAGAACACAAGAAGACACCAAGAGTGTGAGGCGAAGCTGCGAGACCAGGGGGTCTATCAGAGAAAGGACTTCCCATGGCGTAAATAGTATTCATGGATGACAGAGTGGTCATGGAGGATAGCGGAGAGTCTTCTTCTCTGCTGAGATGAAGCTGGCTCATTCTCTGCCTGGCTTTTCTTTTGGACACAGCTCACCAAGAAGTCCTTTGTGTCTTAGCAGCAGGTAGCAGTGGAGAGGCAGGTCAACTCCGGGGCCAACTCCACGACGCTCTTCCCACACTGACACCTGCTGTGTTTCCTATCTGCTATTTTGAGGACGGATAACTGTGCGTACATGTGTATGTTAGGAACTATTCTGGACTTCTGCCGCACCTTATGACTCAAATCTATTCTCCATAAATTGGAAAAATAATTGATTAAAAGCTAGCAATTGATTGTATAACATTTATTGTATTGCTGACAGGCTAATGTCCATATTAGCAATACAATAAATATATATATAATTTCATCTTAAATTGTATTTTTTTTCTCAAGAGTTTCCCCAGTGGGAGGTGTGCTTAGCCACGGGTCTGTAGAATGGAGCTGCCCACATAACACAGTCTAATGGAATAACCACCCAGCGTGGTGCCCAGCATGAGTGTCGTTCCCACAGGGGAGCCTGACCGCGGCCGCAGGTACCTTTCACTGCTGCAGTTGGCTGGCGGCTCTCTCCAGCGCCCCGCTGCTCCAAATTTGTCGGCCCCCTCTGGGTCTCTTTCTGCTGTTGTCAGCTGCGGGGCCCCTGATGAGAGATTTGTTGATATGATAACTCGATTAGACTACAGGATGGATGACATGGTGCAGCAGGAAGTCCACAGCACACTTAACCTCTCCTTAGGAGACCAAGTGTGGCACCTTTTTCAAGTTAACAACACCAGTCAGAGGTAGAGCACGGCCTTGTTTGGATCGGAGTTTCTCTTTTTATAGTTCTCCGCTGAACTTCTTGTGACTGCTTGTGGAATGAATTGGTTTTAAGTTTCACAAGAACACAAGAAGTCTGTTAAGATCTACGCCAGAGCAACAGCCCGTTACCCAGTGAAGTTGTGAAAGAGATAAAAGTTTCAACTTGTTGGGTGTCATTGGCCTTTATTGTTTGATCATTGGTGATGGTGGTTTTATGCTGATTTTAGATTTCACTTAATTTGACTCTGTTCAACATATTTTCACTATTAATGATCTTTAAATCACTCAGAATCTTGTGTTCATGCTTGGAGCCCTGAACCTTCTGTACAGGCTGTCATCAGAGTGAAGGTAGCCAATAACACATCAGCAGGTACAATACCTTCCTCTGTATTTGTGCCAGCTTATTTGCTTCATGGTGCACAGGGGCCACTTCAGTCAATTAAGTTCACATCTCCACTTTGGACAAACAAGGGATTGTGACGATATGAGGAGTGCTAAAGACCATCAGGAGCCTCCCCTTCCCAGCCCAGGCATTGAGCAGCAGCAAAAAGGACACCAAACAAAGGGCGGCCCCTCTGTGTCTCAATGACTCCTCTCTTTGTTGCCTTCTCTGGGCCCATAAAGGAAGAGGGACGCTCTTGTTTGCCCAGGAGGTGGTTTAATGGTCCCGGGTAGAACAATGGCGTCACATTCAAGCCATCCAGAGGGGCTCATTATTTGGGCCTATCTTAAAGCACAGGGTCCCTGGACGTTCCCACTGGAGTGGCGAGTGAATGGCGGCGATGGGCGGGACAGGCCAGGGAGGGCATACAGAAAAGGGGAAAGCAGACCATTGAGGTGACAAGCAGGTTCCATCTGCCCCCAATGCCTCCTCACCTTGCATCGCGACAGCTAGGGGCCTCTTCGCCACAAAGGGCAAATTTAGTGTGTCGGGGTGGCTTAAAACGCACACTTTAGAGGAGACTATTGCGGAAAATATCAACACTGTAGACCACGAAGCAGAGCATTCAGGCTCTCCTGCCCCCCTGCCCATTGACAGGGTTCACTTTGCTTTCAGGCCTTTTCTCCTTTAGCTCCATTCAAGTTCCACTTCTCTCATCTCCCAAACTCCTCAGTCCACACCATTTTTCCCATACCTTGCAAAGGGGCGTATGACAAGCATTAAGTTAGTTCTGGCCCAGCCCAGAGGTTTTGTCCTTAGTGAGCTGTAGCAGGTAACAGTGGCCATGATGAGGTGGATCATCAATCACTGGCCAATCTCCACCAGGGATCAAACATAGATATCTCTAACCTAGAGGTCAGCTGGTCAAATGGAAATGAAAAATAAATTAAAATTGGATACAAATCAATCAATGTTCATACCATATTGAATGAAAGTTATTTTGCTTGTATTAACTACATCACACCTAATCCATTGAACGATTAGTTGCATTTTTGTGGTGCTTAGTTCGTGGTACCGGTTGTTTGTTTTCACATTTAACTCTCCTGCGTCACTTCTTTGATGCCATTTGTTGTTGTTTGTCAGATATGCTCACCTCCAATAAACATCTGTGTTCTTTTGGCTCATTATCTTGTTGTGTGATGCAGAACTTTTTGTTAACGTTTGCTCAAGCAAAAGGTCTTTTAGACAGGTCTTTGACAAATCTTTGTATCCTTTTTCGAATAAACGTTCTAAATCTTTGTAGAACCTCCCCGTACTTTGATTTATGAAGTGTCTAGAGGTTGTTGCTCACTAAGTTTTGCTTTGCAGCTTTCACATTTTGTCATTGACCTTTATCTTCCATGATTATCCAGTTCAGGGTCTGTCAACTATAGTTGTACTGGCAAATGGCTATAGTTTGCATAAAAAGTTTGATAACTGCTCAATCATGATAACACTTAGAAAACAATGCTAAGTGGGTGCATGATGTTGTTGTTTGTTTTCTACTTTGTCTCCATGATAATGTATCCTTTATTTTCACTTGTAAATACAGCCCAGTGCAGTAACTCATATTTTTAGTTCTCTGCGACCAGACAGCAGCATCAGCAGGGGACGGGATTCCAAGGCACTTTGCCAAGTCAAGTCCCATGGCAGTTAATGAGGGAAAGTAGAGTTGACTTTAGTCAGAAAGGCTCATCAGGAGCAAACTAAACTTGTAGCCTTGCAGTTTTAAGCTTCATAGATTTGAGATAACTACCCAACATCATAAGCCACAGACATACTTTAACCATAAAACTGTATTTGTGGAAAACAAGTAAAAATGTTAACACTGCAGCAACATTAATAGTTTTCTAAAAAGTTTCAGTTTCAAATGTTGGACAAGTGTGGACAACAAATGACTATACGATAAGCCTTGGGCCTGAGCTCAATGGATGCTCTTCTGGCTGTCTGGACAATTAAAGTGCTTGATTAAAACTTTCACTTAAAATGGCACATCTGTGCAGCTCCCAGACATCTGCAGTCTAGTCTGAGTTTATATGTTTCATGGGCCTTTGACATTGAAAACGATGATTAAGTGCTTAGAAATAATTTCACAAAACCCTTCAGGTTGAGGCCATGGGAACGCAGATGCAAAAGACTGGACACAATCGTCAATGTCTCTAGGATCATACACTCGGACCTAACAAAACCTCATCTTTCAGGCATGTTTGAAGAACAAGGCCTCCATGGTCAACACCAGAGCCAGCCTTATAGTCCCCAGAACCACATGGCTCCGACACCCCGCTGTGCCCCCAGCGACTCGCGATGGAGCTCCCACTGGGCCATCTCAGCGGGGGCTGCTGAGCGGGCAGGCTCCCCGGGGCAGGCTGCAGCCAGTTTGTGCCACACATTTGAGCGTGTCTCTGTATCTATGTTTCAGCTCCTAAGATGTCCAAATGTACTCATGTATTTCTCAGTGTCTTTGCTTCTGTATGTTTTTCTTTTGGTTCCTTAAGTTAGAGTGGGAAGCCCAAGTTTCCACCAGATGCCACGGCTCCCAGCCGTCCTAGCGGGGTGCCAGTGAAGCCCCGCTGGGCCTCCACAGTAGGCACATACACAGTCGCCGCAGGGAAAGGCCAATGCTTCTAATGATGAGACACATTAGTCTTCCTCTCAGCCTGGCCTGACATGCCCAAGTGTCTTGTTCATGGTGCCATATCCGTGGCTGAAGAATGCATGTGGCAGGGGTGCTTTATCAAGCCCTGTGGGAACCTATGTTCTCTCCCAGCGGTATAGAGCATTTAAAGATTGTTCTGCGCCATAGGTAACATTTACTCGCCTGGCAGGGGGCTCTCATCTTATTCTCCTGCCCTTATTTTTTTATTTGAGTCTACTGATCTAAGTGATCTGTCTCAGTGACCTGACTGTCATTGTCATTTTAATGTATCAGTGTATTGTAAAATCCCATGTACACACGGATGAATAGTCTGTCTCTTCTGTTATTTTGTTGTTATATTCTGTATTGGACATCAGGAAGAAGAGATCATGTGAATCTCCCCACTAAGCTTTCAGTGACTTTTTTGGAGCTGTCTGCTGCTGCACATTATATAATAACTCGTATTTCACTTGTAAAGATACCGGTGAAATGCACATCAGAAAGTGCATGCAGAAGCTGAAGAAAGATGCTGGAGCAGATCAGGATGAATGACTCCAGAGGTTGTTTGCCTCATGAAAGACTTGTTCTCCCCCTGCCTGGCTTTGTATCCATCTATCTCTCTTTCTTGTTTGTGTATGGAGAGCAAACGGTGCCTTGCTAGCCTCCAGCCAGGAGGTAAATCTGAACTGCAGAGCCAGCTTGCCAAATGATGAAAGAGTCTGGCATCCAGGGATGCACTGGGCCTGGACCAACAGCTCAGAGCACAAGAAAATGCTCGCTTTTCAACTTAACTCTTTTTTCCCTGCTACATTTCTTTTTTTGGTGCTTTTTGGTGTCGGTTTTTCCATCACCATGGTAGTCTTTTTTCTCTCTTTTTCATAACACTAGCCTTGGAGCAACAGTACCTCGTGGGAGATCACTGGATAGATGAAGTAGTGAGGAGGAGGAGGGCAACGGATGGGCATTCACAGATGTGTTTATGTGTGAGTGAAATGTGGAAATACAAACAGCATTAGAAATACAAGTGCAGAATTCAGCCTTTATTACACACCTTTTACACTATATTGTTTATGAGCCTGATTAAGCTCAACAATAAGTTGCTTGCATAATCCATGCCTGTTGCAGGTGGGGATTGATTGTGTTATGTCCCATTTGAAGGCTTACCATACAGACTGTATGCAGTTGATTTACAGACATTAAACAGGCTAGAAGTAAAACAAAAAGAGAGAAGACATTTAAAGAAAGATGTTTTGTCAGGTTCCAATCTTCCAGTTTGCAATAGGTTAAAAAAAATGGTATCACTAATATCAAGGCTTAGCGGTATTTTTTCTCTCTTTTCCTCGTGCTGTATAGGAGCGGATTCTGTTGTATTTATCTGCAGTGTGTGCCGCGGAACCACAAACAGAGGAATCCCCTGTTTCTCAGGACAGGCTGCTGTGAGCGCCGTGCCAAGACTCTTATTCCCAGTCATAATCCCAACTCCAACACAGCAAAAAACCTGATGCAAGGTCCTAGCAACACAGACTAGTTTGTTTCATATATATTTGTCTTTACTGTAAAGCTAGTCACTTCAAAATTCCATCCAGGGGTGTAATCCTCCATCTTACGCCATCCCGTCTATTCATCACACTTCATTTTTTTATCCCTGTGTGAAGAAGGGAAGGTGAGGAAACTGCAGGAAAGACTTTCTCTGTGTTTATATGTGCAACAAAGAGTGTCACCAACAATACATTGAGAGACAGAGGCAGCCTGCCGTGTGCTCCGGTACAGTTACTCTGTTACTCTGACTGTGTAGAGCCATATATATTTCCTTGGTTTCCCTCAGTTTGATTTGGCGCTCAGCATATGTGTGTGTTTGACTCTGGTAAACCCATAGAAGCAACAAGCTCCGAGCAGTGGCCGGAGTCCAGATCCCAAACCAAATGAGTATCATATGTGGAGGCTGAGGAGGTGGTGCTGATGGAAGGGCTGTGTATTAAAGCTGGGGCTGCGGCTGTGGACCACACTCTGTCAGTGGGGAGGCTGTAAATTGGAGCTGTGCTGTACGGGATTAGGCCTGCACTGCTGAAAAGCCACTTAAACTTGACATTTGGTCTAGTATCAAAAAGAAAAAAGTACTTTTATATAAAGCTTTTGACATGATGCAGTCAAATTTGTCATTGCACTTTACAAACCAATTTAAACCAGCAGCATGCTAAACTTAATATCTATGTTCTGATTCTGTAGCTATTTGAATGTATTATTTTAAATAAATAATTAAATAGTTTAATTGTGAAATAATCTGAAATAAAGTGTTTCAAATTGCAATTGGATGACACAATAAAGCATTTTCACAGTGCAATTAGAACCTTAATCGTGTTTTCTGGATGAAAACAGTAAGTTGGTTAGAGGAGGCCGGAACACTCCAATGTACAATTCATGGTTTCAATTGTGTGCTCTTGAGATTGGAAAACAGGCAACAAGTCACCCAGCCAGTCACCAGAGGCCAGGCAGGATCAGTGCAGCCCGCCATGTGTGGCGGATGTTTTCCACAAGCCGAGCAGCCAGCTTGGCCACAGCTGTCCAAACCGCAGGCCCTGGGAGAAGATGATGAGGAGTAGGAGGAAGGCAGCTCAGGGGGCCAAGCAGGGAGGGTGGTGTACTTGGCAAAGGTCAGACAGGCTGAGGCGGCTGGGAGTGTGGGAACTGTCCGGGAAGGCATGTGCGAAATGCTCCAAGACGAAGGATCATGTTACATCCAGACCGCCTGAGGAAGCCCAGGGCTGTGTGCCTACATGCGCTCGGCAGTGTGTCTCATGTGTGTCTGCAAAAAGAGCACTCACACTCACTGCTGTAAGCATTCCTGCTGCTGAAAGAGGGTTTCTGAAGTGCAAGTTATGTAGGAGCTATGGACTGTCAACAGAGGTATGTTTCACTCGTGTGTAACATGATTGCATGTCAAGAGAGTCCTGACACTGCTCTGTCACTGGCAAATTAGCCTGCAGCACAACAATAAACTTGTGGTTTGGAATGGGCTCTATGGCGTGTGCTGCTGCTAACCTCACTGCATGTCCTCAATTGCTACGGTCTGTCCCAACGACTTCCCCACAGAGCTACAGCAGTCAGATTCCCTCACGCTCGTGAGCAAACTATTTGGATAACCAACCCTGTTTGTCTGCTGTGTTGGTGTTTGATTTGAAACACAAAAATCCTCACTTGAACTTTGAATGCACTGGAAGGTTATGAGCGTTTCCACTCAGCCTGGCAGCGCCCGCCTGAAAAGCCTGTCTCGGGTGTGCACACAACACACAGGTGAGCTGAATCCTGATATGAAGGGATGCTGCCTTGACATGCAGCGTTCACGCTACACCTATCACAAGCCTTTCCACCTCGTGCCGCTCTCAGAAAACTCACAAACCAACCCACACCTCCAAGGGAATGATTTTCATAAACCATTTCATAAACGATGTGCACGCCGCTAACTCCCACCTTTGTCTGCTCCTCCTGCTCCCATCTTTCACCACAGCCAGCCCTTTGAAGAAGCCTAATCCGGGTTATTTGCTTTCCCATGCTTGTGTCAGGTCCTGCTCTGAATTGACTGTGGAAAATGCACTCAGGTCCGCCGGCCGCTCCCTCTGTCCCTGATTTATCCGAATAGGATGTGGCTGATGGGCGTATATAAAGCGCATTGAATGGTGAGTAAATATGATCTCACTGCCATTCTTTTGATCCACAAGGCAACACTCTCACTGTTGCTCAAAAACCTTTATGCAGGATGACATCTATTCAGAGAGGGCAGTATTCAGACGGGGTCAATGAGAAGTCCCTTAGGAGCTCTTGCACACAATGAGCCCCAACTCGTTACAGTAAATAACCGTGGCAGCCGTCACATTGTTTCCGCAATGGCAGTTGATTTTTGCACACTTCTAGGAGTAATTGTTTTAAGCCCTGTGGTGCTTCCTATTCGACCAGTGGCACACACTCCTCTTTACCTTCACAGCGGAAGCAGGCAGTGAGCCAAGGCTGCTGGAGGGAAGAGTTTTTAAGCCATTTAATAGACAAAAAAGTGAGACTGGACGAAAGAGTTTAAGACCAGAGTTTAAGTCGGTTTTGTTAGGTAACTGTGATACTCTGTTTTGATCAGTGGTTTCCAAATGATGGTGCATACACCAATTGTGGTACTTGGGCTTCTTCAGGTGGTGCAGGATCATCGGTTATTTAGACTGTAATTATTTTAATTTGAGATAATTTCAAAATGCTTATGTAATTGATTCAAGTTGTGTATTTTATATATGGTTTGCACCCGGTTTGCATGATTTAGTCCAATTTAGATTAATTTTTATGCTTTTTAGACTTATTTGATCCCAATCTAGACCTGGTGACACTTGGAAATTCAAATATTTTTTGTTGTAAAAAGTTCAAGAACCACTAGATGTTGATCCATCTTAAGACCACATTTAAAATGTCTATTCCCAAGTCATTCTTTCCTCATCTTGCCAATTTGTTTGACTCCTATGAGTAGTCAAGTGATATGCATAATCATTTGGAATATGAACGCAAAACTAAAAACTAACCCTAACCCTAACTTTAAACTAAAATAAAGATCCATAGTTAGATCTCTTCTTAAAATATTTTTATTAAGTCTTGAAAAAGTGTTTTTCTTAAAGTGTGCTACAAATTAATGCCCTTTCAGAGTTATCATAATATCAGTGATTGTGTACTTCCATCTTTCCATCATCATATTGGTTATTTCCTACAGTTCCTGCTGCCCTTTGTCTCTTTGCCCTGATACAGGATTCCCCTTTCACCGCTGAATGACCATTCTTTTTACCCCCCTCTTTGCCAATCTCTCCTTCTTTTAACATCTCACAGTCACGCAATGGCCGTCTGCGGGAGCCTGCCAAGTCTTCTGTGGCCTCCCTAAAGCCTTGTGGGGTTTTCCGTTCCCAGGGGCTCTCGCAGCTCCAGCCCGCCTTAGTTCAACCCTGGCCTGGTGCACCGTGTTTATGTCCTGTGTAATTGCAGACCTCAGCCTGAGCATGAGGCCAGAGTCTGTCAAAGGAGCCGCGTGTTCCCTTCAGCAAAACCTAAATCACATCAGCTCCCAGAGTCAGACCGCGTTTCCCACAACCCCCTGCCTGGACTAGTCATGGGGCCCTAAGGTCTGTTGAGTGCGGAAATGGCATGGAAATTCCACTATCGGCACACGTTTTTATCCACTGAAAACACAAAAACAGTCTAAAAGACATGAATACACTAGATCCACAAACATACAACAGTTTCTTCTGGCATATGGAAATATTAATAAAATATAACAATAAAATAATAATCTGGTCACAATTGAAATCATAATTATTCAAACAATTAAAATTATTGTGAAAATGTGGAGGAGCTGCAGTGCTACTCTGAGCTCCTCTGTACTGAGCTACTCATCCTCATCGTATTTCTACGGGAGTACCCATACCTGCGGGAGACCTATACATTTCTTCTTCTGAAACACTGAAGAGGCACCAAGAGCCTCCACAGCAGCACAGTGGAGGCTTCACAAGGTGCTACAGGAAACAAAAAATGGACAAACGAGGAGCAGATGGTGAAAGACTGGAGTGGAGGGAGCTGTGCAGGAGTAAAAGGAAGGAGGAGGTGGAGCTGACCAGTGCAGGACACCACGCTCTGAAACAGAGACAAACCCAGGAGGCGGTGCACCATTTCAGAGGAGACTGAAGGCAGGCAGCCAGGTTTCCTCGGGGTGCCACGGTTTCCCCTACCTCCAAAAACATGCTGGTCCACGGTGGTGGCGTGCTCAGTCGCAGCGGCACAATGTACAATGACAAATAAAGCACTTTCTTACTTACACTTCATTGGCACGCTTCTCAAACAAAATGAAAGTGATCAAATGCAGTGTGAATAAAACTGAATGGTCTGAACATAAACTAAGGCATTTCAGAATACACCTGTGCCCATGTAAACAAACTGACTGTGTGATCTTGAAGTCCTCCCTGACCTTCTGACCTTCTGACCTCCGCTGACCACAGAAGCCCCGTCCACATTCTTCCTCTGACCTCCAGTGCGTCTCCCGCTCCCACCCTTGCTCTGCTCTTCTGTTTAGGGGCTGTGCCAGATCAAGGGGTGGGTGGTGTGATGGGCGGACAGTGACAGGAGTGCAGAAAGAAGAGGGGGGAATTCCTGAGTGCGTAAATCCTTTCACATCCACCCAGGAATCAGGGAATCCGGCTCACAGTCTGCCCACACAAACCCAGCCCCTGTGACACCCCTGGAATGCTCAGGCTTTTTCACCAATTTGGGCAATTACCGCAGCGGTCATGGTGCTCAGAGGGGAGACCGTGACCCCGGGCGGTGCACTGTGACAGACTGAGCAGCAGAGGCAGTGCCCCGCTTTGTGGACCAGAAACCAGACCTGCCGATAAAATTCATCACTGACTTCTGTGCGGCAGCCCATTTGGTTGACAATGCCCGCTGACTAGTATGTTGTGTCACGAACGATCATGGAAACCCAGCATTCCCAGGGACTTTCTTGAGGATCAGGTGTTATTGTCTCATAGAAAGTTGTTTGTCAATCTACCGACCGACTAAAATTATTCTTTTGTAATTTCTAGTATATTTTTTTAAATAAATGATTTTTCTTCTTTTTCTTTGCAGTTCTGGCCTCTAGGTCTAACACATTAAAACGGTGTCTCTTACCGGTTCTGTCTATGCTGTATCATGAAAAACGAGACAAGCAGGTCTGCTTTTCCATCCTAAAGGGAATACTGATGTCACGCATTTTAAAACAGTAGCTCTTTGGACTCATCTGTATCTGGGATCACAAGATCTGCACCAATCTTTTATAACTGGGCACACAGTGTTCCTAAAGTACAACTTCTGACATTGCCTCCAATCATCTGGGAACACCAACAAGAATAACTGCTGCACCATCATAGGATTTCAAAGTTTACACACCAACCCTCGCCTTTGTGGATAAATAAATCACGATATCAAGATAATTCCTTTTTGATGTGGTAAATTGTGAGATGACCATTGGCTTCTTGGTACACAATGATGGTTTTCTTCAATCAATATGAAAATTGTTTACTATACTGTAGGGCTGGGAACTTCGGTCGTTTAGTCGACTAATTGGTCGATGCCGTCGCGGTCGACCAAGATTTTCATTGGTTGACTAGACTTTACTATGCAGGGGCTTTCAATTGCAGCATCCATCCATCCATCCATTTTCTTCCACTTGTCCGTTGCCGGGTCGTGGGGGCAGCTGTTGGAGCTGCCCAAATCACATCGCACCAGCCCCTATAGCTCCTCCTGCAGGTGGTGGGTCCACAGAAGGACGGCCTCATGGTTCCAAACAGGCCTCTCATAAGGGGCTTCACCCATTCATACTCTCATTCATACACCAGTGTACGCAGACACAACGACAATGTGCACCTTCAGGAGGCGGGATTCGAACCCCCGACCTTCCGATCATGAGACGACCCGCTCTACCATCTGCGCAACCGTTTTTATAATGGTTTTTAATAATTGAATAATAATACTTTTTTTTTTTGGTCGACTAATCGCTACATGTGCCATACTCTTGGTCGACCAACCATTTCCTTGGTTGATTACAGCCCTACTATACTGTAATCTTCAATGATGTGGATGCTAGCATCAAGGTTTTGTAGCAGCCAGACATGTGAAAATAAGCAGTGCCTTTTAGGCCGCGCTATTATTACCATGTCAGTCCAGACGGCCAGCACGTTAACCCTATACACATGCACATAGCATTTACATTAACGGGCTGAGGTGCCCAGTGGGGGGTTTACACTGTGTCAGAGGTTTCACTGCTCTCCCATTTCCACCGCCACTGACGTAGACCTTAAATTAGCCTTGACAACAGCCACCTATAATAATCTTCAAAGGCACTGGTGGAGGTATGTCTGGAGTCCAGCTCAGGCCAATAGCCCCAGCGACCCACCATCCATCAGGGGTACGAGGTTCAGGTTGCATGGTGTTCCAGTAAAGATCCCGTTACAGTGCAGGTGTCCCATCAAAGCCGGTGCATTTCTTGGGTCCGCCAATGGCTTTGCTGAGGCAACCGGTGATGCATGTGAGCACCGGGACCTCCAATAGGGTTCGTGTAGTCCGCTCTGGGGGATTTCTAGTTCTTCTTTTTAGTTGCCCAGTGCTTGTAATTGAAAATGTATTTATTGCAGGCCTAGAGGCTGCACTGGAGCACAGGGAGGCAGTGTGGCTTATGAAGATGGCAGAGGTAGTGGGCTGCGGGGTTTGGCTCCTCTTCAGCAACCGCCGACTCCCTCGGTCAATTCTGATCCCGCTCCCGTTTGCCTTTGTTCTTTGTGTCTTTGCTTGTGGTTGCTTTCAGTGTCCAGCCTTTCATTTTTGCCCTTCTGATTCTTTTATCCTTTGTCTGGCTTTATCACTCTTGATTGGCCATGTATAAGCTCTATTTCAAATGCAAATGCAGCCAGTTTGGATTAATGCAATTGTTGTGACAACTGCTCCCTTAGAAGATAGTCCGTCGCACACCTGCAACTTTTTCTTTTTAACAAATTACTGGAATTATTAACCCACGACATTAACAGAGCAGTCATAGTGATAATCAGTGCTGAATGTTACTTATTTACCTGATACTAAGGATTGGCTTGGTATAAACCCATACATTTTCCAAAATACCACAATAAAAAATGTGGTTCAAAATGTGTTGCTGCTCTAAATATTAGAGTGATTCCCCAAGAGCCTAATTTTTAGAGTTCACAGGACGTGCTTCCATGTGACAATGAGCCTCTTTAAGAGCTGTATACGACAAAACGGACTCATACTCACATGAGCACATATGTTGACATTTGAAGTTTGTTTACAACTGTGTGATCATTAGACTAAAGACAGCAGACCTGGAGTGACTCTAACCAGAGAGGCGCTCATAAAGCGCGCTGATTCTTTACGAGTTTCCCCTCATTCTTGAGTCGGGCCTGAGGGAAAGTGTTGCTGCCTTTGGACCTATACTTTTACAGACCTGAGTGCAACTGGAGGTGAAGGGAGGACACAGGTTAATGATTCCATAGGTAAACAATTGTGTAAAAATACGTATCTGCACCTAAAATACAAATCATATTTAGTTGTGTTATTGTTCAACTCTTCTAAAGAGTCTCTTCTCGTCTTGCTTTAAAACATTACTTTAATAGACTCTGCATCAAAATTCTCCGAAACTCAAATTTTAATCATATCCATACAACAGACCCCGCAGACACAATTGAATTTAGGTCAGCTGAGGACACGGTTCGAGGTGCAATAACACAGCCAGAATGTGTTTGAATGCACATTGATAGACCTTGGCTTGAGATCATTTACCAAGCCAGGAAGATCAACATGCTTCAGACGTACACCCTGGAACTTGTTCACCTGAGGCACAGGGAAGTGACACATCACCCACTAGATCTAGGCTTTATCCTATGACTGTGTGCTTTTTCTACCCCCTTATGAAAAATGATTCGTAACAATGATGCTTGGGTTGAACGACGATGGAGGGCCCCGTCACACCAGGAGGAGCCAATCGAACCTCTAAAACGGAGCTAGCTGTAGCGCAGCTTTTTATGCTCATTCTGGCCCTGTGATAGCTGCAGTGGCGTGGATTTGTATCCCAGCTACACTGAAAGGCTGCTTGAATTGGATGGAGCCTTAAAGTGAAGCAAAAAAGCTCTGGAAAATCGGGCCTCAAAGGCACATTTGAACTGGAAAGCGATTCTTTTAAGCTGTCACTCGTCGGTGGTTGACAATCCTATTATGGCACCAACTTATTGTAATTAAGTGGGAGAGAGATATATGGGCACAAACACATTCATCAGACTACGGGAGATACAAAGGGCCGTGTTGTCCTGGTGTTTACGGGCAGCTCGGCAGTGGCCAGCTCACTTTATTTACATTGACAAGTGAGTGAAGTAAACGCCATCCAGGAGCCAGTCTGTCTTTCCTCCTGGCCTCTCCATCGCTTCACTCACGGGCACAACATTAGACAGACGTAATGGAAAATAGGTTTTATGGCTTTTCTGCTTTCCAATTCCACTGGTCAACCTTCAAAAGAGAATCCTGAGGACGCAAGTGAGGATGCCTCTTCTCAGCACTGCTCCATTTTCAGTGCAATATAAAGTAGCTAAATGAGTCTCCTCTTGTGTATTGGCATCATATGACGAGGATGGGGCCATTTCTTCTCTTAATGGGCACCTTTGAAAGCAGGTGGAAATTTGGAAGTGGAGTTACCATTGTAAAATCTATCGCACAATTGAAAACAGAAGATCAGCGTGAGACACTTGTCTTTTTTTTTCGCCTTCTTCAGCTGTTCTCTCTGTGGACAATTATTTTATTTTTGCCAAGAGTGACAACAATGCATAATTCTGATTATTAGTTTTTACATAGATTTTGTATGGAATAGCATATGTTTCGTGGTACTTTTATGTCAATCTACAATGCAGAGTGTGTTGTGAGGCCTTGGCCGTCTGCTCTCCTTCAGCTTTTGACCCTGGGGTGAACCGAGTGAGCTGCTGTCAACATGAACATGCATTCCCAATGAAAACACAGGTATTATTTCTCACGAGGAGGCAGGCCCCCCGTCTGCCTGTGCGTTTGGACTCTGGTTTACATGATGTGTGAAAGAGGGCGCCCGGCTGTGTCTTAACGCTGAGCCACGAGGGAGCAAGTATTGGCCTGTAATGAATTGGTGTTAATGAGCTGTTAACTCTGCCCCAGCCCAGAGAGCCCCGGTGTCCCCACAGCATCCCCTGCTGTCTGGCTCCGATACAACGCAAATACACTACGTGTTCAGACATGCACCAAGCTCACAATACTTCATGTATCCGAGGAGGACATGTGTCAGCTCATGACGCTCTCACAGCAACGTCACGTCAGTTCCATGTTCAGTGTCACAGGCACATTCACTCCGTACATGCAGCTCACACTATCGCTTCCAACACCTCCTCAGTCTGCGCTGAGGCCGTAGATCTCCTCCGCTGACATGTACTTGTGGCTGGCGAGCACCCAGCGGAGCCTCAGCACATCAGAGTCGAATAACATTTGTCCAGAATTCCCACGGTGAGTTTCTCTGACAGAAGTAGGTGGAATGTGTCACACGTTTTATGCAAGAACAAGCACAAAACAATATGCTCGGTTTAGACCATTTTTCTTTTCTGGCCTGTTTACGTGCACAGGCCTAAACCAAAAGCACTTGTAGAGCATTTGTGGAGCCGACGGACCTTTGAATTTGATTCTACAAAAGTTTTTCTGGCTGCCTCCCTTCCTAACCCGACTATTCACTTTCTAGGACGGAAATTATAGGCACTCCACTGAGAGATCGGACCGTCTCACTCTAAACAGTTACCACAGCAGGTTATAAGAAACAAAAAAAATCACAACTTTCACTTGCAGTCTTACACATTAAACTTGGGAAAACTTTCTAATAAGTTCCCAATTAAGACACCGACAGGAACTGGCTCTGTCTTTTTAAAAGAACGATGGAAACATTGAAAACTTAGATAATCCAACAACTGACAAAAGCTAATAAATCAGACGAACTCGTAGACTGGTTAATACTTTTGGCTTTTAATGGTAAATGTAAGCTCGGTGCAAAATTGATCAAGCTATAAATGTAACAAGTGTCATCGGTGATAAAGGGATGCCTGCCTTTCAAATTAGAGCATATTGAGGCAGCCCCAGTAAACCTATGCACGTCTGCTGTCCTAGCCCCCTGTGCGTTTTTTCTGTTGTGTGAGAAGCAAGAATTAGTTTTTTCTATGACTCCTAATTAAACCATTAAACTTTCTCGCCAAGAAATAAAGGATACAGTAAAGCTATTTTCGAGACTTTGCTGGAGATTTATGGGAAGGAAGAAGGATCACCGCCTGCAAGGTGCTTTAATAGGCCCTGACAGCGTTGGTGTTTTATGGCGAGCAGCTGGTCCAGGTGTGAGCTCCTCTCTGCTCACATACTTCACCACGGCCTCATTACAGTTGGCCCAAACAGCAGGACGCTCAGTGGTTAAGAGCGCCGATCAGCAGTGTGTGTTAGTAGCTCACGAACACACATGACTGTAAACAGCACGGCGCTCACAAGGGAATTACAGTTTAGGGCAGAGATTGGTATAGTTGTCACACTCCGGTATTCACACAACTGTTTGGTGAAGCAAATAAAATGTACCAGAAACAACTCCTGCTGCTTTCCAGAGCTGCAACCGTGTGGTGTTTACAGACCTCAGAACCACCAGATTTGTGTTGGGAGATCTCTCCCTGTGTTACTGGAAACCGTTTTACACTGGAGGCTTGTTGTTAAGTAGAAACTCAAAAGACTTTATAGTGTTTTGTGTGCAAATGATTGCTTTAAAAAAAAAGTGGAAGTGATTTATTTGACTAGAATTTAAAGCAATGTACATTTTCAGTCCTCCCGGTGGTTAATTCAATCTTTAAACAAAATAACTGACTGCGGTTTGAAAAAATAGTAGCGTTTCACTCCCCATCTAGGGAGCTTCCTCACCGTTTGTAGTGACTGCCGTGCGCACAGGAAGGATGTATAGCTGTGGCGTGAGTGGTGAAATTCAAGTCACTGGACATGACATGAGATATCAAACATGAATTTAGTCTGTAGAAATATAGACACACTTTATGAAGTACATGTTCAGAACAGAAGTAAAACTTAGTGAAGATAAAGAAAAACAGTTCTGAAGAAATGTTTTAAGTACACATTTACATCTGCAAGTGGTTCTCAAATGACAATATCAGCCTGCGTACCTATGTTCCCCAGGGGGTACACCGTACCTCCAAACACAAGATGTACCGTGTTGTGTTCGTCTGTTGGAAGGAAAACCAAGATTCAATGAGTTAAATTCAAGAAAGATTTATTCCCTGTTGTTTACAATTCTAATACAGAGCTCTGGGTGCTTATCTAATTCTCCCTGCAGCCGACATCTAAGCGGGGCTTACGGCAGGCGCTCTGCACTGCCCATGTCCCTGCACCCAGCACATAAAAACACAATCATTAATATTCAATGAGACATGTGGTCTTCTTCTCCACGTATGATGTTTTGGCGGGTGGCGCCTCCTCATTGATAAGGTCCAGCTCCACTGTGTCACTATGCCCCGTCCTTGAGACTCATACATGCCTGTGATTTGGGTTAACATTTATAGAAGAGCAATAGAGCAAGAGTGAGGTTTTGAACAGCGTGAGCGTGTAACTCCCGAACCTTCCCCTTATTATTATTCACTGTAAATAAGAGCACAAACATGTTACACATATTCAAACATATTATTAAACGTATTACTCTCTGACTCCGTGTCTCACAAACTGCCAGCTTGTCCAACGTCCTTGATGCTTAGATGTTTTTGCAACCGTTATCAGGAAATGGGCCTAGAGCAAGAATGTCAGTGTACGTGCAGGTTTAAAAACGCTCTCATGTCTGCCACGTCAACTGTAACATAAGCCCAATCATTTTAAACATATCTAATTATAAAATAATCATAACATAAATGAATGAATCCCTTCAATCCCTCTCTTGAGCTCCATTAGGAGCTCACAACACTACCGTGTCGTTGCCAGGAGCCTGGTCAGGCTCTGCGTCCACCAACGGCACAAACAGGTACTGGCCAGGACCTCCTGTGAGGACACTGCTGCTCGTCCTCTGCATCATCACCTTCAAACATAGAAAAATACACATTGCAAAAACACTAAATAATATTAAAATAATCAATACAGGAGTAAAGAGTTTAGAAGTATCTGCCGCCACGATCCAGTTCTTAAAAAACTAGAAAACTGCAAGAAAAACCTAAACCCATTATCCCCCCGTTTTGGACTGAGGGAAATCCAGTCCATCTAAGAGAGCCATGTAAGCGTGCATGTAAATACAACCTGTATCCTGGGAACCAACACTGTCCCAGACCACCAGCCGAAGCTAAGATGAGTCCAGGGGTTTAAAACCAACCACACCTGCAGGAGACTTCAGACTAGTGTAGTGCAAAGCAGACAGAGTTAATATACAGAAAATTACAAGTCCGCAGAGCGAACTTGAGACAGATGATACCACTTTTGTTCTTTCCTTTCCAACTGCATCTTCAGATACACAGCAGTGGAAGCGAAGGGGTCCTCATCAGGTGGAATCACAGCTTTATCCTGCGCCTGTTTAAAGAGACTAGATACCAGAGTATGTTATTGTTCCCAATACTGTCGATTAAATGGAGGTAATGGAACTTCCTCATGAGGTACTAGAGTAGAATTTGGTCCAGGCATCAATCTGCCAGTCAGGCGTTCATAAGGAGAGTAGCCAGTGACCCTATTAAGAGTTTGGCAGACTGACAGAAGTGTGATTGGTAGGGCTTGCTGCCAATTGAGACCGGTCGTGTAATACATTTTGCCCAGTTTGTCTTTCAAGGTTCAAATTTGTGTTTTAGGCCTATCATTTTCTCAACCTTGTGCAGATCTGCATTTTTTAAGTGTGTTCCGTTGTCTGATCTAATCAGAGCAGGGAACCCATGGCTTAGAATGTAATAATTCAGGAAGGCCTTCACAACCAATTTAGAGTCTTCGTGTGCCACTGGATAGGCCTCAGGCCAACCAGTGGAAGAGTCGGTGCTCACAAGAAGAAAAGGCTTACCGTTCCTGGCCAGAGAGCAGGTTGAAAAGTGCCAGGAGAAGGTTTTAGGGTCGGCTTTGCGTTGAAGTGCTGACATATTTGGCACTTTTTACAATGAGATCATATCTCCCATGTGAGGATGCCACCACTTGGCCAGCCTAGATGCCATAGCTTGGGCACTCACATGGTCGGGGCCATACGCCTCAGACAAGGCTGCATGGGAGAGGGGACCCTGAAGGCCCCTCCACAATCCCCTGCCGTTTCGTACGGCGCCTGACTGCACCCACATGAGTTTCTCCTGAGGACTGGCCACATCTTGGACAGTCAATTCAGGCAAGAACTCACCACATGGGGGGTCAGGCTTCTGAACATAGGCTCCCTGAGCCACTAAACAATGGCCACTTCCCCGTGGCCTCTGCAGAGCAGCATCCAAACGCTGCACCAGAGAGATGGACAACTGTCCCACCTCGAGCAGTTCTCAAGTCATTTCTCTTCCATTTCAAGTCCACTGTAGTAACCCCTAACGCATACGCTGAATCACTATACACCGTCACTGAGTCTTTCTTGGCCAGTTCAAGTCCTTACGGCTAGGGCTAGCAGTTCAGCTGCTTGTGTGGAGGGGTGATCATCGAGTGTCCCAGAGGCCAATTCAACATACTCACCCTGTGGTGTACGTTTCATTACAGCATATTCAGCATGTAAAGTTCCAGAGTGGTCTCTCCAACAATTTGTCCATGGGCTTAGCTAATTTTGACACTTCCAATTCACAGTTGTGGGGCTCACCAGTCGTTCCAACACCTTCAGCCATGTTGGTACCTTCTGTTCTGTATTGGATGTTGGGTTGAATCGGGATATTCAAAACACGGGTCTGTCGCAGCGCAAATCGTGTGCCATTCAATAAATCGTGTGTCACTTTTTTTTTACTGGGAGGATGGGGGTGTTCCACGCCAAGTCAGAGGTTTCTAGGACTCCTGGTTCCAAGAAAAACCCTTCCTCATTGTTTCTTCAATCCTGTCAGTAGCTTCAGATTCAAGCGATATTAAGGTCTATTTACAACTTGTGATTCATCAATTACAATTTTTATATGGTCAAGGGAGAAACATCAATCAACAGCAGCAGGTCCTTTGGACCAAACAGATATGGGGAGATCAACGAGCATTGGAGCAGCTTATCATGGTCTGTGGCTTCACGACCATGGTGTCTGGAAATAACTTCATGAGCAAGGACAGACATATCTGTAATTTATGCAAAAATTCTGTATGACTTACTGAAGGGAGAGTACTATACATTATTCACTTCTGTGTTCGTCCAATCATGTACCATTGACAGTTCCCTTACCATGGGTCCAAATTTACGGGCCTCATGACGTGGTGAGAGCGCCAAGGAGATGTGAGGAGCAGTTTCAGGATCCATTTTATACCACTGTTTGAATTCGGCGGTCAAGTCGCAGCTAGCAGCTCGCAGCTTCATCCCTTGAGTCCCAACATAAATTAAATCGGAAGTAATTCCCCATGTTTGTCCTTTCAGTTCTTTAAATATTTCTCTATAAACCTCATCACTATCTTGGTCATAGAATAGAGTGCAGTGGAGGGGGTCAATAGGCGGGTGGTACGGTGCCAGTAAACATATCCAAGATTTCTACAGAAGAAAGGTGAAGTACTCCCCCCTTTTTTTTTTCCTTTTTTTTTTTATCACAACTCTTTCTTTTTTGTTGTTGTTGTTTTTTTTTTTTAGAGTCCTCAGGTATCAAAACAGCCCAGTCAATGTCGGCATATGGAGGAGTCTCTGTGGGTATCATCAGCCATTGTCCAGTACTGTGTGTTGCAGTAGAACAGTTCAGCAATTGTCCATCAGGGAAAGTTACTTGTATTCCATCTGGACCACACAAATTTGTGGCTCGTGCGGCAATCAGTAAGTCTCTTCCCAAAGGTGAAACAGATTTGCTCGTATCCTGGTTTCACTGCTGGTCCAAAGTTTCCCCCAGTTTTCCATCCTCTGTCGATCTTTCATCAGGCAGTAGCATGTTTCTCTAGTTCGACAGTTGGTCGGACAGTGCTCTTTTCTGGTCTTGTAGACTGCACTGCATTTTCCACCAGTCTGTAGTGACGATACAAATGATTGATACAACGTTTGTCCAGTCAACACAGTTTTCAAAAGTTTGGTAAAGAGCAGAATTTGAGGTTTCCCTGAAGGGAGATCGTGTTATCAGAGAGCATTGTCTTCCCCAGCGGTTGATTCAGAGAGGAGTGCGTGGCCCCAGTGTCCACTACAGCTGTCATTTTGCGGTCGTTCACGATCATCGGGAAGAGGGGTTCTGCAGTACCTCCGTCAGGGGGGGGGGGGGGGGGGGGGGGGCTCCTGGGCACCCCTATGCCTCGTACTCCAGTTCTAGTCTTTCTCCTTCCCAGAACTGACCAGCATTTCCTCGTTGCCATGGTGGTTGTTGTTGAGGGCATTCTCGGGCCCAGTGGTCCGTCGCACCACAGTTAAAGCATCCACCATTGTTTTCAGGGTTTCCTCCAACCCAGCCTCTACTTCCACCTTTTCCATGTCCCCTGGATGCACCACCACGTCCATGACCACGCCACTGATTTGATGGTCCCACCCACATTATTGGTTTTGTCAGGTTTCTTATCTTTACTTTATCTCTGGCTTCTTTCAATTTGAGCTTTAGAAGCTGCACCTCCATGTCCTCGGTGGTTGTTTTCTCCTGTGTGGCTTGGTAATTTTTTCTCAAGGCGTGTTCCTTGTTGTTCCACTATGTTTTTGTGAAATAATGATTTTAATTGTATTGACTTTGGGGTGGGCACTTATAAGCTCTGGCTTTGGCCCACTCCTTTTGAGCAGAGTGTTTGCTGCTCAAATAAACAAATAAACTAAACTAATATGTCAAGTGTCTCATAAATCTGCTTTCATCTCCCACCAGTAAGTCAGGGTCTTTGGTGAGCTCTTTTTGTACTGATTCCGGCAGGCTGTCTAGCATTGATTTCTGGAAAATGTTTTTACTTTAATTCATTCTGTACGGATGTCTCCCAGTGGAGTCAAATCATTTTGGGATGCTGCCATGATAATATTTGTATGGGTCAATTGAGGGGTTCCACAGGGTCACAGAGGGAGTTGCCACTTCTGGTTCCAGGAACATGTGTCTAATGGCCTCGAACAGGTCTTTGCACACCTGTCCGAGTGGAGTCTAGTCTCCATAATTGCCAGTTCCAGCTTTTTCTTCAAGACGCTTCTATTCCCATCCTGAGGAATTGGCAACTATGCCCTGCCTCAGGTCTCCCAATGCTGGCTGATGTCCCATCACCTGTTGCATGAAACTTTGAATCCATTTTTGTCCACCTTTGCATAACTTGGGTAAATTGTCTGTTAGCATTTGTACGTCTCTGAGAGCAAAAAGGCTCATAATAATTTCTCAAGCGTCGTTGTCTCACCATCAGAGGGAACTGATGGGACTGTGTTTTTTTTGTCTCTTGTAATTCATAATTCCGTCTCTTATGGGGTCTTAATTTGGCTTTGGCTTTTGGAACACCTCCCTTCCTCCTCGTAATTACAGGAGAGATTTTGGTTTGTCTTTTGCGTCCACGGTCATACGCTTTCTAATTTTCATTGGAAATAGTAAAAGGATCCTGTATTATTTGTTCCTCTTCCGAAGAGTCAGAGGCACTGTCTGGATCGATTTCTGTGTCATCTTCTTCATCATCTGTCACTGTTGTTCTTATTTCGGGCATTTTTAATTGCTTCTGTTTGTTTATCTCTTCTAGTTCCTGTTGGTTCTGTGCTATCAGTAGTTGTTGTTCTTCCAAAGTTTGTCGTTGTACTGATTCTTCCGCTTCTTTCCATCTTCAACACCCAACATCCAACATTTCCCTTAGAGGCGCCGTACCGGTGCTTGAACACTAGGTGTTCACTACTGGATCAGTCCCGTAGGGTGGGGGTGGAGCAGTGGGTGTGGAGTCCCAAGCTCCTCCCTCCTGGGGTCGACTGTTGCCATTTCCTGTTTTTCCTCAGTTTCTGATCACCACCTCGCACATTACACAGCACTGCAGCCGCAGCCGCAGAGTTATGTGCAACGAGACGCCTTAATTCTAATTCACTTACCTCTTGTTTGAGAGCTCGTTTTGTGCACCATCCTGCATTTTGTCCTCCTTCCATTTTTCGATTCATTTCTTCCTTGGCCTTCACTTCCTCGTCCCTCATCCACGTTCAAATTCACTTCATTGTCCACTTTCTTTGATTCTCCAACTCATTTTGTCTCCATTTCTGCCACTGCTTTCTCCATTATCTTCTTTTCCTTATCTCGCTTCTTCTTTGTTCTTATCCTGTTCCCTTCTCACACTTACCTCTTTCTTCAGCAACCAACGTGCCATGCCCTTCATTGTCCATTCTTCTTTTGCCTTTAATTCTCCTTTACGTCACATCAACCATCGTCTTCCGTGTTTACTTTTCTCTTTGTTCCTTTTCTGTTCCTCAAGTCCACTTACCAACTGTTGCTCTATTTCCATGTACAAATCATCGACAGACTTGCATCCAAATTCTTCACATTCTCGATACAATTCCCCGTACATACTTACCTCCCCCAAAAAAAAATTTAAAAATAAAAAATTAATCAAGAAAAAATTAAAAATAAAATCTGTGTATTTTCTGATATTGTCCCTGACAATACTTACTAGTAATCTTTCATTGTCCCTGACAATATTCGATATTGTCCCTGACAATACTTACCGGCAATCTTTTATTGTCCCTGACAATAGTACTAGTATCTCTATATATCTTTATATATTGTCCCTGACAATACTTACCGGTAGCCTATGTCGCTATATTGTCCCTGACAATACCATACCAGTTTCCGAGGGACCCAAAGCACCCCGAGGTATACTGGAACCTCACAACGTCTTGCCTCGTCAGGCTCGACACCAGTCTACGGTGAGTCTTACCGGTAATTCGATATATTTTTGACTTGTCCCAGACAATCATTCCTTTATTCCTACTCTTGTTTCCTTGTTTCACAAATCACCCAGTGTTATCAGTGTCCCGCAATCCGGAACAGTAAGAACACTGAGTGCATAACAATATTAATCGTCACACTTTACTTTTGATTACTACCGTCTGTTATCATTAACATATTTCTACTTTACCGTCTTGGGAATCACACACGTATTACGTCAACCATATTTTGAAATGTCCAATAGCAGAAATTCGGTTTATAAACAACAGGTTTTCTGCTTACCTCTATTTGTTTGCAGCTGCTGGTTGACGCTCAACGAATGGGGTCCTCAAGAATGGTCCGCGGACTCTGGAAATGGATCACGGTCCTCTGGACTCGGTCCTTTGGCCCACCTTCCAATCACGTCCACGTCGGGGTCACCAAGTTGTTGTGTTCGTCTGTTGGAAGGAAAACCAAGATTCAATGAGTTTAATTCAAGAAAGATTTATTCCCTGTTGTTTACAATTCTAATACAGAGCTCTGGGTGCTTATCTAATTCTCCCTGCAGCCGACATCTAAGCGGGGCTTACGGCAGGCGCTCTGCACTGCCCATGTCCCTGCACCCAGCACATAAAAACACAATCATTAATATTCAATGAGACATGTGGTCTTCTTCTCCACGTATGATGTTTTGGCGGGTGGCGCCTCCTCATTGATAAGGTCCAGCTCCACTGTGTCACTATGCCCCGTCCTTGAGACTCATACATGCCTGTGATTTGGGTTAACATTTATAGAAGAGCAATAGAGCAAGAGTGAGGTTTTGAACAGCGTGAGCGTGTAACTCCCGAACCTTCCCCTTATTATTATTCACTGTAAATAAGAGCACAAACATGTTACACATATTCAAACATATTATTAAACGTATTACTCTCTGACTCCGTGTCTCACAAACTGCCAGCTTGTCCAACGTCCTTGATGCTTAGATGTTTTTGCAACCGTTATCAGGAAATGGGCCTAGAGCAAGAATGTCAGTGTACGTGCAGGTTTAAAAACGCTCTCATGTCTGCCACGTCAACTGTAACATAAGCCCAATCATTTTAAACATATCTAATTATAAAATAATCATAACATAAATGAATGAATCCCTTCAACCGCTAATTCCCCAACTGCATAGCTCCTTCGCAGTTGTCTCCTTGGACTTAGGGTTAGGGCTAACGTCAGGGTTTGGGGTTCAGTTTCGTGCAGCTAAAATCTGAAACAGTCTTCATGAGGATGTGAGACAGGCCTCATGGCCTCAACTCTGACAATGTTCAAATCCAGCCTGAAAACAGCTTGTTTTACCCGTGCATATGAAAACTGAAAGTATTTGATCTGCTCTCTTGCCTTTTACTGTAATTGATACATTTTTATGTTGATGTTTTATTGATTGATTTGATCTGTTTTCTTGTAATTTTATACAACTGTGAAGCACTTTGAATTGCCTTGTGTATGAATTGTGCTCTACAAATAAACTTGCCTTGCCTTAAGCTTGATGTTGAACTAGGAGGCTTGATCTCAAAGCTGTTTGGGCACAGGTTAAGGCAAGGTTTAAGATCTGGATGTGGGATTGGAGGCGTCAGTAAGTACACGATGAACAGCAGCTATTGTCTAGGTCTGAATTGAACGGCTGTTCTCTAGTACAGCTAGAAGGACAAGTCTTGCTATTCCCCTGTCCAGAGAAAAGGGGCACCATGGAACAAAGCACCCACTAATGCTTGTAAAACTCCAAACCATCTCTCTGTATAATAATTCCTGCTACTTCATTGACAGATAAACCTCTGACAATTGTGTTTATCTCTAACTCTTTGAGAAATTAACCACAAAAAAACGACACACCATCCTCCTGCTTTTTGCAAAGAGTTTGAAGCTTTGATTGTGTGTGTGCCCAGCAAGCAGCCTCCACCAACAATAATTGTAATTTGGCACTAAGTAGCTTTCGCACAAGGAAAAACAAGCACCATGGGGAAAGAGTGTTGAAAGATAGTTTGGATAAGGGGTGTTGGTATTCCCCCACTGTCTGAAAGAGTCCATACATTCCCTTCAGGTCAGCCATACCTAATGTTGCTCTCCTGGGACAGGGTACAGAACAAAAGTGTTAGCACCATTCACTCTCTGCAGGTCTGCTAATGAACATTACAGACTGGTTGAGTGAGGACCTAAAGATGCCCCTCCTACCATCCTCAAAGCAAGTGTTTTCTTTGACATGCCTTTCACGTTCTGGAGTGTTCATCCTCTTAAGTCCCATGCAGCAGGAAATGAGAAGTATGAGGCTGCATCATTATGTGTGTTCAGAGACACTTACAAGTCTCATTGTTTCAGATCTTGTCTCATTTTCGGACGTGCTTATCTCGTTTTGGGAGGGTTTAATGAGTGTGAACGGGTCTCTATAGGTGCAGTGACATGTTCTCATGAAAAAGTACTCTTGTTTCAAATGATGTTAAAGTAGTTCACATAGTGAGCACTTCTTTTTTTCATTTAAGAGTCATGGGAGAGGACTACTGGAAAACAACAGAAGTGCATTGCTGCCGACTGAGCAAAAAGAAATGTTATTTCAAGATACAAAAATATCACATAATATTATGATGGATGTGTTTCATTTAATAATGTGATACTTATCTTGAAATAACATGGAAAGGTTAGGTTAAAGTAGCGGCGTCAGAAGCGTTTGGAAGGGGGGGGTTCTCAGAGGTCGACTTCATAAAATTAAGAACTACAGTGGGACAAGGTCAGGGCAAAAACAGGGCAATGTATTGGCGGCGATGATATTTGCATGCCATTCAATGAAGGCTGCTAAAAGAAGGCACTTCAGAGACATACAACTACATTAACTTATTACACTCCTGTCTTGCTCTCCTTCCTCTTCTTCCTCCACATTTTCTTTCGTTTCTGCTGCCAGAGGCATAACTTCTCTTCATTTTGTTGGAAGAGATGCGTAGCTGCTCTGTTTACACCAACACGTGGGTTTGCGCCGTCTCTCTCTCTCTCTGTCTCTCTCTCCTTCCCCTCTGAGAAGCAGGTGGGGGAGGTGCGCTCATGGGGCCCTTTCAGGGAGTATGCGACGGCCAATTATCATTCCACCTTGTCACTGCTGCTGCAGTGTCTTTATTCTCTGGGTCGTTTCTGTCAAATCTATTAGTCCAGGCAGCTGCCTGCCTTGCCTTATGGCAAACGATGCCTCTGACTCCTGCCATCGCAAAGAAACATCTCAACGCTTATATCTTCACATTTCCCACAAATGCAGATAAAATTGAGTCAAGGGGTAAAGGAAGCAAATATTTATCCGTCAAATTAATAATTCAGATATTATTTGGTTAAGTTAGACTCCAGACAGCGAGGTTTAACAAGCGTATTGACTGGCCCAAAAATATTGTCCCCCTCACAATGAATGGTGGACGCCCATGGCTTAAAAGTAAACAATATATTCTTATACTAAAATATGATATAATGAGCTGTTAAAACTAGCTTCTAATAATATTATTAGTTAATAATTAATATAATTAATAATAACACGACTCAATTTACATTCAATTAGTAGTAATACACTCATTACATTTAAATGAAAAAATATCTGCAATGCAACACAAACCATCCACTCTAATTAGCATTAAAAAAATGCATGGACTTCTTTGTCCCTCTGTTTTTACAGAAAAATTCAACAGCTATTTGCTAAAACAGTTAACCGTTTACAAGAAATTGTTTGTCATGGAGGCAAATTGAGTGATGAAATGATTACTCTGGGGAAGCTGCCTGGACTTTACAAACTCAGAGGAGCCAGAAATTAGATGAATTTGAAGGACTTCTCGAATATGCAAGAATCACACAAGGCTAAAAATAAATAAAGAATAAAGTCAATTTGCAATAATTGTAGCAAAAATCCAATCAATTTGATTGATTGATTGGATTTTTGCTACATCGTTACTGCAATAATAAATTATAATTTGTCTAATACCAGCATTAAGTACTAGTGTATATTGTGTGTATTCTAAACTGCTGAACTTGTGGTGAAAAAAAACAAAACCTGTTCCACAATTTCCATAGAAATTCACTCTTTGATCCCAAAAAGAAATTCAACCCTTTTAGAACTCTTTACAGGAAGTCTTAGCATTTGCTGAGGCAGATATTTCCCAGGATGTGGCTTTTTCTGCAGGATTTAGATCGGAGATGATACCACTGACTGTCTTCTCTTGCTTTGCCGTTTTCTCTTCAGCACTTTTGATGTGCACTTTACAGTTCTAAATAATATCCTGGTCTTATAATGATGAGACAGATCGACATGGAGTCTGCCCTAGTAAAACGGAAATCATTACATTTGGTCTTGCTGTACTTTCTGGCAAGAAGTTTGAATACTCCTGCTAGTACTACACACATCTTCCGCGTATGGACAGGCAGTAACACGTAGCTCCTCTTCACAAACGACAATGAAGAAGCATTAATGATAAGCACCTGGATTCCCACACGCTCCCAGTTAGACCCAATTGGCGGTAACTGATAAATTGGGATAGAGGCGGTGAATGAGGTCTTTTCACGTGACAGATGCGAAAGAGGGAGAGATGAAGAGATCCTTTATGGCAGTGAGTGTGCGCATGAGGGCAGACTGCACGCTTTTGGTGAGGCCCCAATGAGCCGGACAGACAGTGTCCTTTTTTTCATACAGGCTACGAGAACCCCAATCTCTCTCCCACGCGTCCGGATCTGTGTGTGGCCTGTATGTTCTGTTTGAACACAAATATTTATTTATTTTTTATTATTATTTTGCCCCAGCTCTGGGCTTTGCAGAAATCTTTTGCTTTTGTCTGGTTCATTTGCCTGCACTGCAAATTAAACGTTTTGATGCAGTCGTTTAGTTTATTGGTTTATTTGGCAGTTAATGAACAAACCACACCGGATTTGCAACAGAAGTTTCAATTTAACAAACTTAAATTTTACAAAATCAGTTAATTAAAAATGTTATCTTAATTGAGCTGAACATATATTTGACTTCAAGCGTTTTACATCAAGAGATTTCACACATTAACCTTTGATCATCTTCTCTTCTGCGGCTGCCACTGCCAATTTCCTGCTTCTTGTCATGCAGTGATTTAAAGCTTTGTATCATTTTGCAAAGATTTTCTCTAACAAACGTTTCCCATTTATTTGGGCTTGGAAGTGTCACAAGTGGCTTGTCAACTTGTTTGAGTTGGTTATGTTAAACATTTTGAAAATAAGCTGGTCATAACTGGAAATGAAAATAATAATTAAGGATGAGGACTGGGAACAGACACCTCGGGAGGGACGTAACATAACAAATAGTCCAGTCCTTCGAGAGTTTGAGTGGAAACTAAAATTAGATTATTTTTTTAGAACTCCCTTTGTCACATCCAAGTATGGAAGAACCTCAGACCAATGCTGCAGGGGCTGTGGTCAGGTGGACCACCACGTTCACGTATTTTAGGACTGTCCAAAACAAATTATTTATTGTAAAGACATACAAAGGGAAATCAAAACTCATAATAATAATAAAAGTCATAATGTTGGGAATATTCCCTAGCAACCTCAGATCTAATTGTAACATTTCCCAGATAAAATACTACACTTAATTCCTAAGGAAATGATTACGGTCTCTTGGCTCAAACCTCAGGTCACACCTCTACCCAATGGAAAAATAAACGGAAAGTATCATGAATGTATGGACAATTGGTCTTTTATTGAAAATTATATTTGAATGTTGAAAATTTCAAATTAAAATATGTTTAATATTAATATATATATATCTTGATCTCGTATTTGTGTTTGTATATTTATGTCATAACACTGAAGAAAGTGTTTAGTTTGTGGATGTGAGCAAAATAGTGTCACCAAGATAACACCAAAAGGTGGAAAGCTAAAAATTCCTGCAATATCATTTTTAAAGAGAAGTTGTTTTCTGCACTCTTGTAGTGTATAGTCATGTTTGATTTTTACACATCAACTTATGCATGCACCATTGTGAATGCAAAAATACCACCTGATAATTATACTGTATTGTGAGAAAAAAATATATATATCTATCGAGGTATTAGATCATTGTCAATTTTACCAAACCCTAGAGCATATACCCATATACCTCCTTGTGTCAGAGATTGCGTGTGGCCGACGTGCATACCCTACACGTCCCACATGTTATCCATGTGCATCAACCTCTTTGCTCTCTCAATCCGTGCCACGCTTCTCGCCGACTTTGATGCATTTTTGATTCGCTGTGTACGACAATAATCTTCTTCACCCAGCTAAAAGATCCGGGGTTATGGGAAGAAAGGCCTTTGCACTTGGGGTTTTCGCTTCATCGAAATCGCTTTCGTCTGGTGCCACTGTGCAGGCTCAACTTGGGAGTGAAAAGACGCGGGGCGACCAAATCCCTCTAATAAAACAACAAAACAACACTGTAGCCTTTTGAGTGTGACTGACCACAAAGAAAAGCAGCCATTCTCTGCTCAGCGTCTATCCATCTACACACTCCCCACAGATGTTGACACAGGTTGTTGTGGGTTAAGATGTCCTCTAAAGACCATTGTTCTCCTTGTATCTTCTCGTTTATTGAGTTTTTCCTCTCTCTCGCAGATAGAGACCCGGACAGAAAGCGCTGAAAGACCTCCGGATGGCGGCCGACGCTCCAGGGGGCCATTCTGCTGAGAGAGCCCCCTCCAAAGAGTGGCATTGTGGGTAGCAGCAGGCAGCCAGCGGGGTCTGTGCGCTGGAAGTATTGTGTTGCCCCATAGACTAAGTTGCACTCTGGAGCAGGGTCAGAGGTGGGCCCCCTGTGGTGTGCTCCATACCTGCCCTGTGTAACCCCCTTCTTTTATCCCACATCCCCACCACGTCCACACGCAGTAGAAGCGCATCATCAGGAATGCTCTTTAGCTTGAGAGTTGGCACAATCTAGTTAAGTGCAATGAATTAAAAGTCAATTGATGTATAAAATGGACTAAAAACAAACACAGTAAGGCCATCTCTATGAGCACTAACTGTTTTTCATGACATCTCAGCTCTCGGTGCTGTTGATGTGGGATGGGGAAATAGCGTGTCAAACATTACATAAGCGCTGAGCCAGATGACTCCCCTATAATCCTTTATCTTCACAACTTGCTGCGTCCAGGGAATGCTCTGTGCACCATCAGCACTTCACTGCCAAACACACACTGAAAATATGATCTCCTTTGTGATCTTCATTGTGTGATATTCAACGCGGGTATTTGTTTTAGTGCCTGGTACAATCAAATGTCATCATGTAATTTAAACATTACAGATGTTGCAACTACAGACTAGGAGAAACCCTTTTTTTTCTTTTGGTTCACTTAATGAAGCAAAAAGGCAAAGGCCAATACATATTCACCAACCTGTTTTTGTGACTTCAGGACAAAGCAGTGAGCGAAGGTCAGTCCTAACACTCGATGACAGTGGCTGCTGATTGCTGCTGTCAGCGGTGATCTATGAGTGTGACCTCAGATTAACAGTACATAAACCCTGGTCGTGGGGAGTAGTGCGTTCCTCTTTAAACCCTGACCCTCTGTCCCCTCTGGCTGCCACAGGGGGTCCTCAGTCACTACCCAACGCTGCCATATCCCACATTGTCTAGGCCGTAGACTATTGTGTGGCTCATTAATAATGCCCATTCTTTTCCCGTGCCGTGGTTCTCATGGGGATAGCACCACTGATGGCCTATGTTGTGGTCATTCTGCAGCGCTGCAGGTAGAGTCGTGGCTAGCTGCCTCAGAGTCCTGCTGATAGAAATTAGCAGTCTCCCTCTGGGTTTCTTTCTGCTGGTGTCAGTCGCAGGGCCCCCGATGGGAGATTTGTTGATATGATAACTTGATTAGTCTCTGGGATGGATGACATTTTGGCAGCAGGCCAGTGAGCACCACCAGGGGAGCCGCTGACTCGTCTGCTTAACCTCTCCTTAGGAGGCTGCAATTAGCACTAGTAATTGGTGAATTAGCAATGTTATTCCATGTTTTTTCCACTTTATTCACACAGCAGATTATTCAAAAAGTAATGGTGGTATTTTGATGAAAACTTGAGAAAAAGTCTGTATTTAGAAATGGAATGAATGGTTTATTTGGGGACAGAATCTTAAACACTTGGAAATCAAACATGCCAGACATATTTCAGCGATACACAACAGGGATGGTACGAAATATCGTACCATCGAAATATCACGATACAAAACGTGACGAAACGCATCGAGTAAAAAAAAAATGGATCGTGAAATTATTATAATTTTTTTTTATGTAAAGCGTCTTTGAGTGTCCAAAAAGCGCTATACAAGTTCGATGTATTATTATTATTATTATTAAATGAAAAATATATATATATATCCGGGGAATGGTGCAGTGCGTCGTTGTACAAATTCATATAAATTAGTATATAAAGTAAATTAGTAAATAAAGTATGCTCTTTAAACTATATGTTTTATGGATAAATGGATTTACACTAAAAGGAATCCAGTTAAATTTTAATCTTGGTCTCTACATCTTTTAAGCTGTGTGACAGCCAGCCTTTTCTCAGAGGCAACTCTGTGTCCACCCAGGCTTCTCTTTTCTCTCATGCTATTCTCCACACGTTCATTTCAGATGGGATAATTCAATTAATGTGGCCAAGGCCTGCATTATAAAACATGCCCTATTTGTCTGAAACATTTGCATCATAAAACAGAGCCTCCAAACTGAAAGTCCTCAGAGGTTATATGTTTTCAGAATGGCAGCTATAGCAGAGTGAAAATGTATACACTTTGAATCAAGGCTATACTTTGACTGCAGCGGCGCCCTCTTTGTTTTCACATGTAAATGTCTCATCCTTCCACAATGTCACATATCACAAAGACCAACGTGGAGTCTCAGACAGCAGTTTTTACGTTATTTTTTGTGAAAGGTTAGTGCAAACCTGCCGCAACCCGTTTGATAATATTTTAATATAATTTCCAACAACCTCTCTGTCTTTTCAACGATATTTACAGTTGTCCACAAAGTCACATGTTTTTTATGTTCTATAATGACACAATCATATCCATGCTCAGTATCTAACTGTGTTGCCTTTATTTTCCTATTAACATTATTGACTTATTATATTTTGTAAACAATATACAGATTAACTGCTGAGTAGCTTTATTTCTTTTTTGTATAATAATAATTGTAGCTTTCTGTCTGGTGGCATATCACTACCTGGATATGCAACCAGCTCATTTCCAAAGCTTTTATATACCGTGAGTAAATACATGTCTTTAAACAAACACACTTCTACGTATAACTGTCTTTGGAAACGTGTTAACTTTACAAATCACGGCATAGCGTATTATAAAAGACTTATTGTTCAGCCACTCTTCTCCAAACCTCATTCTCTCCGACCAATACGCTCCTTTAATTACCTTCTCTCCATCTACTGCTGTGTCCACTCCGCTGACCCCTGGCCCTGCGCACACTGTGTGGATTTAGTGCGCTTTATTCAAGGTGTTGCCATCTGTGCTCCCCCTCCTCAATCCTCAGGCCAATGTGGACAGGCCCCTAGTGTCCGAGCCTACTGGATTGGAAAAATTGCTTACAGTGCGACGTTTGTAAAGCTTTGTTGGGCGTCTAATGTTTTGAAAAATTGACACAGAAGAGAGAGGGTCCTGGAAGACACTTGTGTGCACTCTTCTTTGCTTAGCATTGCTTTAGAGGTTTAGCGCTCCGAAACGAGTTAACTTGTAACCCACTGACCCCTGTCTTGAAGTTGAATACAGTAGAAAAAAAGTTCTTCTGAATAAGACCTTTTTTTTCACAATCTAGTTACAATATATCTATCTATCTATATATCTATCTATATATATATATATATATATATATATATATATATAAATACTCACAAAGTTTAATAAAGAGGAAAGTTAATGTGTTAGTATTTTTCAAGAACATCATCCAATTTCAGAAACACTACAAAAGCCTAAGCATCTTGACAGATGAGTGGCCATGAGGGTAGTTACGCTTAGCACAATTTGCCCTATAAGTACCACTTTCAGTCAGGGACAGTAACATCTGGAATAGCATCCCGCTCATTATAAGAAAATGCCCCATGTTTAACACCTTCAAGACTCAATTAAAACACTGGCTAAAATCAAATCAACAATGTGCTCATTGGAACATACAGATCTCCTAGTGCATGATTGAGCCATGTGTCTGGATCCTCCAAACAGCTGCACTCTATGAGCAAGAGGTGTTGCTTTGTGTACAATAACTATATATTTTCATCTTCCTAACGTCCTCTGTTTTGTTTTGTTTTGTTTTGACCTGTATGGCCTGCCCTTGCACCAATGTCTTTTCTCTTGTGCAAGTCACAGAACGAACATTCAAATATTATCAATGTATGATTTATATGAACAAATGTCATGTTATGTTATGTATGTGTGTATGTAGCCTCAACTTTAACATTTTTCTAAATGTTTATAATTGTTTGTGACATTACCCATGGACAGCTGTTAAAAACTACTTCTGCAGCTAATATTGACATATTTACAGAAATATTCATTAATGTGTACTGTACCTGTTAAATAAAATACTAAATAAACAAGAGTTTATGAAAGTTATTTGTTCTTGTGGTTCAAGTGACCATTTATTTTACACCAAAATGTTTATTTGTGTGTCAGGTCTTCAACATCGAATTCAAAAACAAATGGTTTTGAGTATACTTTAGTTCAGCCATTCCCAAAGTCCAACACATCGCGGCCCCTTTTATCAATCCAAAATTTCCACGGGGAACCCAAACAATATGTATTCACTCTTTTCAAAGATTATCTAATGGTTTTCATCATACAATTATTATTATTTTACATAAAAAATGCAAACACAGGCTTTGGAGGCCCCTCAGGGGTCCCCGGACCCCACTTTGGGAATTGCTGCTTTAGTTCATTCAATATTTTCATCTCTGTGATTTTATCATAATATGATATATGGCATTGGAATGCATGAATCCAGAGACATAAACTGTAATTAAGGCATACTTCACAAGATGCAAGAACAAAATGTCATTTTTGCCTTGTGTCCATGGAAATGTCCTCCGTTACAAAACGTTTCCATGGCTACAAGGGAAAAAATACTTTATGTTATGCAGCTCTCGGTGCAAGAACAAAGTTCTTGCGTCTTATGAAGTATGAATGAGCCTTTAAGTGAAAGTGCAAGCGAAAATTGCTGAAAATTATGGGAGTGAACATCAGATAAAAATCAATTTCAATGTATTTATACAATTAAGAAAGTAAGTGCTTTATTTGTCATTGTACAAGCATACAACGAAATAGTGTTAGGTGTTAGTTAGGTTTTGAAACTTCATTGTGTGAAAAAAACAATGAATCAGAATCAGAATCGGTTTATTGCCAAGGTTTGTGAACAACAAGGTTTACAAACTAGGAATTTGTCTTGGTGCAAACGTGCGACCTAGAACATATAACACAGAATTAAGATAAAAAATAAGCTAAGAACGTTAAACTATAAGGCTATAAGGGCAAGCATAAAAAATATTAAATAAATAAGATAAAATAAAGTGACATATGGTGAGACAACAACAATTTGACAATGAACAACAGCGGGATTGTATTTACAGATGTGTAGGCATATAAAGTGATATTAAGTGTTATAAAGTGATGAGTGATAGCAGCGGGTCTAAGTGTGGACACACCATACAGAGCAACAGAGCAGAAACATCCATGAGTCTGTGACTAAGCTACAGAGACTTGTTTTTGTTCATGAGTCTGATGGCGGAGGGGAAAAAACTGTTCAAGTGGCGGGAGGTATGGGTCTGGATAGACCGTAGCCTCCTGCCTGAGGGGAGAGGGGTGAATAGTCCATGTCCAGGGTGAGAAGGGTCAGCTGTGATCCGACCCACACGCCTCCGGGTCCTGGAGGTGAACAGGTCCTGGAGAGATGGGAGCTCACAGCCAATCACCTTCTCTGCAGCACGCACAATGTGCTGCAGTCGGTGCTTGTCCCGTTGTGTAGCGCCGGGGAACCACACGGTGATGGAGGAGGTGAGGATGGACTCGATGATGGCCGTGTAGAACTGCACCAGCATCTTGGTTGGCAGCTTGAGTTTCCTCAGCTGCCGCAGGAAGAACATCCTCTGCTGGGCCTTCTTGATGAGGTAACGTGCAACGTTCCCTCATCAACGTGTAATGACAGTTATGTGAACAATAAATACAGTCACATGAAGGCCTCAGTAGCCGACTAGAGCAGCTCTTGGTCACATATTTGAAAAGAGAGTGAAAGAATAATCAGGTTTAGCCTATTTTTACTTAGCTCTGGTGCTGGAAGGTGTTTGCTTGCCTTGTGATTTATGGCTCACTGTCTTTTCAATTGTGCGAATAATAAAAAAAAACGGTATCTGTTTTTGAACAGATATAGGGTTGTAGTAACTCAAATCTTGGTTTGCCTGTTTTTAATTTGATATTTTATATGTGAGGTCTGCTGTGTTGTTGCTGACAGACCGCAGACACTTGAGGTGAACCTGAATATGTTTTGAAGGGAACTTTGCTGACGTCTGTGTGGCTCCACGATCAGATCTTATGTGAGTGTGCCAATCAAGTTTAACCATATGGTCTGGATCAAACAGTGTCATTCTTAGCCACATGTCTTCGTAATAGATACCACGAACGGCATGTGTGTGACCAATATGCTCTTCAGTCATCTCTTAAAGTTCTTTTTTTTCCTTTTTAGATTGGATAGTTGTGATATTGGTGTAATTGAATTTATGAATTTATTTTCATAGCGTGAGTGTGTATTTTTAATGGGAGCATGCTCATTGTACAACGCTATAAAGTTCCAAAACCAAATATGAATAATTAGATAGTGACATCTAGAGGATGAACTGAACTAATATCCTCAGATAGTACCAAAATGAAACAGTTGTACTCTGCTGCCATCTTGAGGTAATGAATTAACTGTTCATGAATACTTTATAAATCTTTTGACAGTAAAAGGTTTAATCACAAAATGTGTTTGCAAGTAAAAGTATTGTTCAATAACAAACACTCAAGATGAATGAATATGGTGCCTTGTTGAGATTAGTATAAATAAATTATTAAACAAGGCACTTAATTCTTATTTGTAAGAATTGCCTAACGGTTTGCAGTACAATGATGCCAACATCATGTCCTTGCTTTTGGTCAGAATGTAGTGTGCCAGTGTGAGATTAGTTTCAGTCAGAGAGGCCATATTTTCACCAGTCAGCCACCAGGGCAACTGCGGCTGCAACAGTAGCTAACCTCCACCAAGTGTGCAAAATAAAGTAAAGTAGTTTGAATATCTGGACATTTGCTAGTGTAGGGTTGAAATAGTTGCAGTTGTACAAAACTACATCGCAAATTACTCCAAGCTTATTTTCAACTATGTTTTAGACTTTTAAAAATATGTTAGCATTCCAAAATTAGTATAAAGGAGGAAGACACGCACATCCCAAAAAAACTTAAAAAGTGTGCCGGACCGAGGGAAAATACAAAAAAACAAGAAAGATCCGCACAGCTTACTTAGCTCCCAAGTAGCGATTTTATTAATCAGTTACACCAAAGTGGTAACGTTAAAAAAGCTGTGGCCACAGCACCAAAAAAGTGATAGTCCAGCAGTTCATTTTACCAAAGAATTACATAATGTCAGCACACTGAGATATGTTGGTATCGAAAATGTTAAACTGTCGAACAGAGGTGGTGATATCAACTCACTCCTCCTGAGAAGGGAGGCTTTCTGGATTTACACACTGGATACATTGAGCCCAAGAGGACTCAATGAAGAGTATGATGTGCGTCCTTTTTTATAAACCTTTTGTATTAACCTTCTATGTATTGTTTACTTTGACATTTATACTACAGGGCCTGTGTTCCAGCTCATGTACAGTCACTATAGTTTTCATGTCAATCTAACCATTGATCGTCCTTTTCTCGCTTTTATCACTTTTTTGGAGCTGTGGCCACAGCTTTTTTGTTTCTTTCTTGTCACTTTGTCTCTTTTGTTGTCACTTTGTTTACACTATTCCAATATGCCAAGATGCATCATTAATAGAACACTGTATGATGTCTATTTCTATTTTCTCGATGCTATTGTGCTTAGACTTTCATGTTATGTAATTGAATACTCTGCATTAGAGACATATGATGTCTTTCAACCTTTTTTTGTTAAATACCGTCTCTTTTATTTTGATTGGCCCACATTTGTCACATGACAAGCCATTCAGCCAACATAAATACAGGTGCATCTGTGGCACACCTTTGTCTGATGAAGGGCCAAGACGCCCGAAACGTTACCACTTTGGTGTAACTGATTAATAAAATCGCTACTTGGGAGCTAAGTAAGCTGTGCGGATCTTTCTTGTTTTGTTTTTTTAGCATTCCAAAATTACCCACAGATGGATTTATGTTTGTACCTGTATCTACAGTCAGGTCCATAAATATTGGGACATAGACTCGATTATTATGTTTTTGGCTCTATAACCACCACAATCAGTTTCAAAGGAGACACCAAAGATGTACCAGACTTGGAGAGACTCATCCATGCATTTGTCTCCAGCAGGTTAGACGACTGTAACGGCTGCTCACTGGCCTTTCTAAACGAGCTGTTAGAGCTGCAGAACATCCAGAACGCTGCTGCTCGAGTCCTGACAAGAACCAGGAAATATGACCATATTAGTCCAGTGCTCCGGTCTCTGCACTGGCTTCCTGTCACTCAGAGAATAGAATTTAAAACAGCTCTGCTTGTGTACAAGTCGTTTCATGGTTTAGCACCAAAGTACATCTCTGACATGTTAGAGCCGTATGAACCATCTCGGGCCCTGAGAACTTCAGGGAGGGGTCTCCTGGTGGTTCCCAGAGTCAGGACTAAACACGGTGTGGCTGCGTTTCAGTTTCATGCAGCTAAAATCTGGAACAGTCTTCATGAGGATGTGAGACAGGCCTCAACTCTGACAATGTTCAAATCCAAGCTGAAAACAGCTCTTTTTACCCGAGCATATGAAAACTGAAAGTATTTTATCTGCACTCTTGCCTTTTACTGTAATTGATTAATTTGTATGTTTTAATGATTGATTTGATCTGTTTTCTTGTAATTTTATGCAACTGAAGCACTTTGAATTGCCTTGTGTATGAATTGTGCTCTACAAATAAACTTGCCTTGCCTTGCCTTACTTAATCTGCAGACTTTCAGCTTTAATTTGAGGCTATTTACATCCAAATCAGATGAACGGTGTAGGAATTAAGTTTTCATGAGAGCTTCCCACTTTTCAAGGGACCAAAAGTAATGGGAAAATTGGCTGATCAGATGTTCCATGGCCATGTCTGCTCTTATTATCCCAGAATCCTCATCAGAATCAGAATCAGAATAGGTTTATTGCCAAGGTTTGTGAACAAGGTTTACAAACTAGGAATTTGTCTCGGTGCAAACGTGCGACATCGAACATATAACATAGAATTAAGATAAAAAATAAGCTAAGAACTTTAAACTATAAGGCTATAAGGGCATGCATAAAAAATATTAAATAAATAAGATAAAATAAAGTGACATATGGTAAGACAACAACAATTTGACAATGAACAACAACGGGATTGTATATACAGATGTGTAGGCATATAAAGTGATATTAAGTGTTATAAAGTGATAGCAGCGGGTCTAAGTGTGGACTCACCGCACAGTGCAAGTGCAGAAACATCCATGACTCTGTAACTAAGCTACAGAGACTTGTATTTGTTCATGAGTCTGATGGCGGAGGGGAAAAAACTGTTCAAGTGGCGGGAGGTATGGGTCTGGATAGACCGTAGCCTCCTGCCTGAGGGGAGAGGGGTGAATAGTCCATGTCCAGGGTGAGAAGGGTCAGCTGTGATCCGACCCACACGCCTCCGGGTCCTGGAGGTGAACAGGTCCTGGAGAGATGGGAGCTCACAGCCAATCACCTTCTCTGCAGCACGCACAATGCGCTGCAGTCGGTGCTTGTCCCGTTGAGTAGCGCCGGGGAACCACACGGTGATGGAGGAGGTGAGGATGGACTCGATGATGGCCGTGTAGAACTGCACCAGCATCTTGGTTGGCAGCTTGAGTTTCCTCAGCTGCCGCAGGAAGAACATCCTCTGCTGGGCCTTCTTGATGAGGGAGCCGATGGTTGGCTCCCATCTGAGGTCCTGGGTGATGGTGGTGCCCAGGAAACGAAAGGAGTCCACGATGGAAATGGGGGTGGGAGAGTCTGTCAGGGTGAGGGGGGACGGTGGGGCTGTGTCTTTCCTAAATTCCACGATTATCTCCACTGTCTTCTGGGCGTTCAGCTCCAGGTTGTTGTGGCTGCACCAGGACGCCAGCCGTTCCACCTCTCTCCTGTAGGCGGACTCATCATTGTCTGAGATGAGCCCGATGAGGGTGGTGTCGTCCGCAAACTTGGTCAGTTTAACGGACTGGTGGCTGGAGGTGCAGCAGTTTGTGTACAGGGAGAAGAGCCAGGGGGAAAGTACACAGCCCTGAGGAGTTCCAGTGTTTGTAGTCCGAGTGTCCGAGACGATCTTCCCCAGCCGCACGTGCTGTCTCCGGTCCATCAGGAAGTCGGTGATCCACCTGCAGAGGGAGTCGGGCACGCTGAGCTGGTAGAGCTTGTCTCGTAGCAGTTCAGGGAGGATGGTGTTGAAGGCAGAGCTGAAGTCCACAAACAGGATCCTGGCGTAGGTTCCTGGTGAGTCCAGATGCTCCAGGGTGAAGTGGAGGGCCAGATTGACTGCGTCGTCCACAGACCTGTTGGCTCTGTAGGCGAACTGCAGCGGGTCCAGGAGGGGGGCGGTGATGTCCTTGAGGTGGGGCAGGACCAAGCGCTCAAAAGTCTTCATGACCACAGACGTCAGTGCCACCGGCCTGTAGTCATTAAGTCCTGTGATCCGTGTTTTTTTAGGGACAGGGACGATGGTGGACGATTTGAAGCAGGACGGCACGTGGCATGACTCCAGGGAGGTGTTGAAAATGTCTGTGAAGACGGGAGCCAGCTGATCCGTGCAGTGTCTCAGGGTGGAGGGGGAGACACCATCCGGCCCAGGGGCCTTCCGCGGGTTCAGCTTCAGGAATTGCCGACGCACTTCCTCTTCTTGGATGGAGAGAGCAGGGGGGGAGGGAGGGTTTGTGGAGACCTTTGATGAAGTGCTGGGGTCGTTGATGGTAGAGATGATGATGGGGGGAGCAGGGGCAGCTGGAGTGTCTAGAGAGGTGTCAAAGGCTGATGGGCGTTCGTGGCGGCAGTAATGTGTATTCAGACTCTGGGCGAGGCACAGGTCGTTCAGAGCCCGGTGGGCCTTGGGCTTGTAATTGGTGATAGCCCTAAGACCCCGCCACACTGCTCCAGAGTCATTGGAGGAGAATTGATGTTGGAGACGGGCTGAGTATGCAGCTTTAGCTTTCTCCACCTCCCTCCTAAAGCTGTACCTTGCCTCCCTGTAATGGTCTCTGTCGCCATTTTTGTGGGCCGTCTCTTTCTCCTTTCGTAGGTGTCGGAGTTTGGGGGTGAACCAGGGTTTATCATTATTAAAACAAACCCTAGTGCGCGTTGGTATGATGCGCTCCTCATTGAACTAGATGTATGAGGTCACAGTGTCCGTATATTCATCCAGGTTGTTACCAGCCTTTAACGCTTCCCAGTCTGTTGTCTCCAAACATGAGCGCAGCTCCTCCACAGCCTCAGTGGGAAACTTCTTTATTGTGCTCACTACAGGTTTAGCGAGTTTCAGTCTTTGTCTGTATGAAGGGATTAAGTGGACCATCACGTGATCTGAAAGTCCGAGTGCAGCGCGGGGGACAGCGTGGTATGCGTTGCGTATTGTAGTGTAACAGTGATCCAGCGTGTTCTCCTCTCTGGTTGGGCATTTAATAAACTGTCTGTACTTGGGTAATTCCTGGCTCAGGTTCCCATTGTTAAAGTCACCAAGCACGATAACAAGAGAGTCCGGGAAGGTCCGCTCCGTGTGTAGAATCTGTTCCGCGAGCGTGCGCTGAGCTTCGAGAATGTCCGTGCCCGGCGGTAGATAAGCAGCCACCAGAATGAATGAACTATTTCCCGCGGTGAATAAAAAGGCTTAAAAAAGGGAACAGATGAGACATCCAGAGTTCATTTCAAGTTTGATATTTGCATTTTAGATATTGTTGCTGTTATTTTCAATATGAGATCTGTTGTGTTCGTCTGTTGGAAGGAAAACCAAGATTCAATGAGTTAAATTCAAGAAAGATTTATTCCCTGTTGTTTACAATTCTAATACAGAGCTCTGGGTGCTTATCTAATTCTCCCTGCAGCCGACATCTAAGCGGGGCTTACGGCAGGCGCTCTGCACTGCCCATGTCCCTGCACCCAGCACATAAAAACACAATCATTAATATTCAATGAGACATGTGGTCTTCTTCTCCACGTATGATGTTTTGGCGGGTGGCGCCTCCTCATTGATAAGGTCCAGCTCCACTGTGTGACTATGCCCCGTCCTTGAGACTCATACATGCCTGTGATTTGGGTTAACATTTATAGAAGAGCAATAGAGCAAGAGTGAGGTTTTGAACAGCGTGAGCGTGTAACTCCTGAACCTTCCCCTTATTATTATTCACTGTAAATAAGAGCACAAACATGTTACACATATTCAAACATATTATTAAACGTATTACTCTCTGACTCCGTGTCTCACAAACTGCCAGCTTGTCCAACGTCCTTGATGCTTAGATGTTTTTGCAACCGTTATCAGGAAATGGGCCTAGAGCAAGAATGTCAGTGTACGTGCAGGTTTAAAAACGCTCTCATGTCTGCCACGTCAACTGTAACATAAGCCCAAACATTTTAAACATATCTAATTATTAAAGTAATCATAACATAAATGAATGAATCCCTTCAGATCCAAAGAGCTATCACTATCAATGAAGCAAGCCATTATTAGACCAAAAAATCTAAACAAACCAATCAGAGAGATAGCAAACATATTAGGTGTGGCTAAATCAACAGTTTGGAAAATTATTATAAAGAAAGAACACGATGGTGTTCTTTCTTTATAAGAAAGTTCTTTTAAAAAACATCAAAAGAACTGGAAGACCACGGAAGACACATGTGGTAAATGGCCACAGAATTCTGTCCCTGGTGAAGGAAATCCCTTCAACAATAGGTCAGATCAAAAAGACTCTCCATGAGGTGGGTGTATGTGTGTCAAAGTCAACAATCAAGAGAAGACTTGACCAGAGAGAATACAGATGACTAACCACAAGGTGTAAATCACTGGTGAGTCTCAAAAACAGGAGGCTGATTAGAGTTTGCCTAAAACACCTAAAAAGCCTTTACAGTTCTGAAACAACATCCTAGGACAGATGAGACAAATATCAACTTGTACCAGAGTGATTTGAAGACAAACATATATGGAGAAATAAAATATCTGCTCATGATTCTAAACCAAATCCATACCACTTCATCAGTGAAACATGGTGGTGCAGCATCATGGCATGGGCTTGTATGGCTGCCAATGGAACTGGTTCCCTTGTATTTATTGATGACGTAACTGTTGACAAAAGCAGAAGGATGAACTCTGAATTATTTTGGGCAATATTATGTGCTCATATTCAGCCAAATGCTTGGACGCCGCTTCCCAGTGCAGATGGACAATGACCCAAAGCTACTGCGAAAGCCATGAGCTTTTTAAGGCAAAAAAGTGGAATGTTATTCAGTGGCTAAGTCAATCGCCTGTCATGAATCCAACTGAGCAGCATTTTACCTTCTGAAGACCAAATTGAAGGAAAATGTTCCAAGAACAAGCAAGAACTGAAGACATTTACAGTAGAGGCCTAGTAGAGGAGCATCACAGGGATGAAACCCAGTGTCTAGTGACGTCTATGCCGTCTAGACTTAAGGCTGTAATTGAATGTTTGATTCATAATTATTGCTTTGTCCCATTACTTTTGGTTCCTTGAAAAGTGAGAGGCTCACATAAAAACGCTTGTAATTCCTACACCGTTCAGCCGATTTGGATGTAAATAGCCTCAAATTAAAGCTGAAAGTCTGCCGTTTAATTGTGTTATTTCAAATCCACTGTGGAGGTTTATAGGGCCAACAACATAAGAAATGAGTCGAAGTCCCAGTATTAAGAGACCTGACTGTATGTTTGTACAGTTTTTGTGGAAAATGTATCTACAGTATATGTCACTTTCCACCACTGATAAACATGGTTGTACAAGACCAAAAAAAAGACTGTGGAAACTACATCCATATTTTCTGCATAAATCAGCCAACATTTGTTCCACTTTCCCCTAAAACTAGCAACCTGAGCTGAAATCTAATATCTTCTATTATCCTCAGGTCACCTGTTTGCAGGATGACACACACCACATTATACTTTCTACAAGTCAGAGTGCCACATCTTCTTTTGCTCTTCTCTGTCAGTATGACCAAGTGGATGTTACTTTTGTGGGTAAAATATTGTAATTTGTGTGGATTTAAGTTTGGCTGCTTGCATGTTTTTCTGCTTGTAGGAGCCTTATTTGTTGGTAAGAGCTTTCACTTTTAAAAGTTATACATATGACTTTGTGGTAATATTTTGTTAACTATTCCCATTTCAATTGTTTATTTTTTATGTTTATATATATTTGTTATTATATTGTATGTCTCAGGTTCTTGGGTGGAGTTTGGGTCGCTGGCTGAAACTACCTTGAGGCGCTCAGATGAGAACACATTCAGGACAGGTTTGCATGGTGCAAAAAGAAAAGCAAATTTAGGCCACTGTGTTCTTTGTGTTTAAGCTGATAAAGTATGTTGTTTTCACAGATTTAGAGAGTCGTGTACTTTATAACGCAAACATGACAGCAAATCTAATCCGCAGAAGAAGAAGCTCTGATCCTACACCCTTAGACATTCTGGGTCCATCTCATCTTTCTGCACTCAAGGATCTTCTTTCAGACAGAAAACTTACAGGTGTGGCTCTTAAACTGATGCCAAATTATGAAATTTGTTTTGTGTGAGCTATGAGAGTACATCCACAAGATGGCAGCAATAAACTAGCAGTATTTTGAACTGGAGGTGAAAGCGAAAACAAAAACATTATTTATTATTTAGCTATTTCTTAAATTTTATTTTAGGGACAGTGTACAGTGGGAGGAAAACTCTTATGTGAACCCTTTGGAATTTCTTACATTTCTGCCTAAATTGGTCATAAAATGTGGTCTAATCTTTATGAAAATCACAAAAATGAGTAAACAGCATCTGCTTAACTTAAACTAATGCCACCCAAACAATTACACAGTTTGGAATAAGTAACAAGTAAGTGAACCCTTGGATTTAATAGATAGCTTACCCTTCTTTGGCAGCAATAACTTCATCAAAACGTTTCCTGTAGTAGATTAGAAGTGCACAACAATCAGGATGAATTTTGGACCATTCCTCTTTACAAAACTGTTGCAGTTCAGCGAGGTTCCTGGGATGTCTGGTGTAAATCACTTTCTTGAGGTCATGCCACAGCATCTCAATCGGGTTTGATCAGAACTTTACCTGGGCCATTCCTGAACGCGGATTTTATTTCATTCTTCTGAAACCATTCTGTAGGGGGTTTGCTTTTGTGCTTTGGGTCATTGTCTTGGAGCAACACCTATCCTGTATTGAGTTTCAACTGTTGGACAGATGGCCTCAAGTTTTTCTGCAAAATATCTATCAAAATAAACTTGTGAATTAATTTTTCCATCGATCATAGCACGTTGTACAGCCCCGCACCTGCTCCCTGCACCATACTTCACAGTGAGGATAGGGTTTTGATGTTTGATGTTGTGTGTTTCTCCAACATTATTCAACTTTGGTTTCATTAGTCCACAGAATATTTTGCCAGTAGTGCTGTGGAGCATCCAAGTGCTCTTTCGCAAACTTCAAACGTGCAGAAATGTTTTGTTTTTGAAACAGCAATGGCTGCCTCTGTGGTGTTCTCCCATGAACTCCACTCTTGTTCAGTGTTTTACGTATTGTAGACGTGTCAACAGAGATGTTGGCATGTGCCAGTGATTTCTGGAAGTGAAGCAACAGTTCCAAACGGTCTCCATATGGACATTTTTTCTAACTGTGGATTTGTGAACATCAAGACTTTTAGAGATGGTTTTGTAGCCTTTTCCAGCTTTATACAAATAATAATTCTTGATCGTCTTCAGAGGGCTCTTTTGAGCGAGGCATGGTGCTCAAACAATACTTCTTAACAAGAAACGATTCTTAAGTAGTGAGTGTTTTTCAGTGCCCAGGGCAGCTTTAAGCCGTTTCAGGTTGGCTCACACCTGACTGCACACATTTGTCTTATTAGCTCTTGGAGGATTCTTAGCCAGGAGGTTCACTCACTCTTCCCTCTCTGTCCTGTGAATGTAAAATTTTATGGCCAATAAAAATATGATCAAATGTAAATGTTTGGGTGGTATTAGATACAGAAGATACAGTTTATTCGTTCTTGTGATTTAAATAAAGATCCGACCACATTTTACGAGCAATTTATGCAGAAGTGTGAGAAATTCCAAAGGGTTTACATACTTTTTCCTCCCACTGTATATTCACAAACATCACTGTAAATATGCCAGAATAAGCCAAAGGGCTATTTTTCATCTGAAGTCCCTGGACAGATGTTGAGTCCTCCTCAAGACACAGCTACCCAACAGTATACAATTCAATAAACTACAACATTAAACTCTTACAACACAACACTCACAGACACAGACATATGGTCAGACAAGACAACGAGGCAACAATAGACTGGCCAGTGAGAGGTACTGGTATTCATGTTAATGATGACAGGACAGATTTTCAAGGAGCCCCTCTTGTAGCTGTGTGTAAATGAAAGATACATCTGTCTCTCTCTCTCTCTCTCTCTCTCTGGAGTGAGTGAGATTAAACTGACATATAACTGCATTTTGTTAGCTTGTCAAAAGTCAAAAGTCTGGTCTGACAGATGCATTCCACTAATTTGCAAATCGTGTGTCTACTTGCAAATTTGATAACCACATATGTGTAAATAATTACTGTGTTTAAGTTTTTTACATGTATTTTAAGTTTATGGAGATTTTCAGCCCTGCATTATTTTAAATCCTCCAATAGTACGCTTAGGCCTCCGAATTGCTGTCAGTGGTCCCAATGAACTTGATGAACCCCAGCTTCAACTTCTTCTCAACACACAGGTAAGTAATGCACACTTCACAAAGATATAACACAAAAGATTGAAACCATGGAATGTCAAATATTTATATCTTCACAAGACATAGTTTAGTAGCCTATACTATACAAAAAATCTAAAAGAATTGAAGTTATTGTTCTAGGTGAATTAAAGTGGAAGAATAAAGGCTTCCTGTGGAGGTTACAGTGACACAATGACATGAAACAAGTACATGGCTTAAAACAGTAAACACGGGCCCAAATCAATATTTAGCTTCAGAAGTCTAAAGAGCAAAGGGTAAATCCACACTTTAAAGATAAAACTTATTTGTTTGACAAATACCCATGGATTTAGTTCAGAATAAAACTATTGTAAAAGGAATACCTAAAACATGGCAGGGTAGTGGCAATGGCATTTTCATTTGGCAAAACATGAAGTGGCTGCAGCTATTTCAAGTTGGTGCTCATAATTGTTTTCTTTGTGTGTGTTTTTTTTACCTCAAGCCTGGACTCTACAATGCTGGAAACAAGGCCGGCCTGTTCTTCATGAGAGTACTGGAAATCAAAAAAGTTCCCACCACATCCTGAAACTATACACCAACCAGTTCTACAGTGTTTTGAGTGCAATTAGTGATTTTTTTGTATGTACCTTTTTGCTCTCAAATGACAGAATAAATCTGAGTGAGAGCTCAATTCAATAAAACATCTGAGATTATGGTTCTGTTTAAATGTGTTAAGATAATATAATAAAGCTTAGCCTACTACAAAGTTATGATGGTAGTGATATTAGTCACTCATTTATGTTGGTATTTTGGTCGGCTCAGAAGCAGACTGACTTGTATTTCTTTAACCCCCGCCCCGCCCCTTGTCACTCGTGGTTCCTGCACCGGAAGGCGCTGGTGCACGTTCAAAGCGATCCGCGCAGCCGTGCATGTGCCTCAGCGATGGCAGAGCCGTGTTCCCCGGGAGACGTATTTGCCGAAGAGGAGAATGAGTTTCAAAGGGTTTTAGCTCTAATAGGAGGGAGAGAAAAGATTCATCTCGTCAGCGACGTTGGTAAAAGTAAAGAGGACGATGACGCTGGGATTTTGCAGGACTTTCTCCGTGACGTGTTTGGCCAAACCAGCTTTCCAAACGGACAACCAGATTCCGTTCTGCCAGACACGCACTGTGACTTTGAAAATGAAAAGCTTGCGTGTGGTAAACCAGCGCCATCTCAAATGGAAATGCCTTTAACTGTTAGACTAAAAGCTGTCGCCAACCCAAGTGAAGAGGTAGGGAAAAAGACGCGCAATGATAGTTGTCAGAAAACTGTCACGAGGAGGACAAACATATCGAGCACAAAAAGAACAATTGACAGTCCTATCATTGTATTCCTTTTTAGACAGACTTTTATAAGCTGTCAAGGAAACCTGCTGTACCTAAAGGAGATCCTAAGAGACGTGAAGACGCGGACAAAGCGTGCCAAAGTTGCACAGCCAGCTCTCATTGGATTAATACGCACGACTTTGGAGAGCGCTGAAACAGAGCAATGCGCCCTGGTCCTTGAGAATATGATGCGATCTGTGTTTCACAGACAGGCTGCAGACTCTATATGGATCGGAAGTTTCATTCCCAAGAAAGAAGACAACATACTTGAAATCAAGAAAAACGCTTGTAGAGTCATCTATTCGTCCAGAACAGCAGGTGTAATAATATTGGATATTTGGGTTTGATTGAAATTATTCTCAGCAGAACCAATTAGAAGTGACAGTTCACCCAAAGTCATAGCTATAGCAATATGGTAAACTGTTAAAGTCAACATGAAGTTCGAACTCTTGACACAGGCCAGAAATTATTCAATTCCAGTTTGATTTATAAAGCTAAAAAGAAAATGTTCAGGACAAACATAAAATCCAATTAGGCCTATCAGTTGGTATGCACTCATTATTATCTCACAAAGACTAGCCTACATTTACAACAGCGGCTCAGCTCAAAGACCTTGCAAACAAAAGCAGCATTCATTAAATGGGGTCTTCTGATAAACTGGCAACGTGGTAAACATGTCTTAATTGTCTCTTTAAAGATAATACAAGGCATAGACGGGACTCGATTCCCTGGCCATTCCAATGTTTACTTGGGCCCAATGGGAGAACACCAAGAAATCAAGCCAACAGCAGCTCTTCAGGACACAGGCAAACAGGTAGGTCTATCCAATGGCGCCTCCAGAAATTGTTCATAGGGGTGGCCAGATGGGGCCACTTAAAATCTTGGGGTGGCAAACCAAAACTAGGTCTAGAGCGGCTTGCCTGGCTGGCTGTGAATTTGGGCTGAAAATATTCATAACTGATACTACAGTACTACAATTAACACTGGTCTATCAGCACTAGTGGCACTAGGCCAAATGGAACCCATTTGTTGAACAGGAGTTGCCTCACAGGACTGCACCAAGCATCAAAAAGTATATATCCATATTCTGGAAAGACATGAAAGTTTCTCCTCTGCACTGTAATTAAATGTATGTTATGTTTTGTGTTCTTACCAGGTAACCACAAGGACAGAGAGGCGGGTATTCCTCTGAAAACCAATATCCAGTCTGCTGTAGCTCATGTGGATGAGGAGTCATCTGGAAAAGACAGCTAACAAATCTACTTGACTGTGGCTCTTGCTTAAGTTTTCGATTGATACAGGCAGTTTTATTTAATAGTTATATAGCCTAATATTTAAACGCTAAAATATATCTGCCTACCATAGATGTATTGTGCTGTCTCTACGAATAGGAAGATATTGTATGTTCCTGTAGGCTATTGTATCTACTGAAGATAATTGTATAATAATTTTATGTATTTTGTATTTTCAACTACTGCTTTTACATGTAGGCCTATCTTCTTTTTTTTTTAGCTCTTTATGTATGTACCAATCTGTTAAAATAAATTAAGTAATAAAGAATGAATTTATTGACTAAATGAAGGCATTGTGGATTATCATCGTTTCTGAAGAGGCAGTACCATCGACATGCTTATATTCTTTATTTATTTTTTGTAGAAGTAGTAGTAGTTGTAGATATGACATTTACAGTCTGGCAGGAAGTGTGGCCTTTTTGCATTTGGGCGTGTTATTTTGGGAAGACGTTTATGTTGTTCTTTTAGAAAGCTATTAACAAATATTTGATTTGATTTATTTAAGCTATTATTTACAATATTTACATCATTGCTCACAAAAAAAACTATAAAAATAAATAAATAAAATAACTCAAAAGGAGTAGGCCGACGCAAGAAAGCTTATAAGTGCCATCCATCCATCCATTTTCTCCCACTTGTCCGTTGCCGGGTAGCACCAGTCCCCTACAGGTGGTGGGTCCACGGAAGGCTTATAAGTGCCTACCCCAATTTCAAAATACAATAATTGATTAGCAGCATTGATAATTCGAAGCCTTTACATGTCAAAAAATCTGATGAGACTTACAAGACAACTTACAGGTATGAAAAACATAGAGCGAAAATAGAAAGGTTTGTGATTTCAGAGAGTATTTACTTCGTTTTATAGTTTTCTCTTATTTTTATCATTGTTTATATTACCATTCTGGTCACCATTCTATTGATTTGCTTATTGTTTAAGTAGTGTTTTAGTGTTTAGTGTTTTAGATATAAATACACATACATTACTAGCGCACATATTTATTATACATATATTATCATCACCATAATAACAATGACAATAATAGCATTCTCAAATATCTTATTCAAATTTATCATGTTTCTCATTGCTATCATACCTGCTTCAACTGTAATAATGTTGCTTAAGATTGTTCTGTCAGTGATTTTTGATTGTTTTCCCTTTTTGTGAGCGTTAAAAAGCCAGGGTAGTATGTGGCAAACTGGTAGAGGGTGGAAGCCCCCCACCAAGGAGCTCCCACCCTGCTGCCCTAACTAGTTGATGTTATCATATTTGTGGGCCTACATATTTTTGTGATATATTCCAGATAGGCCTAATATTTTTTTTTTTACTCTGTGTTTATGATAAGGCATAGATGAGGACAGCCCGGTTTGAGGTCCTTTCTGGGTCTTCGCGTCGGCATTAGACAAAAAAAAAAAAAGTCAGATGCGTTGCTGCTTCGGGAAAATTGAACGAAATATATTGTAATTTCGTTGTAAAACCCAGTACGGATATTTTAAGTCATCCAAGGACGTAGGACTGAGAGGAATATTGAGCTAACCATGATTACATCTGCTGGTAGGTGCATTTATATTGGTAACTACAAGTTTAGCAAGTTCCCATTGATTTAGCTGAGTCACACGGCTTACTTACTGATGCTAGGCTAATAACAACATGATTATTAGTATACTCTGTCACAATTTATGTATCCCGTCTTCATACACATTCTGCTGGCTCTGATGCTTTCTGATAGTTTGTTTTTTCTTACATTTTTAGCTGGTAGTTGTCAAAAATAAATAACGCTGTCATCATAGCTAGACACTGAAGTCCAGTCACTGTTAGAACGTGTTAGTGTTTTATGGGTCTAATACATTTTGTTTTGTACCGAATCATACTTGTGTTTGGTTCTCTAAACTTGAATCCCTTTTTTCAGCCGGGATTATATCACTTCTGGATGAAGATGAGCCACAACTCAAGGTACTACTCACAACTGGATTCTTAGCTCACGCACGCAGGTTCATGTCCTGAAGGAAATGGATTTTAACTTGTTTTTCTTTTTTAGGAGTTTGCGCTTCATAAACTGGACGCCATAGTCAATGACTTTTGGGCGGAAATTTCAGGTTCAGTTGACAAAATGTAAGCAGTCAGATTTTGGCCTTACTGCCTATTTGATGTTTCTCCACTTTAATTAATTTGAAATTGAGTTTTTGTGTTACCATGGGTCAATGTTTTTTCCAGTGAAGTGTTGTATGAAGATGAGTCATTCCGGAGTAGACAATTTGCTGCTCTTGTGGCGTCAAAGGTTTTCTATCACCTTGGAGCTTTTGAGGAGTCTCTGAACTACGCTCTTGGAGCTGGCGATCTCTTCAATGTTACAGATGACTCTGAATATGTGGAGACCATCATAGGTGAGTCTAAGTAGAAGAAGGGCTATGCTTTATAGCTTCATCTTGTAAAAGTCTAAGATAAAGTGCAACTTTTTTATCTAAATATCTTTTTGTCGCTCTGTAGCCAAATGTATTGATCACTATACAAAACTGCGGGTGGAGAATGCTGAACTACCAGAAGACGAAGAGAAGAAAAGCATTGATCCCCGTCTGGAGGGAATTGTCAACAAAATGTTTTTGCGTTGCCTTGATGATCATAAATACAAACAAGCCATTGGAATTGCCTTGGAAACAAGACGCCTTGACATGTTTGAGAAGACCATTTTAGAATCAGTCAGTACATTTTATTGTAACGGGTTGATTTATTTTGCGTATGTTTTCAAACCATTTGTTCATAATCTATTTGTCATACAGAGTGATGTGAGCAGCCTTCTTGCCTACAGTTTGAAGGTTTGCATGTCCTTGATGCAAAACAAGAAGTTTCGCAATGAAGTACTACGTGTCCTTGTTAAACTCTATATGAATTTGGACAAGCCAGACTTCATTAATGTTTGTCAGGTATTTTTTTGACCTCTCACAAAACTCTACAATTTATACACTTGATTCGCCAAATTCTAATTTATTTTTCTACTTCTTAGTGCCTGATTTTCCTGGATGACCCTCAGGCTGTGAGTGACATTTTGGAGAAACTGGTGAAAGAGGACAACCTGCTGATGGCTTATCAGATCTGTTTTGATCTTTATGAGAGTGCCAGTCAGCAGTTCCTCTCCTCTGTAATTCAGAATCTCCGCACAGTCGGGACACCTATCCCTGCTGTTCCTGGCTCTACTAACACTGGCACTGTGCCAACATCCGACAAAGACAGGTGAAGTGTTATTAACGTGTGCGTGTAGTTTTATCTGTCCTGGTAAATGCATTAACATTAATGTAACTTTTGTAATAGTGAGGCTATGGACACCGATGATAAGCCTGGAAGCTCACCTGCTGGAAAACCGACAGATTCCGTGAGCTTCACCTATTCATATGATGTAAAAAGTGCTTTATATGTTCTCATGTTGTATATCCTGTCTTTGTAGAAAGATGACCCTAAAGACCAGAATGCCAAGATGATCAAAATTCTCAGCGGAGAGATGGCTATTGAGCTACATTTACAGTTTCTTATTCGAAATAACAACACAGATTTAATGATATTGAAAAACACAAAAGTAATAAGTAAATCATATTTGTGTAATCGCTGGGATTTTTGGTCATCCTAAATTTTAATTTTTTCTTATCACAGGATGCGGTTCGAAATTCTGTTTGTCATACTGCCACAGTTATAGCCAATTCTTTTATGCATACAGGGACCACAAGTGACCAATTTCTCAGGTAAGTGTTCAAAATTGGCAATTAAAAGGGTGAAATTACATCAAAATTTCAAGTTATTTTTTTTTTCCAAGGGAAAATCTGGAATGGCTGGCCAGAGCCACTAACTGGGCAAAATTCACAGCAACAGCCAGTCTTGGTGTAATCCACAGGGTATGTTCAAACCACAGATTACACATTTCAAAACGAGCTTATAGTTACTGCTTGTAATTCTTGTACCTAGGGTCATGAGAAGGAGGCGCTTCAGTTAATGGCCACCTACTTGCCAAAAGACACCTCACCTGGCTCTGCCTATCAGGAGGGAGGTGGTCTTTATGCTCTGGGACTCATTCATGCTAACCACGGTGGTGACATCATTGACTACTTGCTGGGGCAGCTTAAAAATGCCAGCAATGATGTAAGTTAGTTTTCGACTCCCAACTTTCAAACTGACGTAAGGAACGATTTGCTTTATTTGTAATCACTGTTATTGTAATTTACAGATTGTGCGTCACGGCGGTGGCCTTGGTCTCGGTTTGGCTGCACTGGGCACAGCCAGGCAGGATGTTTATGACCTACTGAAGTCCAACCTCTACCAGGACGATGCTGTCACTGGTGTGTAGGCAAAATAACCGTTATTGAACTTGAATCTTGTTAAGATCTAATGTTTTTATTATGTCTGGTGTGTCTCAGGGGAAGCTGCAGGTTTAGCTCTGGGTCTCGTCATGTTGGGCTCAAAGTCGGCCCAAGCCATTGAGGACATGGTTGGCTATGCTCAAGAGACGCAGCATGAGAAGATCCTGCGTGGCCTGGCAGTGGGAATCGCCATGGTCATGTATGGCCGTATGGAGGAGGCTGATGCCCTTATAGAGAGCCTCTGCAGGGACAAGGTATTGGCTACTATCCATTTGTACAGAGGTGACTGAGGAAATGAGCTCGGGTTATTATGGATTAATCATCTCTGCCTTTTGTTAGGACCCTATCCTGAGGCGCTCTGGTATGTACACGGTTGGCATGGCGTACTGTGGCTCTGGAAACAACAAGGCTATTCGGCGCCTGCTGCACGTCGCTGTGAGTGTCTGCTTCTTGACCATTTATACAACACATAAACATAAAGCAGGACAGGTTTATTGTGCACAAGGCAAATGCTAATCTAAACAGGACTGTCCCCTCACCTCTGCTCTGTATTAATTCAATAATGTTTATTACTACTATTCTGTGGACTTAATTATTATTGTAAATCTTGTATGCATATAACAAAAACCTGTTCTGGACTGACTCAAAACAAGATCAGCTCATTGTCCAGTAGGTGGTGCTCTATCCATGTACATCTTGTAACTTTTTGTTTTTTTGTTAACCTTTGTAGGTAAGTGATGTGAACGATGATGTGAGGCGGGCAGCTGTGGAGTCCATTGGCTTTATCCTGTTCAGGTAAGATATTGATACACACATCCTATTACCTGTTCAATCAACGAGGGAATAACTATTTGTGCATTGGCAACAAGATTAAACCGATTATCCCATTGCAATGTCGGAGAGATGAAGCTGAAGGTTGATGAGTTGCTTTCCCGACTCTTTGGAATTCATACCACAAAATGCAGTGTTTAGCTATTGCTCTGGAAACTTCTATAAACCATAAAAGGGTCTGTGATGCACTGTTGAATCACCAGGCTGAGGGATGAACTGAAATCTTATTCTGTTTATAGACACCCAGACTAGTCCGGCACATGATTATAATTTTTCGTGTAGCACTTTAATAACGGGGCATAGTGCGAATTCACCATTTTAATCACTTTGTAAATAGTTTGTAAAGTTTCCAAGAAAAATGCAGGACTTGACACGGACAAATGTTGCCATTGTTTAATAAAGAAAATGACTTATAACAATGTCTTTGCAGATGAAGAACTGTTGATTGCTATGCTTTATTTAAACCACATGAAATAGTTTGTATAATTAGATGTATTTTCCTGGGACTATACAGAGCTAACGCGTTCCTCATGTTTACACGCCACACTTTCAGTCAGGAGCGTTGTGTCCAGAACAACGGCAGTCGCAGCCTGCCTGCACCTCCGTTGACTTGAGTAGCCAACAGCCCCAATGCCGTTGCGAATCCCGTGTTTCATGAACAGTTTAGAGCTTTGGGCCACTGAAGACTGAAATGACATTTGCGTCAGTGTTCTTTCTAAACTGGAGGACTGATGTCTGTGGTTCCCGTAGTTCTTGTATTGACAAGTGATATAGCGGGCAAAAGCCTCTCTAAATGTTTTGTTAAAAAGGGTGTACACCAAAGGGTTGATACCTGAAGACATGTAGCCAACCCACACAAAGATCTCCATAAGCCGGCCAATCAAGTCGACGTCACAGCTGGTGCATAGTACAGAGGTGATGTTGGTGATGAAGAAAGGGCACCACATAACCACAAATAGGAGAAAAACAATGCCAAGAACCTTAGAAGCCCGTTGTTCATTGCTTAGGGTTTGCATTGACTTTTTGCCCATCGTAGACAATCTGCGAATGGGCACCTCTTCACCTGCAGATGGGGGCATAGAGCCTGCAGTAGAGTTTTCTTGCAACCAGTGAAACTTGAGGTCAAACGTTTGCTCAGTGTGAGGTGGGGAAAGACTGTTTCTCTGAAACACTGTACACACAGCAGGATGGCTAAGGCGTTGGGTCACTCGTGACTTGAGCAAATAAACCTTTTTACGCAGCACTTGGACCGTGAGTAAATAGATGACCATCATAATAGTCAGTGGGATAAAGAACGCTGCCAAAGAGCCGAACATGATGAACTCCTGGAAAGTATCCGTTTTCAGCAGGCACGTGTGGTTACTGTTGAATGTGATGTTGTTGGGAAGAGGGTAATTCTGAAGCCCCTTAATCGGTATTGGAATAGCAATACCTGAAAAACAAAAGCGGTTACAATTTATACATGACTTTGTCTGTAAAGAATAGTCCGATCTCTTAACTGTTGTTGCAAGTAAATCCTGCGTATACTCTACTGTAGTATATATGATCAAGCTTAACAGCACTGACACTGCTCTTGTGAAATTATGACTGCACACATGTTTGAAATGGAGGTTTTATGTGTGAAGTTATATGCTTACAAATGGATATTAGCCACACCAGTGCAATCTTCAGCAAGGCTTTGGCTCTGGACTTGTATTGACTGTGTTGAATGGGCTTCTTGATGGCGATGTATCGGTCCAGTGAGATGGCGCACAGGTGCATGATGGATGCAGTTGAAAATAGCACATCCAGGAAGAGCCAAATGGGACAGACGAACTCCGGAAGAGGCCAGTCCGAGTCTAATAGGGAATAATAAAAAGGACGGAATTTATTCAGTTAAACGGTTAACCTACAGAGCCATACGTGTGTTTGGTCACTTAAGTCACTGCACTGAAAACATTGTTTTTTGTAAATCAAATGCACCACACATGAAGATTGATTTTGTTTATCTGCCAGAGAAACTACTTTTCCTGGAAAATGTGCTTGACTGAATGTTTATAAAAGTAAAGGTTTTATGCGTAAATGGCGACTATTCTCAGCAGCAATGTATTTGAGTTCTTTAAAGTTCACTTTTATTCCAGCGGAAAGAAAAAGAATGAATGTTTAAGCCGTTGTTTCTCTTGCATGTTTAAGTTATTCCAATCGGTCTAAACTGCTTTACAAATGTTATTGGTTATCGCTAGTAGACTACTTGTTTTAATGTATTTCTGTATAATTGGTTTATTCATATATTGATTACAAGTGTGATGTTGCTATTCGAATATAATTGCCAATGATTCCCATAATCTCAATTTTCTTTTTTTATAATCAAATTAATCATTTTATTTACTGGCTTTAAAAAGTGCTCGCAGGTTTCAGGTGAGGTAAAAAGAAAATCATCTGTTTTTATCCGAGTCCGAATGTGGCTTACTCTTTGCCTCCTAGAATCGTTGTGTGCTGTAAAACTTACTGTAGAGGACTGTAACCAGAGCGATTGGCATCACTAGAAGTCCCACGAGCAGGTCCGCGACAGCCAGAGACATTAGGAAATAGTTTGTTGCATTTTGCAGCTTCTTTTCAAGTGACACTGCAAGAATAACTAAAATGTTTCCTCCGATGGTGGGTATGATGACCATGACGATGAGCAGCGCGGCCCACTGCAGCTGAAGCCCAGGCCGCTCTCCCGATGTGGAGCTGTTGTAAAATGCAGCCCCCTGTGAGTGAGACATGTTACGGCAGAGGGCACAGCGGGTCCGAGCGACGCATGTGAGGTCTCCGGGGCTTTAGACGGGGTCTGCATGGTCCCGCTGTCACAGGCCGAGGGCAGACTGCTGTACTACATGCTTTATAGAGACATGCAACTGGTGCCTCTCTGTTTCCGTCGGAAAGTAAAGGGTTCATCACCAGGAAAATTCCCAAATTGATGTTTGTCAAGCGCATTTCCTTTTATGATGAGACTGTTACAACCTCCTCTCTGCCATCTTTCTGAATATCCAACACCTGTAAATGAAATGGAAATGACAAGTAATCAATTGCATGTTAAGAAATTCTTGACCTTATTTTGCGTGTGGAAAATTGTGAAATATTAAGTATATTTTGAAATCTTGCCTCTTAAGTTTCTTACTTAACAATAAAATGCAGTCGAATCAGCTTCTTTTTGCTTGCAAGAAAACCAGCTCCAACTTTTATATTCTCCGTCGTCCAAGGAAGAATGCAACAGAGTATTGTCCCTCAGAGATCCATGATGTGGAAATTCTTAGGTTCCCACATTTTGGATGAACCCCCAGTTTCGTTCTGCATCACTACAGCGGCCTCCAAACTTTCAGATGTCTGGACGACTCTGCTGCTTTCCCGGTTTCCTTCTCTGCTCTCAGCATCTGATCAGCATTCTCTCTCACGTCTCTCTCCCGTTGAGCTCTCCTCCCCCCAGCTCCTGCCCATAAGCCGGTCTGCACTAAACAGATGACAGGCTTCTTTCTGGCAGCAGGCCACAGATTCTGGGAGGTCATTTCCCCCAACCAAGTCACCCCGTTGTTTAGATTTGTCACTTTCTGTTCTCTCCGCGAGATGACGGTAATAAAGGCATTGGTATAAGACAGAGATCCTTTGAAGTGCAATTGTTTGGCATTCACAAAAATAAGGAATGCACTTCATTTTTTTTACATTTATTTAAATTTAGTTTTAAGCTTAAATTGTCTAGAATTGTGTATTAAAAAGGTTTGTTAGGAAACGCCTCTTCTCCATTTAAAGTAAAACCGTATGTGAAAATGTCATGTCGTCTCTGTCCAGGACCCCAGAGCAGTGTCCCAGTGTGGTGTCTCTTCTGTCTGAGAGCTATAACCCTCATGTGCGCTGTGGAGCGGCCATGGCTTTGGGCATCTGTTGTGCCGGGACGGGCAACAAGGTAAACTCTCAGCATCTTTTCATTTCCAACCTGAAAGGGTCTTTTGTGCACAATTATAGGCTTCAGCTGGTTTTCTGTTTCACTGCGAGGCCTCAACTATGTTTTAGTTAAACCAGCAATTAAATCCTCACATTTAATAATGTTAATATTTTAAGTGGTTGACATCAGACACACTGATGACTGTGCTCAGCTTTAGTTTTCACTGAGACGATGCTGTTTTTTTTTAAATTTGGAGTGTATCTTACAGAACCAACAATGCCTTGTTGAGCGGAAACTGGGAATTCACGGTTGCGCTTGGTTGTCCCGGGCAACCAGATATGCCTGCCACTAATGTCATTAATTTGCGTGGTCTGGCTGCATGTGTTATTGATCTCCTTCCTGTGTTTGGAAAGATCTAGTCAGATGTTTGAGAAATATCCACATAAACTGATGAACTAATTCATGCTTTGTGTGTACAGTGCACATACTACTGTCTGTAGAAACAAGTCATTATTATCTACTTATGCTACGAACTGCAAACCCGTTTAATTGTAAGTCAATCATGGTCCATTTTATGGATGTTAAACTTCAGGAGGCTATCAATCTGCTGGAGCCGATGACCAATGACCCAGTCAACTACGTGAGACAAGGAGCACTTATCGCCTCGGCCCTCATCATGATCCAGCAATCTGAAGTCACCTGTCCAAAGGTAGCTGCTCTTTTTGTTCAGAGCTTAAAGGGGTTATTTATAAAAGTAGTATTGTTAATTGTACATCGGTTTACTTGCATCAAATGTGCTCAATAATTCCTTGTTTTTCACACCCTCCACCTGTCTTTTAGGTGAACCAGTTCAGGCAGCTGTATTCCAAGGTGATCAACGACAAGCACGATGATGTCATGGCCAAGTTTGGGGCAATCCTTGCTCAGGGCATCCTTGATGCAGGTTTGTATCTTAACATTGTGGGTTCCCTTCACACACCAGGTGACATTAGTGGTGGCTGTAGCTGAAGGCAACCTCCCTGGTTTGATCACCCATGTTCTGACAGGAACACATCAAGTGCAGCAGCATTGTCCAGTAGGGCTGGGCGATATGGCCTAAAATGTATATCATGATATGAAAAAATAAATATCACGATAACGATATATTTGACGATATCATTGACAATGGACGAATAACTTCAAAAGCCCAGCCTTACGCCTATTGGGAAGATTCATTTAGTGATATTTAGGCCCGAGCGGCCTGCCGTAGCAAGGGCCTATTGTAATCGCAACGCAGTGCGCGCAGCGCACTGTACCGAGGTGCGCGGAGCGCACGAAAACAGCGCGAAGCGCTGTCTCCATGTCAACCGTAAACTCACCGTGTAAAACAGTGACTGCCCACACCTCTGGTGTGGGCCCTTATACTTATAATTGCAGCAAAATGAATGGGGGTATATGGCCAACTGTCATACATTAAAATGTGTGTTTCGTTTTGGGGAAATAAAAAATGGCGCGACAGCGCCACCTACAAAAGTGAAAATACATTGCGCCTATGGGGAGGGGGCCAACATAAACTTTGTCGTAGAGCGACGAGATTCGGTACAGACATTCGTCATGTGATGCCAAATAAATAATATTATTGAGGCCACGCCCCCAGACAAACCGGAAGTCCGCCATTTTGACAGGAAGTCGGGAAAATGCCGAGTCAGTGTTTTCGCTGACGTCGCATTTTAACGAACTCCTCCTAGGGCGTTTCACCAAATGAGCCCTAAATCGCTCCAGTTCATCTCGAGATGTGGGGCATCAAAAGTTATCCAAATTTTTTGGCTACGTTTTACGGTTTGTTTGCGGCGAAGCCGCAATCTTTACGAAGAATTTTTCGACTTATCGTAAACAACAAATTGCTCCCATTCGCACAAACTAACTCTGATTAAAAATCGGAAATATACATTTTATTGACCTTTCGCCCCCGGACACAACAAATGTGAAAAAGTGAGATTTGGCGCGATAGCGCCCCCTCTAGGCCGAGAAAAAAAAATGCATTATGGAAAAAAAATTAGTTTCTCGGAAATGGATAAAATTCGGCACAATAATAGCTGATGGCATCCCGGTCAAAAAAGCCAATGAGACCCATACCGTATTTTGTACGGTGTTGCCATGGAGACGCCCGGGGTCCACCATGTTATTCCAATGGGACTGACCCGCATATCACACATTATACACATTTACAGTGCGTTAGCGCCCTCTGTCAGGAGCTTGTGGACAGGTGTCATTGAAGTACGGCCCGTTAAGGACGTCCGATGCTGCTTGTGAAATAAAAAAGATTTGGGGCGCGCTAGCGCCCTCTGCAGGTTGGAGCCATCATTCACATGGAGACGCTAAAAATCTCGTTTTGATGTTTACTCACAGAGATTAATGGCACATCAGGGCAATACAATGTAGTGTGGCCACGTTGGCGCCCTCGGTGGGTTATGGCGCGGCAATGGAGGCACTAAGGGAGGCCTCCATTACATGGTTGCTAGGCGACCAACAGGTGGTCGGCCATTTTGGGAAAAATCGAGCAATCGGTGCCGAAGGCGCCATTTCTCGTCTTTGCTCTTTTATAATCTCGACCTAGGGTGGCAGCGACGTTATAACCACGTAGGGCGCGGCAGCGCCTCCCGGTTATTGCGGCGGCGTGCGGCAACCGGCGTCAACCGGCCACCCCGTCCCGCGAGGGCCTCTCGATGCCGCTTGCGGCTTTAATTTCTTCTTCTTTTTTTTTTACCCTACTCAAGCAGTTTACGTCCTTCATTTCATTTTACTTTTTCAGCACGTGTGTCCGTGTTCTACAGTCACCGTTTATGCTGCTCTGATGGAGCAGAGCGTAACATAAATTATATTGTGTCCACAACGATATAAAAAATTACAACGATATCAAAACATTATATCACGATAACGATATGCGATACGGCCCAACCCTATTGTCCAGTCTGCTTGTTGCAGTGACGCATGACCCTCTTGATTTCCCCTCGGTGATTAGTGTGTGTGAGGTCTACGGAGCTGCGCAACGGCCATACAATCCCAGCACGCCCACTTTCACATGTAAACACAAATGTAGGCAAGAAAGCCCCAGTGCTACGGTGGAAAGAAACCAGTCCTGTTTACATACTTCTGTCAAAGTACACTCACAGGTGTAGCACACAGAGAAGCATGTCTGGAATATGCTCCACTGCAGAGAGTACAAACGGCGTGTGTTAAAGCAGTGTCTGACTCTGGTTGGTCACATTGTCGCACTTTATTTCGCAGAGATTGGAAGTGCCGGCTGTAATAAAAGCCTCTGAATGTGTAGCATATGAGCTGTTGTTTTAACCACAGAGCTGGGTTTCAGTGCTCTGCATCTTGGGAGGATGAGGTGTTTTTGAGGTGCAACAGTAATTGTGTATAATTTGACGGGCGGAAACCATTAGAGCTCCGTTTCATGATCACTGCTGCCCATTACGTAGGAAATGTTTTCTTTCTCTCTCTGTACCTCTCCCTAATACTGACCTGTTGTAGTGCTGACTGAGATTCTAGATGAGGTTTGTAACTACTCTCAGAGATCACTGTATTAACGTCCTCATTTGGCAAAGGTTGACAATAAAACTGAAGTATGAATGACAAGTCGAGAGCTCTCTCTTTTTACAGCCTCTAAATGGCCACTTCAGCTTCACATTACTAGATGTTGTAAAGTGGTGGGCAGTGACTCATTCGGGTTATTCATTTAGCGGAATTGGTTTAGTCTAGATACGAAGATAAGCGCTCACTTATACATCAACTGACCTCAGGAGACAGAAAGTGCATGGCTGGACAAAAGCGAATGATTTATCTGGTATTGTGTATTGGGTGGATACAGAGTTAAGCCCCACCTGCATTGTTTGACTCTTTTGAAAGTTATGTCTCAGCGCCTCAAAGTTGACATGTCTAGTTGCCTCCTATTTTTGTTTCCTATGCTATTCTTTGCTGTCCTTCCTCTGTATAGTTGTAGCCAATCCCAAGGTTCCTTCTTGTCATGTAACGACAAAAAAAAAAGACAATGCTCGTTCTAATCAAATGGCCAGGATGTCTTTGTAGTTATAAATCATCTGTGGGTGGGTTACATTCTTGTCCCTTGACATTAACCCTTTATTTGTGTCTGTCGAAGCTAGTATAGATGTACGTGTTTTAAGGAAGCTACTTAAGTGTCATAATCTATGGACAATGTGTTTGTTTTAGTCCCGGCTGTAACTTTTGTTTTTCATGCAGGTGGGCGCAATGTGAGCATCTCGCTGCAGTCGCGGACGGGCCACACTCACATGCCATCTGTGGTGGGACTGCTCGTCTTCACACAGTTCTGGTTCTGGTTCCCTCTGTCCCACTTCCTGTCTCTTGCCTTCACTCCCACTGCCATCATCGGCCTCAACAAAGACCTCAAGGTAGCGTTCACTCATAAAGTGATGGAGAATACTGCTTACGTTTCTGTTGGGTGAAATCTTTCCAAAATTTTAAAAGTAAACCCAGCCTTTCATTGGTTACCGTCACTGTAGTAGTTGCACTTTATTCGCTCATCAAAGGGCAATGAAACCCTAACAAGGCAAACTAATACCAGGATCAGGAGGATGACATTGTGTAGACTTAAAATAACACGGTGTGGGCATTATCTGCTTGACTGCCTAAATTGACTGCCTAAATCTGCCGCGGCACGTCCCAGGGACATGTGCAGATTTGAGCTACAAGGAAACCTGTCATTATTGACCTTGCGAGGGTATAAATGGCGGTGTAAAGACCTTCCTATTCAAACAGCACCAAAGGCTACATGTTGGCTACAGTGTCTTCTGAAATCAGCTCACACCTGTTCTATGCTGCCTCTGTCACACGACTACAAACAGCTGAACCATGTGATCGTAATTTGTCCCCTGAGAAACGTATAATGTCCTGCCAATCATGGACAAAGTGATGGTTAGCAATGTTCATTTTGTAAACACTTATCCTTTTGTGCAGATGCCCAAGGTTCAGTATCGCTCCAATTGCAAGCCCTCGACCTTTGCGTATCCACCGGCTCTGGAGGTTCCTAAGGAGAAGGAGAAGGAAAAGGTGAGAACTGAGCACTTCATGACAACCCCCCCCCCAGCCCGGAGAGTAGATAGTGCATGAAGCCAGCATTTCCAATCATATTGAACCCTTGCACAGTCTTGTGATTTTCCTGCCCACAGCGTTTATTATTGTGGCATTGGAGGTCTATTTTTCCCCGTAGCTTCTCTGACCAGTCTGTCACGCTCTCACAGTAAATGTATAAAGATTGCTAGTGATTATGTTGCGGTTGACGCGCTTCATAAACTTCGAGCCGTGTTTGTAGATGAGATTACGGCTGCCCTCAGTATTGTCTTACATGTTGTGAATGTGTGTGCCTGGCAGGTGTCCACCGCTGTTCTTTCCATCACGGCCAAAGCCAAGAAGAAGGAGAAGGAGAAGAAGGAAAAGGAGGAGGAGAAAATGGAAGTGGTGAGTGGTTATTTCAGATTGACATAATTGAACCGTGAAGCACAAATACTCATGTTTATGTTCCTGGACAAATACAAAGCAATGACAACCCTCTGGCAGCAGATGTGTGTCCTTTACCAGTGTCAAGACCTCTCTATCAGCAACCTGTGAAGCATTTGTGATTTATCCATGGGTTATAACATTGTGTTTAATTCTTTCGTTTTGCCAAGTGGTTGTGGTGATGGATGAGAATGAATCCTTAAAACTGATCTCAGGCTTTTGACTCAATAAACTTGAGCTGAATGACAAACTGGAACCAGCCACAGTCGGGGCCTTTTAGCATGTTCCCATTTCTGAAATGGTGTTTGATGTCTTAATATTTTGTGTTTAGTCTTTGATTTGGGCTGAATGTCTGCCTATGTCTCCCAGGAGGTCCAAGAAGGAGAAAAGGAGAAAAAGGATGAAGAGAAGAAGAAAGAGGTTGAGCCTAACTTCCAACTTCTGGAAAACCCAGCGCGAGTGATGCCAGCTCAACTCAAAGTGCTGACAATGCCAGAGACCTGCCGCTACCAGCCCTTCAAACCAGTAAGAACTTCTCCTGTGTTGCTGCGCTTTACTAGCCTCTGTCTGATTAAACACAGGGGCGTTTTATTAGACTTTGATTTAAGTAAACATCACACTTTATAAAGAAACCGTTTATATGAGGATTAAAATCAAGTTTCTAAACTTAATAATTGGGTTTAGGAGCAGAGTATATTGAGCAGGCATCTCTGTCTGGGCCAATTAATTGACCATATAGTGATTTTGAAGTCCATTCCCGGGCTGAGTTTTTCTTTCTAAATAATATTTTCAAACTGGGATGGAGCTGGCTAGTTCTGGCCTGAACTCCTCACAGCTGTGTAAATGTCAACACTGCAACACAGCTGTAAATTTAAGAGAAAGTCGCACTGCCCCTGTGAAGACAACCACAGTATCGCATCATAAATATTACACAGATATTCCTCCCTATTGGACATCTCAGAGTCTGTGGTAATTACCGACTTTTAAAATCTGGTCATGGTCTCAAAGTTTATTGAATGGCTGGTCAAATTCAGCCGCCTTATTTTGACTGGCGCAAAAGAACAAGACAAACTGATTAATTTTCTTGGAGTTGCATAAACCACACTGAGCTCACTGATTTAATTTCACTTGCCCCATCTTCGGGTTAAAATAAAGTCAATCCATCAATTTTCTTTCGCTTTATCCGGGCCCGGGTCGCGCAGGCGGCAAAGGTGCCTAGACTTCCCGATCCATGCACACCTCCTCCAGTTGTTCTGGGGGGACCCCGAAGCGACGCCAGGCCAGCTCAGAAACATAGTCCCTCCGGCGTGTCCTGAGTCTTCCACGAGGCCTCTTCCCAATAGGACATCCCTGGAACACCTCCCGAGGGAGGCGACCAGGAGGCATCCGGAACAGATGCCCTAGCCACCTCAGCTGCTCCTTTCAACATCAAGGAGCAGCTCCTCACCCTATCTTGTCCTTTCGGTCATTACCCAGATCTCATGACCATAGGTGAGGGTAGATCGATTGATAAATCGAGAGCTTTTCCCCCCAACTCGGCTCTCTCTTCACAACAGTCCGATACAGCGACTGCGTCACTGCCGACGCTACACCGAACCGTCTATCGATCTCACGCTCCATCCGTCCCTCACTCGTGAACGAGACCCCGAGATACTTGAACACCTCCACTTGAGGCAAATAAAGTGTGTTTCATAAATGGGTAAAAGTTCTGACTTCTCCTGTCGTGTCCATAGCTTCACACTGGCGGGATCATCATCATGAAAGACACCAGTGAAGAAGAGGAAGAGCTGGTGGAGCCCGTCTCCGCTCATGGCCCCAAGATCGAGGAGGAAGAGCAGGAGCCAGAGCCCCCAGAGCCTTTCGAGTACATTGACGAGTAGGCAGGTATGTACCTCTTCTCCAGTTATGTTCAAGAGATAAGAACGTGGTGCTTCTTGTGAATTACATGACATTCTTGTGAATTACATTACATTTAGGGGCGGCACGGTAGCACAGCGGTTAGTGCTTCGGCTTCACAGCTAGAAGGTCCCGGGTTCGATTCCCACCTGGACGGGGCCTTTCTGTGTGGAGTTTGCATGTTCTCCCCGTGTCTGCGTAGGTTTCCTCCGGGTACTCCGGTTTCCCCTACCACTAAAAACATGTACAATAGGCCGGGATGAATGATGTGAGTGAGTGAGTGGTTGGTGGTGGTCGGAGGGGCCGATGGCGCAGATTGGCTGCCTCGCTTCCGTCAGTCTACCCCAGGGCAGCTGTGGCTACAACAGTAGCTTACCACCACCGAGTATGGAGTGAATGATTAATGACGACAATGTGGCGCTTTGAGAAAAACTTGGTAATACAGACTTGTAAAGCGCAATACAAGTGTAAGGCATTATTATTATTATTATTATATTGATTTGAATCTGAGTGTCACTATGCCGTTTGCCAAATAAAATCATTTTTGTTTTCAATAAGTTCAGTGATAGTTTATTTCTGTTAAACCGTTCTTTGAGTTTGTATATTTCTGTTGCGACTTCTGGTATGAGCAGTTGTAGGTCTTTGCTAGAGCCTAGTAGAGTTGTCATCAGCAAATAATATACATTTTAACTCTGTTGAGACTTCCTACAAATCATTGATGTAGAGCAGAAACAATTTAGGTCCTAAAATCAACCCCTGGGGGACCCCGCATATTATATTCCTCCATCCTGATACATGTTCATCAATTTGTACATATTGTTTTCTTTCAGTCAAATATGACTTCAACCAATTGTTAACGATCCCTCTAATCCCATTATTATTTAGTTTATTTAAGAGTATTTCATGATCTATAGAAAAAAGGATCATATTTTATGTTCTAAAAGAGAACTCCAACTCACTTGTGGCCCATTGGTACAGTATGGTTGCGTGGCATGTCTCAGACTTGCCTTCTACTAGCAGAGAGAGGAGTGGAGCCGTTTAAATAAGATTAAAGATCAAAGCTGGCAGCTATTTACAAGACGGTTTATTCTAGAGTCCGAGTGAAGTTGCCTGGACTTTATAAACAAAGGAGCATCACGTTGTGACATCAGTGGGTGGAACTGATGCGTTCTGTTCTCTTGAGTGCTCTGAAAAGCATGAATGTGGTATTTGATGGGATTATTGAAGGAAATCTGCCATTATATTTTCTAGTTTGTTCCTTCCTTTGCACTGTACCATTCAAATAAGCAAATAAAACTCAATGTATATTTTCCCTTTATCTCCTCATGGAAAACATGCATTGAGTTGTATTTGTTTATTTGAATGGTATCATTATTAAGGTTTCAGAGTTTTCAGGGTTTAGCAGAAGAGCACATGTACCAGCGTGTCCCAGTTTAACCCCTGTAAAACACAGTGGCCAGGCATTTGGAGGGCAGACCTCTCAGGGCAGTGAGGCTGAATGATGCTGGCATGTGCTGTGTTTGTGTTGGACTGGCCCGGCCGCTCAGTAACATGGAGACCAATGTGGTGTCACTGACCAAATTAGGAGCTAGGAGTGCGGCGTGTCATTTCTCTGGGAGTTTCGAGTCCTATTGCCAGATGAGCTTAGTGCCCTACTCTGAACTGAAATCTGTTTCTAAGCATGGAAGCCAAATTGCATTCAAGTAAAAAGATCTGTCTGTCTTGTTTCGCCTTTCTAATTGTCTTTGTTTTTTCCCCCCACAGGGATCTGAAGAAGAACGTCAGCATGTTAGTCATATCCCCTTCTGTGTATCCAAATATGCGCATCACTCCTGTTTTACATGTTTCTTTCCTGTTCTGGTTCCTTTTTGCCAGAAACGGAGTGTTTTACATTGACAACTTGTATAAGTTTTCTGTCAGTACAATAAAAATGATGTATATTGAACATTTTGTTTATTCATTTGAACCGTGTGTGGGGAAATTATCCAGAATCATGCAATTACCATGCAGTATACTGCTTTAATGGTTTTCAGGGTGTTGATTGAGATGTCCAGACCTTGTCTAGTTAAACTTCGAGAACCTACAGTATATTACAATGCAGAACTTCTAGCTTGTTACAAGCCTTCAAATGCACGCGGACTACTGTTCTGTAGTCTAAATGCAATGGCATGAGTGACTTTGTATTCGTTCACTTGTCCAAACAAACTCTAGTCTTATTTCATAAATTGTTTCACATTTTTGTCTTTGGGAAACATTTCGGGTGTTTGGTTGGAACACAAGATCTAGGTCTGGTTCAACTTACTGTTTATCCACATTGTTTCATTGTTTAGTGATTCGGTGGGTTTGGTCAATCGCGCGGACAGTTGTTCAGATTTGTTGAATCAAGCTTGTTTTGGAAGAGTTTAGGAAATGACACTGGGGTTAGTTTCCTGCGTGATAGACCAGGCGTTGGAATGTTGAGTTTGATTTTGAAAGTGTAAAATGATGGAAAATGCTTGTGCTATGAAGTGGTTCTCGGATGATTTGCAGCTTGATGTTCATCGGAACATTGTATGGAGCATGTGTGTCAACCAGTGGTTCCCAGCCTGGGAAAGGGCTACAGGTGCAGAAAACGTGCAGAGTATTTAGAGGAGAACCTATTTGGACATATTTTATAGTGGCAGGAGAGGCCCTTGAAACCTATGCAGAACACAATCTTTAAACGGAAAGGTCTATCCTGCTTGGTATCAAACTCAGGACGTTTTTTCCTTTGGAGGATTAACTGCCACCATACCAATAGAAGATGCAAAAGGATACCAGGGTTTCTGCAGAATTGTGCCAAAATGAAGGTCCAAACACAAGTGTGGCTTATGACGATGACGTTGGGTGCTCTTCATCCTGTTCCATGCTTGTGCAAACAGAAACTTGTTGCTGATCCCATCTGGAAATCTAGAAACCCATGACCTCCAACAACAAAGGTGTGGAACTAATACTTCACTTATGGGTAGTGTCTGCTACTGTAAGCCCATGATGCATCAACCATCTGCTCTTATTCTTTCCCTTTTCTTTTCCAGTAAATGGAGCCTCCCCGTCCCTTTACATCCTAGTTGGATACAGCAGGGAATGTGCACTAATCTTCAGATGGAGAGGATTACTCATTCATCTGTCTCAGAAACTAAAGATCACAGATTTACATGCAAGACCTCACAACTATTTGCGATTGTACACAGACATATGGGCAAGTGTCATTCATTTAGTCTCATTTAGATATTTGACGGTAGTGTAGTGTCCAAATTGTCTGCCACTGCAGCAATCACTGACATTCCCTGAAGAGTTGTATAGCCAGGAGAGTGTGTGGGTGGTCGGTCAATGGTCTGCTCACTCGCCAACACTGGATGTCCATTCAAAATACAAAACACTGCTAAATTATAATATGTATACTATACCTGTATGCATCTGTTGCATTAAAAAAAAAAAAAAAAACCTTAGCGCCTCTTTCATGCTGCTGTTGACTCGCTCCTCAATGAAGCTCTCGTGACAAAAGGTGCCAGTCCAGAGGGCTGTTTAACCCAAAACAAACAGCAGATCCTCTGCTGCCAACTGGTTGTGTGTTGTTGCGAACTATCTTTACATCCTAACACTTTGAGGTGTTACGTAACGCTGTCCATTGTCACTGGCGTCTGTCGGCAGTGGCAAAATATAATGCCCTTTTAGTTGACCTTTATTAAGTCCACTGAGGCTCACAATGTTTTCCCAGGAGTCCAATAATCAGAGTGGACCCTATTGTACATGTTTTGTACTGTAGGGAAATGTATCTTTGGGGGAGACACCAAAAGTTTTATCATATAGTAATAGTGAAGCCTACACCTATGCCAGGGGTTAAAAGCAAAATCAAAACGGAAATGTACTTAAAAAGTTTAAAGCATCAAGAGTCTTTATAGCTTTGGGGTTTTGAAGACAATTGATTCTTTATATTGTATTCTATTTCGAGCAAGTACAGTTTAAAAATGAGCTTTTTATTACCAGAAAATGTAGGAATTAAATGTTAAAATATTTTTTTACATTATCCTGTTGAATTATTTTCGTTTGTAGGAACAGGTGCCATCCTCTCCAGAAGCAGGTCACATGTAATGCTTTTTAATGTCCAAATACTATTAGGCTATATTTTAATGCCACAGGCGCAGACAAAAACATCTGAAACATTTCATCAGAGGAAAGGGAACTGAACAAAATGGGCAACTTTTGAGCAAAAAAAATAAGAGGCTATTTCAGTCAAAACTGTAACTGAATATGTTGTCGATGAACTTGTACAGTAAAAAAAAAGTCATTTTCCTATAAATGTAGATTAAATGCCAGTTTGAATTTAATTCATGATTTTAATGACATCCTTCTTTCACTGACTTCCAATGCTTGTCTAATGCCCCGCGGAAACCCTGCTTGCGGATTTGCTGACGGACTAAAGGTTTTCCCAAACGTTTGAAGCCTCCCAAACTACAGGTGTGATGTTTGCACAGAAGACGCGGGTAGTCTCTCCACAGTGCCCTGAACATGGCAATATATTTATTATAAAAAAATAACAAACATTCATGCCATGTGTACATTTATCATGAACCTTTGGAGATTACAGACAGTGTGTATTCCCTGCACCAGATCCCTCTAAAATATGAAACTGTTGTGAAATACACATAATTTGATTTGCCTTAATTTAATAAGGTGCAGAAGGAGCCAAAAACAAAGCACATTGTGTTGTACTTTTGCACACAGTCAAAAGAGGAAAACAGTTCTGCTGGAGTACGAAGAAGTCTATGTTGGCTTAAAAAAAATCTGAGCATTGTGTCCGCTAGATGGATACATGCATATAGATTACATAATAGATTTACAAAAAAATATGAGTTCGGTCTCTGTATGAAATTTTACAGTGGTTAGGTTATATTTGAGAAATTATTTGTTCTAGGAACGACCCGGCAAACGGAAAAGTGGAAGAAAATGGATGGATGGACATTGCGCTCGAGACTTATTCCTAGACTCAACATGGGTTTGGCTACTGTAGTGAGTTCTGGCCGGTCATGACGTGGACTGTTTGTTCACATGGGGCTTTTATGGAGGGGAACGTCTCCAGCAGCGACTCCTTATTTCTCTGCAGGCGCCCTGACCGCAGACACGCTTGGAAAGCTGAGGATGAAATAGGCCATTGAACCAAATGTGGAGTCTAAATGTTAATGGAGATGTATTGCAGATTTCAGATTTTTACACAAAAGACAACAGTACTGGGGTGACCACCTTAAATAGTAGGAAAGGTTGAGCAAATTAGTGTGACATGAAAGGATGGACTTGATCAGCTTTACATATTTACTTAGCGTATAATAGATGGAAGAAAATGGAGAATGCGAAACATTTTTAACCCCAACGCACACATTATGAGTGAAATCTAGCAAAAGACTGATTCCAAGCTAGTTATAAGCCAACATTACTTTTAAGGAATAGAGCAATCGAGCAAGAAAGCTTAAGGCTAGATTTCTTAAATTCCAACACCACAAAGTGTAAATATGTTTTCTCATGTGCTGGTGGAGTGATGGCTCTGTAATGATGTTATGAATGACTGTGTGTTTTTACATCAGTTTGAGGCAGACTAAACAGACACGCTGCTGTGCACACACACATGACTGTGAATCACTGGAGGAGGTGGGCACTACGAGCCTGGACGCCTTTTATTCAAACAGCTAATGAAATAAACAGCCTATAGTTATTGGAAATTAAGTGGGGCTTCAGAGAATGAAACGTATTTTAACTTTAGCTTCCTGTCTTACAATGATGTGTTGTGGTACTGTTCTCCCTCTGCTGGACATAATATGGTCTTAATGAAAGTTAAAGGTTTTGGTTAAACAAATATTTCATGGGGGCAGAATGACAACCAGCAGAAAGAAACATTAAAAGAAATGTTTGCCTCCGCGGGAAAATAACAAAAACAAAACTCCTACAATTACAACTAATAATAAAAAGACGGAACATTAAATGAGTCGACTCATTTGGATGAAGCCTTTTTATGTGTATTGTTCCGCATATTACAGGTTGAATGTACAGCACTGATGTACAAGGCAATATGAAACGGGCTAATATAGAGGGGTGCAAAGGACCGCATGTACAAAAGCTTATTTCATGATTCAAGTACCACTATACTTCAGTCCTCTGTCAAAGGCCTCTGTACACAATGTACGAGATGTGTATCCCATTGGCTTAGGTTTCCTTAATACATTATACTGTAGAAAAAAATACACTTACATATAGACATGTCACACAGATAATAATAATAATAAACATATTCTGGGAATTTACTCAGCTCCACAGTAAACATTTAAAATACTGTGACATTTACTTACAATTCTACTGAGTCCGATAGCACAAGCACCAACATTTGAGTCATCTGGTCCCTTCAGAAATAATGTGGCAACATAAAAAAGTAAAAAATGCATGCCTAGATTAGCCGTTTCAAAAATACAGACAGTATTCACTGTAGGAGGTTCAACATGTCAAAGTCTTACCATCTCAAATGGTAAACATCAGCGGTGACTTGAAGACTACACGTTGTGCAAATGAGAAAAAAGCATCTGAATTTCACAAAAGCAACATTTTGATCAACAGAAAAATCTATCCTATTTTTTTTTTTTTTTTTACGTTGAAATTTGTTATCATACTATCAGTAACCATTAACCAAACATATACTCAGGTGTTGATTAATGGACGGTGTCTCTTGGTTTCTTGACTTTGCTGATCCTTTCAAAGTCATTGTGTATCATTCTCTAGATAAGGTCACGAGTTCAAAACACTTTAAAACAAGGTTGAGTGGTTCTGCATCTGCAGGCGTCCTTCATCTGACTCAAGTGCCCTCATTTCCATCAGGGGTAGGAATCACAGCTGCAGGTCCAAACAACACTATAATGTGAAGAGTTCAGTTGTTTATTATCAAATGAACTCAGCTCTGTCGGCAACAACAGCCATTTTGTATAAAAAACAAAACAATAAAATAGAGGTTATTCCCAATGGGCCCGGGGCAGGGTCAGGGTTAGTGCTGCTGAGGATCGTAGTGCTGGTAGCGGTTCAGCTTGTCTGGGTCGTTTGAGGCCATGTGGGAGAAGTCCTGGAAGATGTCCTGGTAGGTTTCATCACCTGTAAGAGGAACACAGAAAACATGAACACACAACCTTATGACTTTAAGATTACAGCTGAAATAATACTGTCATGGATACACACTATTTTACTTTGGCACTTTGGTGATGTGTTCTAATAAAGTGGTTTTCAAACTGTGATGAATGTCAGGGACCTCTTAAAGGCACTATACCTGATTTTTTGTTCTAGTAGCGGATAAAAACTTGTAGTTTCCTTCTTTAGTATATTATAAACTCAGACATCTGTGGGCAGAACACTGTGCATCTAATTATAAAGCATTTGTAGCGATTTCATGCACTTGTGACCTTAGAAACTCGTCTAACACATGTAGAATCCCAATTCTTCAGAGGGACAAGTTAGGAATGAGTTTAAACTAAAAACAAAATGTTGACTTAGTGGCTTCCTCTTTCATTGTTTGTAATCAATAAATACGGTCTGTAATTAGACGGACACCCCATTTCTCCTCCTGCATTATACAGTTGGTATAGTGAGTTTAGTCCAGGTTTAGGCTATTGCTGCACAATGTATAGCAAAATTATCGTTGGAAAATTATGTAACACAATATCGCAAAATCATTGAGGCCTTATCTGACCAAAATGTATAAAATGTTTGCGAATATAACCGAAAACAAATGCACAGTAGACGACAACTACTAAGAGGAAAAGTGAGCCGTACCTGTCGGTGCGGCTGTGCGCATGAAACACAGCAGTGCAGAGAGGAAAAGAAGCCAGAAAACAAAGCCAAAAGCAGGAGAACAGTGACACAGGAAAAAGAGTCAGGGGAAAAAAAACAGGCTCAGAGAGATTGGTTTTGAGAACAACTGTATTGTGTTTAAAGTGCAAGGTTTTATATACAAAAATACAGCTGTCAGCCTCAGCACCCCCAAAGAAAAGAGAACAGAAGAAAGGCACAAACTCTGGGGAGGTGAGACAGAAAAGCAATGAAACAGGGAAACAGTGTGGCTTTACAGAAATCAGAAAAAAAAAACATCATAACTATTATTATTATATTATTCAACACCTGACTGTGCTACTTCAGTTGGTCCAGAAAGTGTTTATACCCTTCTAATTATTTCAAAGTATCACGTCCTGATACTTGGGGCCAAAATAGAGGCTGTACCTTTCTGTATCCTGGACAGTAGAAGATATTCAAAAACAAAAATGATGACTGAGAGCAATGATGCTTCTGCAGTTGTTGTAAAGTGTCTGAATGAGTACTTCTATAAAACCCCCCTTTCCCCTATTTTTACCAATATCAAATTCAAAGCCCTGAGAGCAAAACATGTTCATAAAGTCATCCCTGTGAAGAACTGAGGTGTAAGGAAATCAGTTACAGGGCCTTTATCATATAATTTAGTATCCAACTTAATAGAATAAATTAAATGAAAACTTTCTGAACCCACTGTAGACAAACTGATTAATGATTAAAGTTAAAAGGCTTCACCCATTGTCCCAGGATACTTGGATAATACTGAGGAGGTCTGTTTTTCTCTCGTGGATAATCAGACCCCTAATCACATACTGTTTGATTACACGCCTGAGGATATTTATGACTCTGGAAGCACTTATTCACTGTCAGAGGCTATGTCAAAGCCGTTGTGTCTTAATGTCTCTTCTCTTCATCAAAATGTAATGATAAACCAACGCCGCCAGGTCGACACAAACACTGAAATTCACTCGCTCTCCCGCCAGTAATAAATCATATATAATACAATCTAAACGCCACACCTACATCTTAAAAATAACACTGACCACCTCTTTGTAAAGCTCTATGCTAAAGTGCTGTGTGCCCTCAGAAGACTGGAGCGTTACCGAGTGGGGTCCAGGAAACTTTGATCATATAGATCGAAAAACTAAATAAAAATCAGGGGATTTTTCTATGGAGCTCAACAGCCCTGCACACCTTCAACCCCCTCTGGTTCTGGAAGTGAAATTTCTCATAGACTGGAAAAAAAGAAAATTCTAATATCAAGAGGAAGGATGATATAATTTAACTTTATAAAGATTAGTTTCCACCAAAAGTCTTAAATCGTTGTTTAATCAGTCAAATTGAATCAAATACTGACCTCCTGAACCAGACTGGGTTTCAAAGCGGGCGGTCTCTCTTGAACTCCCTTGCGCAGCTATGACTTATGAGTAACTCTCCAAACATTCGATACGACTAATACAATGGCACTATGTATTTTACAATTCAGGATTTCATCACTAGAAGCCGCACGATGGCACACACACCCTCCGAGGAATGAGACGTTCCCCATTTCCGATAGGATATTTTTTGGATGAACCGACCGAACTATGGGTTCATATATACCCAAGTTTACAACATGTACAATATCTAGTTTCATCGAATAAATCTATAGAAGTCTTCAAAATATAACATTTCTCATCAGGCATAAATTAACCACCTCTCAAACCAAAGCATATCAGTTCACAGGCCTTTTGTTTAGTATAAGACTCACGATGATACGTTTACAGTCACATTAAGAAAAATACACTGGTTGCATATTAATGAACAGGAATGTGCAATACTTTGTGTACAATATCTCAAGATGGTCTATGGCTTATATAGAGACATGCATTATGGACGTCTGAAGTTATTGCCTATTTCTGAAAGTTAAAGTTTGTACCATGAGGTTCTAATGCTGCTGGATACTGGAGCAAACCTGGTGTCTACATGTCCAAATAGAGTTTTGAAGTTTGTTTCTATATAAATGCTGTTGGTTACAGAGCACCCTTTATACAAAAATACTAAGTCATTTTATATTAATTTAAAGGGAAGATTATCTGTCACGTCGGCGAAAGATATTTTGTGCTATTAGTGCGTTCCCCGGGAATAACAGCCTCGTTTAAAAAGGAAAACTCCAGCATGTGATGGCTTTAATATTGTCCCACTAGTCACCGCCTGACACAACTACACGCCACCTCGACTTAAAGCTCGGGCGAGTTCCCACATTTTCGATGAAGATCATTCCAAAAATAAAGTCACATTTCCTTTTATGTAAACTATTGTCTATGTTTCGCCCAGCTGCAGGCTAATGAACTCCTGCATACACTTCCTGTACTGCATCTCAGTGGGACTGTTGGAGTTGTATTGACCTGACTGGCTGTAGGGTCCCTCTGCCTCTCGCATCTCCTCGTTCATCTTGGCCAGTCTCAATCTGCAACAACGAGCAAGAACATTCACAAATTGGACCGTTGTGTGTTTCAGTCCTGGAAAAGCGTTAGCGCTGAAACTCACAAAGTGACGATGTCGGCATTTGCAGCCTCCACGGCGATGGACAGAGGTGTTTTCTCATCGATGTCTGCGGCATTTTGATTGGCGCCTCTTTTTAAGAATAAACACACTTGCCTACAGAGGAACAGAATCATGTCATTAAAGTTCATTTTGCAACGTGGATAACAACACGCAGCAGGACAGAGCGCTAACCCCGTGTGTCCGAGCATGGTAGCGTGATGGAGAGGTCCTCGTCCCTGGGCGTCCTGCTGATTTACACTGGCTCCATTTTGCAACAGGAACTCGCAGGTGACCAGCGATCCCTACAGGTTATAAAAAATTAGTTCTCAAATTCAAAAGCTGGTGGTTTATGCATTGAACGTGAGGCTGACCCCGTGCACCGCCATGACAAGAGGAGTCCTTTTCTCGTCGTCGGTGTTGACCCAGTTGACCTCTCCTCCGTGGGCCAGAGCCTCAGCCATGTCGGGCAGGCTGCAGGCGCACGAGGCCCAGAACAGCTGCAGGCCAGGGCTGTACTCCTTTGGCTCATAGAAGGCCACGTCTTTACAGGTTGAGGGGGGCGGCAGGGTGGCAGGCATCGCCATAGGAGGGGGCTCAGCAGCATCTGTGACGAGAACCATCACACCATAAACTAAACCCTTTCATACAAGCTTTTCAGACATGTGACTCTTGTTGTTATGGCGGCCATTTTGAATACAAATGGTAAATGGGCTCAACTTATATAGCGCTTTTCCACCTTCATTAGGCACTCAAAGCGCTTTACAGCAAGGATCCACTCACCCCTTTACACACCAGTGTATGCAGACACTGGAGGCAAGGAGGGTGAAGTGTCTTGCCCAAGGACACAACAACAATGTGCACCTTCAGGAGGCAGGATTCAAACCCCCGACCTTCCGATTATGAGACGACGCACTCTACCATCTGCGCCACCGTCGCCCCATTTACCGTTTTGAATACTGAAGTATAATTATGCAGTACTACAACATGTGAAAATATCTCTATTCAGGATGAAAATGAAAGACAACTGATTGACAGTGGTATTTTTATGTACTCGTAATCATTGCTCAAGAAGATAATTGTAAAAACACGGCCCCAGAGACGCACGTTTATGTGAAGAAACCAGTGAGTCAGTGTTTAAGCTGCTCAAGACGTTAGCATGCTACCAGTTAGCATTTAGCTTCAACAGCTCAGCTCTGACCTCTCCAAGAGAAAGCCCTAAACCACACTCCAAACATCTAGCCTTGGATACAACATGCGACAGAGGTCAGAGCTGTTACGATAGTATTTCGATAGAATTTCCTCAGTCTAAACACACAAGTGTTTATCTAGTTGAAGCCAATGACAGTTGCTAACCGGTAGCATGCTAACATCTTGAGCAGCTTAAACAAAGATTTTCCCTTCCCTCTTTGATGTTTTAATTTAGTTGAGGAGTGAAGCAGATCTTTAGTAAATCCAGCTGTAGCTCGACAGACAGCGCTGCTGCGTCTGTGCCACATTTGCTGGTTTCTTCACATAAACGTGCGTCTCCGGGGCCGTGTTTTCACTGTTATCTTCTTGAGCAATGATTACGAGTACATGGAAATTCCACAGCCAATCAGTTGTCTTTTATTTTCATCCTGGAGTAGAGATATTGTTACATGTTGTAGTACTGCATAATTCTACTTCGGTATTCAAAATGGCTGCTGGAACTATGCGTGATGTCATTGGAAACATGTATATGTCGTATACGAAAGAACTGTAAAGCCATGTTTGTTCAAGCGCTTTACCCGCTTCTGCCAGGCTGTTGTTGGACGGAGAAGTTGCCAGCATCTCTCGGCTTCCGTCAGCGCTGTTCTGAATGCCGCTGTCTGCGCTTTTAACTGGAAAAATAACATCACATGAGTCCTCAAAATACACACCCACGCACATTGCAAACTATAAGGAAGACTACGTTCTAATGTTTCACGTTGGGTCAAATCTTTAATAGTTTTTCATGAGTTTTTATTAAAAAAAACATTTCCTATTGTTTGAGACATCGAAGGTCCTCCTTATAATTTTGTTAAATTCATCCACAGCTGAAACCAGAGAAGAACAAACATGGACCCTTTCCATCACCTTATCCAGCCAATTCCCAAACCACATTAAAACCTGTCTACAATCGTGACCTCCCAAACATTTCCCAAGAGACTATTCAGTTCTGTTGTGGTCCCATAGAAAGACCCGGGGTCAGTCAAAGGTAGATGAAAAGTATTAGTCCACAATCCAAGCAGTGAAATGAATGGAGAGAGGGGAGAGGAGAAGCAGGGAAACTTTGCATCAGATACTTACTGTTCCTGAGTTTGGAGGAGGTGTCAAAGTAGGAGAAGAGCGAGTCAAGCTCGTCAGCACAGAAGAGAGAGTCGCGGCGGGCCTCCGAGCCACTGGCAGCAGCTACGCAAGGGGTGATGGGAGTTTGGGGGGAAAATGGAGGGCAAAGGGCATCGTTGAGTTGCGAGGGGGAAATGTTGGAGATTCAAGGGTAGGTGGGAGAAGCAGGGTTAGTCCAGAAGCACAGATCAGCCACAGGAACAGGGCCAGAAAATTAACAAATGACAGTGAGAGTGATAGGGAAAGAAAGAAAGACAGAGAGAGATATAAATGAACAGAGGGGAAACAGTGACACCGTCTGGCCAACACTAGAAAACACAGACCACAAAAAGCATGGAAGGAAATAGGGCTCAGACATATACTGTTCACAGTGAACAATATGCCAATGGGTAGAAACTGCTGTAGATATTCACCAGCATGACAACGTTCTTTTCTACCAACTCTACATTTCACAAATTAAATGATCAATCTAACACACAAAAACACAATCACTGCTCCGAGTTAGGAATCATCCCTCCGCTCACCTGCTTTCCCCGAAGCGCTGGAGCCAGAGCGTGTTTTGGGGGTGGAGGGCGGAGCTCTGGGAGGCATGTGCTCTGAGCTGATGCTGAGCCGCTTTTCCTGTTTGCTCAAAGACACTACTTTAGACCGGAGCTCGTCGTCTGTCGGTCGCCGCACGAACCGCCGGTCCACGTATTTGGCTTTGATGTAAGCTTCCACCTCGTGTCTGTCAAAGGTTCATCACATGTACGATTGAAATGGCATCACTTTGAACATACAGGTCACTGGTGTCAAATTAATGTACCTGGGGTCTCCAGGGTGTGGTTTTCTGGCTCCTAGTTCCTCCCGCCGAGCCTCATAAATCTGGTTGATGATCTTGTTACCAAGTTCACACATTAACTGGAAGAGTTTAATATACACATTTCAATCAATGTAATGATTTATTTGTTGTGGCTGTGAAAAATACTAAATAAATGCTCTAGAATCAACCTTTACCTTAAGAAGTTCAGGTTCCCATGTGTCCAAAGTCAGAGATCGCACTTTAGAGAAATGCACTCCCAGGCTCCTGTGTTTTTTGTTTTTTTTAAAGCAGACAAACACACATTTAGGCTTCCGGGTAATGCCCTTAAAGAACTCTTTCTTACTATCTAACTTTGGTATGGATCTTTTTGTGAACTATTCGAACAGTTTTCACCTGTGAATGCCAGAGCACTGGATGCAGAGCGTGATGCCCAGGTTGATGCTGGCCCAGCGCGGGTCAGGCTGCCCGCAGTCACAGCAGCAGGAGTTCCCAGGAATGACCAGGACCTTCTGTAGAGCTGTTTCCCCTTTTACAGCCCGCTCCTTTGTCTCCCCACCAGAGTCCAGGCTGCCGGTCGACGTGGACGACTTTCGGTCTAATTTCTGAGACGAGAGATGTGTGATTAGAAATGAACGTCTCATATCCCACCCCAACAAGCCGCCAGGTTAAAGGTCACCCTAACCTAGTTGTATAGCTTCAGCTAATCCCTTTAAACAGTACTTTACACGTTACTGTAAATGCTAGTCACCTCAGAGTCTTCTCCCTTGTCCCGGAAGGCGGTAGCAATGCTGTTTTGGACGGCTTTGATCCACGCTTGTCGCAGTTTCTCAGAGTCTGCCTGCATCATACAACTCCTTGAAAAAGAAACAACAATTCACTGCTATTTTTGACATGTTTGTCCCAATCCGTGTTAACCCCCAGGCAAATGTGTATATCTTACTTTGTGGGCGACACCACTTCAAAACAAAAGCGGCGCTCTATATCTTCACAGTGTTTGACCGTGCATAGCCTAAGGTCCTCCACCACCACTGTAGGGTTGTCCTGCGGAAAGACAACTTAATAAGTACACATCCCAACACAAATACTGTAAACAAAACGCAGTTCATACCTTGAATTTCTTCTGGTAAACTAGTTGATTGTTTTGTATGGAGAACCATCGCCTGAAAGAAGATCACGAGTTAGCAAAAGCCAAAACTTGCATGCAATGGCCTGTAGTCTTGGAATGGAAGCTTATTTTTGTAGCACTTTTCACATGACACGAGTCACCCAGAGCTTCACACGGTTTGAGGGGATTCGTTTCTCATTCTCTCCACGCACAATATTCATTCACGCACCAACATCACTTATCCTGGCCTATTGTACATGTTTTTAGTGGTAGGGGAAACCGCGCTTAGTCTTAATAAATTCCAAAACCTAAATCGGTTCATGTCTAAGGCTTATGAACAAGACAATACGACTCAGCTGAAGCATTTTACATTTTTCCAGTTAGTTAAACGCTCTGGTACCTATTCCAGGTTTTAAATGCGTTGCTGGCCCTTTTAAAAAGGTACCCCTCCATGGCAATGCCGTTGTCTGCGTCCACATTGTATTCCAGCTTTGTGTCATCGGTCGAGAAATCCTGAAACAGACAACAAACAATGGTAGGTAAAATGATGTGTCAATACAAACCAGAAATTGTTCAAAAATATCAAACAAAATAATGCGTTAATTAAATGGATTAGTTCATCGTTTTCTTTTGCAATATTTCAAAGGGGAATGAGACACAACACAAAATAAAAAACACAAATTGTATTATAAATATTTGTGGGGGGTTTCACACTTTAAATACAAACGTTATAGTTTAACAGAAAAGTTAATAACAACTCAAAACACCACCAGGTTTGGTGTAAACAATTATTTTAATTCAAGCCATTTTTTCCTTAAGCAGTATGACTATGAAAAGGCCTGGTTTAATGGTGGTTTTCTGTAACATGATCAGCTGTGTTGTCATGGGACTGCCCCAGCGTTAACTACCTGAGCTGCTGCACACTTCTCTAACACGCTGCAGGCTGCTCATCCCAGTCAGGCGACACACAACACCACACTCCAGAGTTACATTTCACTGAAGGCTCCTGTCTCAGGCACCAACTATAAAAAAGACTTCTCTGTTTCTGTCAGGAGTGACGGAGTCAGCCTCTCCGCTGTCCTTCTCGAAACAACCACTGACTTTCCCCAAGTCAAAATAAACACGTGACATCATTTACAAATAACTTCCGGGCTTATTTTTTAATGAATATACTTTTGGGTAAAAATAAAATAAAATAAATTAGATTCATTAAGTTAAATATGTTCCTCTGCTAATTTAGTTTGGTCTGTTCAGAAAAGACAGCCTGGAACAGGGCACTGGTCACTAAAGAAAGTGTAGTCTCTGGGTAACTATCAACAACTTTGTAAAGCTTATGAATATAGATACAGAAGTTATTCAAATTATTGTATGTCAACATCAACAAAAATCTATAGACCTTATACTGTTAGAACTTAGTTACTCAAAATATGATACATCACTTTACCAAGACTTCTCTATATACTATCTCTTCTTGAATAAATGGCTTTTTTATAGAGGTATAGAGGCCAGTCTATAAAAAAAACACACCCACAAAGCATCTCCCACAATGTCAGTAACAGGCAGCAAACGACCAACACCAATAAACAATGTCACGGGGCAGACGCTTCAAACATCACACACAAACACTGTAACACGTGTAGTTTTCATTTGTCTCCACAGCCACTGCAATGCAGTCGTGTGCAGAGAAGAGTGACAGAGAAAAGGCCGGGGTTACAGAGAGGAAGTGAGATGAAAAGTGATGCAGGCACTCTACGTACGGAGGATGACCTCCAAGCGCAAAAGTTGCGATAGTCAGGTAAAGACTCCTCCTAGAGTATTGCACAGAAGCAGAAAAGGCGACACATTTTGAAGACATAGTCAGAAAGGTGAAATAGAACGGAATCCTGAATGGCGATTTGTTTCTAAAAAATAGTCCTGAACACATAACATGCATAAAACACAATACACACTATTGGCAAACCCTCTTGCTGACTTTAGGTTACTTACCAGATACCAAACATAGTGGAAACGGCTGAAAATCTTCATTTTAAAACTTAAAAACGAGTTGGAACATCCCTTTATCAAATGTTTCCTAGTGTCCAGGTGTGAGACATCTCAGGGACAGTGTGCATTTGGGAAGGGTCACCTGTCTGAAACACTCCTCCTCCCTCTGTGAGCACACATGCCTGTCAGATCTATAGTCCCCGCCCCGGCTCTGCTCCTGTCTCCTACCTGAAGGTCACATGCTTCTGTCTAGGATGCTGCCATAGCTGCCAAAGAGCAATAATACTCAAACAAGAAATAAATATTACATTATTCTGTATGAATCTTCACATTAAAGATGAAACATTATAAATGTTCATATTTTTAATACAAATAAATCAACAATTACTGATACTGTTACTTTCCATTAGAGAAGACACTAAATCTATAGGGCAATGCCCCCTCAGTCTCTACACTCCTATAGGCACAGAGCTGCTGCTGAATAATGCATGAACCCTGATAGGAAGCATACTAAACATCACCTCTAGACCCACTAAAGTGACGTGAAAGGTCAGATCAATGGAATAACTTTATCTGTGGGCAAAGTATCTGCTGCAGCCCTTTTCTGTAGCATTATCCCAAACGTGCATCACAAAACCAAAAGAAACAATGGACTACAACAGGGTCCAGCAAAGCACATGCTTTGCTATTTTATGTCATACATATTTAATCATAAAAGATTAGGCTCAATAACTCAGATCCACTACAGGCCACCAAATGTTTATAACATAATCTTCACATCCTCAGTGTGATGCACTTAAAGAGGCTCTTACCTGCACAGCAGCCTGGAGCAGGCAAACAGAACAGACAGGGTGAAAGAAGACAGACAGTTTGTTAGGACAGCTGGTGTACAGAAGACAAAAGCAGAGGAAGAAGAAAATGTAAAAATAGTATCTGAGGAGAAAGTCGAGGACAAGTGGAAGTTGGCACATACGTAAATTGTACAAAATTAAGATGAATGAAGTCCTAACATGTTACTATAGAAAACAATGTTTTGTTTATAAATACCCACATTTGAAAGGAAACAGTATTGTCATCATGGCGTGTTGCCGTTTGGCTATTATCATAAACTATATTTTTGTGTCCATCCTGGTTGTAGATGACAACTGTGCACTGAAAGCAGAGCTTGTTTGTTTGGAAACATGTTTCCGTGTGAGGTAAATTATGCACAAGCGTGTGGCTGAGATCATCCTTACTGGTTACCAATTACTCCAGGGGGTGGAGCAAGCCTTCATTCATTTCTAGTAAACGCTAAAATACTCTTTATAGGCCAGTAAGTGACATTATAGCTTAGAGTTTTTCGAGAAACCCATCACTAGTAATGAGACACCAGAAGGTTAGTCTTACCGATATGAGCCTTGAGGTTTGTTTCAGTGACAAATGCATTTTGAGTCTTATAAAATACGTACCTTTTGTTGAATGGTGGAGTGTTTTTGCTCCATATCTCGCTTCTCTTTGGCAGCGTCCACCACCAGCTGGTCCAACTGCAGGAGATAGCACCCAGTAGTCAATATCAAGACATTATCTTCCACTATTGAAAACAGTTCATCATTATCTCTGAGACACATTGGCCAACAGCGCAAAGGAAACCAGATAAGAGGCGAGGAAGACGCAGTTTTCATAATACAATAAGTCACTGCCAGGCCATGGACACTGACCTGACTTCATGCCAGTTTCACGTTTGTCTCGTTTACTGACCTACATCCGCCTGCCTCGCACAAAAAGATCAGTGTCGGGGTTTTGTATTTTTTAACAGGTAATTGATTGGGGCTGAATGTATGTGAACAAGTCGACAAAGCACTTCTCTGCCTTGTTGTGGGTAGGTTTCAAACTAAGCTGTTTTTAGCAGTGCTAGTAAGCATTTGTTTTATGTTCCTGATTCCACTTTCTAAACAAACGCAAACATGGGAGTTGCAGGGTTCTACGTCAATGGTGTGCTTGCCCTTAGGCTGCGCTATTGCATATCTCTCGGAAGCGCCAGCTTCCCGCCCTGAGAGGATCAAAGAACTGACCGCTCCAATCATCCTTGGGGGTCCATAACCCCTGTGCCCTATAAAAGGGGGACTCTCCCTTCAATCGTCTCCTTTTTCTCTCAGCTTACTCTGAGATCTGGATCTGAACAAGAAGGAAGAAGAAAAATGACTCACCGCACTCCAGCGCTTGAAACCCCGTCGCCCTCCGGCGTCAAGCTACGGGTGTGCGGTTCCTGCGCGGCGCCGCTCCTCGCTCAGGATCAGCACGTCCGCTGCTTCTTGTGCCTGGGCCGGCGCCACTCCGCTGAAGACTGCGCCGCCTGCCTCGCGCTCCCCCGGGAGGAGCGCGAGCGGCGTCGCGCCTTTCTGGCTCCTGCCTCCCCGGAGATATCCGATCAGGACTCGGATGCTTCGAGTGACTCCCTGGCTCCAGTTCCCCCTGTGCGGGAGCGGAGCCCGCCTCCTGCTTCCCCGATGCAGGAGAGGAGCCCGCCGCCTTCGCCCGCTCCTAGAAGGGATTGGGCTGCTGGCGATGAAAACGATGAGCAACGCCTGTTCGATGAAGATGCGCTCTCCATCTTCACTGAGGATGTGCAGCCCCGTGAGCGCTATCCCATGGATCGCCTCCCCGGCCTCATCGCTTCTGCTGCGGCCCGAATGGAGCTGAAGATGCCTCCTCAACCTCCAGCCCCAGCGTCGGACCTGTTCCGCGACCTGTTTGGGAACGCCCGCGACAGGCAGCGCCCGGTGGTGGTAGCCCCTCGCGTGGACTCGCTCCTCCACTACGCCAGGCGTGACTGGGAACGTCCCTACTCCGCCCGTACACCGGCCCTCGCGTACGGTGTGTACGCTACGGTGGAGGGTTGGAGTCAACCGAAAGGCGTCCCCACCATCGAGGACGGGATAAGAATGTCCCTGCTCCCGTCCTCTTCTCTCTGGCCCGGCGGTAGAGTGGACCTTCCCTCAGAGCGGGATAGGTTCACCGCCTCCATCCTTAACCGCTGTTATGCTAACGCTGCACAGGTCGTGGCGCTAGCAAACAATATGGCCTTGCTCACCGCCTCTCTGGACAAACTGGTCCGCGGCCGTGACCAGCTTTCTCATGATGAGATTGTGGAAGCTGAAACCACCACGGCGACCTTCGCTCGCATGTCGCAAGCCCTTGCCCTCGACGGTGGTCGGACCATGTGCGCTGCGCAGGTCGGCTGCCGCCATCTTTGGCTGGGGTTGTCCACGTTAAAGGAGGCTGATAAACGCAGTCTGCTCAGCCTGCCACTCGACCAGTCCTCCCTCTTTGGACCCGGCATTCAGGCTATGGTGGATCGCCTGGAGACCGCCGCCAAAGCTTCAGCGCAGTTGGCCCGGCATTTTCGCCCTCAGCGCGAACAGGGCTCTTCACGACGGCGCTTGGATCGAGGTGGACGAGGCAGATCTCCTCCTCGCTGTGGCCCCGCCTCCTCTTCGCGTGCAGCTCCTCGACGCCCCCAGGGTCCGGATCGTCAGCGCAGCGATGATCCCAGCCCGAGACGTGACCGCCGTCCCGCTCCGGGCTCCAGGAGAGGAGCAGGAAGAGGGGGGGTTAAAAATGTGAATAAAGGCCGCTCGGCCCGTTACTCCACTAAAGAGCCTGCTTCGTATTCCTTTCATGCTGAAAGCATTACGAGTTTGCCTATTGCCACTCGGAGTGGGAAAGTGGTTAAAGTCAGCGAGGCTCAGGAGGCTCCGCTGAACTCTCGTTGTCACTCCACTCTGCTGCCTGTCAAGGCCGTGTGCGAAACACGCTCTGACTCTCGCACTCGAGCGCGTGCACGAGCCACTCCCCGTGACACTTCTGCTGTGTTTACAGCGAGCGCACCGTCTTACATGAGTCAATGTAAGCTTAATGCTGCTATGACGGCGAGGTCCAGACCTAATGTACGGTTCCTCGACGGTGATTGGTCGACTGTCTCTAAGACAACGGACCTGGGGGAGAAAGGTGGCTCGAGTAGGAGCAGGCCTGTGATTGGCTCTGCTGCCGCTGCTCAGTGCCCTGCTCCGCGCTCTAACTCTCTGCCACTGAGGTGTGGGAGAGAGAAACGGCGTTATGACAGTTTGTCAAGCACTTCATTGCCCCATGCTTTTACAGCTCGTCAGTCTGTTTTTCTAAAAGCCGCGGGGCAACGGTGTAGGTCAGTAGGTAGAACCTCTTCCCGTACACTCCCCCCACGCTCTCAATCGCCCCCGCTGGGAATCCCCGCCAAGCGGCGTAGATCTGAGCGCACTCCTCTCTCGACCGATGAGTCTGCTCTCTCCCGGGAGCGTCTGCCCTTTCGAGCAGGGCCCCCCACGCCGCGGCGCACTGCCGAGAGCGGAGCCGGTGGGCGGGCCCGTTTCCCCGCTCTTATTCAGTGTCGTGGTACGACCCTTGACAGAGTTTTACCAAATCTGGGAAAGCGCAGGGCTTCTCGGAGCTCCCTGGTTGGACAGGATGCTCAGAAGGGGATACGCCCTACAATTCTCCCGGAGACCTCCAGGCTTTCGCGGTATCCTCAAGACGAGGTTACGCAACTCAGCCGAGAGCGCCGCGCTCACAAGGGAAGTGGTTTCTCTACTACAGCGCGGTGCCATAGCAGAGGTGGACCCAATCAGAGCGAGGACGGGGTTTTACTCCCCGTATTTCCTCGTTCCCAAAAAGAGCGGCGGTGTGCGGCCCATTCTGGACCTGCGGGTTCTCAATCACTGCATTGTGAAGAGGCCTTTCCGCATGCTCACGGTGCAGCAGCTGCTGCAATGCGTCAGACCCGGAGATTGGATGACTTCAGTGGATCTCATGGACGCATACTTCCACATCCCCATTGCCCCAGCGCACAGGAAGTTTCTCCGGTTCGCAGTCGGGGACAAATGCTACGAGTATTGCCGCCTCCCATTTGGCTACTCCCTGGCTCCACGCACCTTCTCCAAGTGTGTGGAGGCAGCGCTAGAACCGCTTCGTCGTCGAGGTCTCAGAATCCTGACTTATATCGACGATTGGCTTATTCTGGCCTCCTCCCCACAAGAGGCCGAAGCCCATACGGCCGAGGTGCTGAGGCACATTTCTCGGCTGGGACTGGTCGTAAATCAGGAGAAAAGTCGACTGTCTCCGACCCAAGATTTGGGCTATTTGGGTCTACGCTTGAACTCCAGGGACATGAGGGCCTCCCTCTCCCTGGAAAGGCAGTCAGTGATTCTGGATCTGGGACAGCGGGTGTTGGATGGCCCGTGGGTTGCACCGCGACAAATCCGCTCCCTGCTCGGCATGATGGCGTCAGCCCACCCAGTGGTTCGACTGGGGCTGCTGCACATGAGAGGTCTCCAACGCTGGTTCTCACGCCTCGAGTCCCGCAGAGGGACGGACGTGAGGTCGGCACGGTTGTCCCCCGCCGCAAGGTCCGACGTAGAATTCTGGTTGGACCCGGAGCGCCTCCGTCAGGGGGTCCCAATGGGCCACGTGCTCCATTACACAGAGGTGTTCACGGACGCCTCCCTGACCGGTTGGGGCGGTGTAATGGGCCATCTCACGGCGAGCGGTGTTTGGCCCCCGCCTCCGAGACACATCAACCTCCTAGAGATGGAAGCGGTGCAGAAAGTCCTCCTACACTTTGCTGCTCATCTATGGGGTCACCACGTCTTGGTTCGGTCAGACAACACCACAGTGGTGGCCTACCTGAACAGGCAGGGGGGGACCAGGTCACCCGCTCTGCACAGGTTGGCAGCGGAGGTGCTCAACTGGGCAAGCACTCACCTAGCCTCTCTGAAAGCGCGCCACATTCCCGGAGCCCGCAATGTCGGCGCGGACAGGATGTCCAGAGGGGGCGCCTTACGGGACGAATGGGGCCTGGCGCCCGAGGTCGCGGCGGAGGTGTGGCTCCGGTTCGGCAGACCGGTGGCCGACCTTTTCGCCAATGCAGAGAACGCACAGTGCCCACTTTGGTTCTCGCTCAGGTCAACAGACGGGCCTCCTCTCGGCGTGGATGCCATGGCTCATCGACCATGGCCGTCCGGCCTGCTTTACGCGTTTCCTCCCCTGCGCCTCATTGCGCCTCTGCTCCACAGAGTGAGGTCAGAGGGCGCACTCATCCTGCTCATAGCCCCAGACAGTCCGAGTGCCAGGTGGTACCCCGACGTGGTGTCCATGGCACAAGGGGATCCGTGGCCCCTCCCGGACAGACCGGACGCCTTGACTCAGGCAGGGGGAGCTCTTCTGTCGCGCCCGATACTGGGACGCAGGCTGGTGGTCTGGAGGCTGAAAGGGGGAAGTTGCTGAACTTTGGCCTCCCCCCCTCAGTTGTTGCCACAATTCAGGGTGCTCGGGCCCCGTCTACAACCAGAGCGTACAGGGTCCGTTGGCGCCTTTTCTCTGACTGGTGTTCAGAGAGGAACCTAGACCCTATATCCTGTTCCATACAGGACATACTCAATTTTCTCCAGGGATTACTGGAGAAAGGGAGGGCCGCTGCGACCCTAGGGGTTTTTGCAGCGGCCATTGTTACTGGGCATGTGGGGTTCGGAGTTCACACTGCTCGCAGTCACCCTTTGGTGAAGCGGTTCCTCCAGGGCGTTCGTAGGCTTAGACCGCCCGTGCGCCGCCCGGTCCCAAACTGGGACCTTCAGATTGTACTGGAGGGCCTTTCGGGACCCCCATTTGAACCCATTCGCCAGGCAGGGATGGATTGTCTGTCCTACAAGACTGCGATCCTGTTAGCCTTTACGTCGGCTAAGAGGATGGGTGATCTCTGTGCGCTCTCTGTGCACCCCTCCTGCATGTCCCTGCCTGAGGGTGATGGGTTGATGGAACTCTGGCCCAACCCGGCTTTTCAGCCGAAGGTCATTACATCCGCCTTCAGGTCGAGGGTGATCAGAATTAGACCCTTCTTTCCCCCTCCGCATGCGTCGGTGGGGGATGAACGACGACACCGCCTTTGCCCGATCAGGGCGGTACGTCACTATCTTGAACGGACTGCCAATTTCAGACGCTCCGATCAGTTGTTCGTGGGCTTTGGGGTAAGGAACAAGGGTGCCCCATTGTCCTCTCAACGTTTGGCCCACTGGATATGCCTTGCCATCCGCACTGCATATGAGGCACAAGGACTCCCTCCGCTGACAGCGGTCAGGGCTCACTCCACACGTGGAGTGGCGGCTTCTACGGCACTACTCCGTGGCGCTTCGATTGAGGAGGTCTGCATGGCAGCCTCTTGGTCGTCCTCTTCAACGTTTGTGCAGTCTTATCTGCAGGACGTTGCTGCGGGTTCAGTTGCCCACATTGTTTTGGGTGGTGGACGGTCGTGAATCCCCCCCCGAGCCCAGGGTGGGTCCGGGAAGGGATGACCTGGTTTGGTTTGGTTCGGTGCTTCAGGCGCTCTTGGGAGAGGCGGCCTGGCCGAACTGGACGTACACTCTTATTCTTCGGGTGACCGGCGCTCTTGGGAGAGGCGGCTTTGGGCACCCTCGTTATCAAGGGTGGGTCTGCACTAGCGCTCTTGGGAGAGGCGGCTAGTGCGGACGTCCCCCATTGGTTTTTTGTCTGGGTGAGAACCGCTGGCGTTGTTAACGGCTATTGGTTGCCCCTTACTCTGCCCGTGGGCCCCTGCTACCTAGTGAGCGTTTAGCCGCTCCCTGGGACGCATGGCGTTGCCCCGGGCCCGCTCCAATCGTGCGAGTCCATGCCTGCTGGGAGTACATTGGTCGGCCACGGCTGCGCGTTGCTTTATGCAATAGCGCAGCCTAAGGGCAAGCACACCATTGACGTAGAAATCTAAGTTACCTATGTAACTATAGTTCTACGAAAGGTGTGCGCCGCCCTTAGCTACGGGCCCAGCAGGCACGACCTCTCTTCGATGGCTGAGTTCAAAGGAGACGATTGAAGGGAGAGTCCCCCTTTTATAGGGCACAGGGGTTATGGACCCCCAAGGATGATTGGAGCGGTCAGTTCTTTGATCCTCTCAGGGCGGGAAGCTGGCGCTTCCGAGAGATATGCAATAGCGCAGCCTAAGGGCGGCGCACACCTTTCGTAGAACTATAGTTACATAGGTAACTTAGATTTTCCTAATGCTGCGTTTACACAAGCACGATGCGTTACGAATGCCACAAATGCACATTCGTGGCCAAGGATCACGAATGTGAGTGGACTTTGATGATTCGGGGCAGAGGTTTCGCGCGCCGCCACTAACTGTCGCGACCTGTTACTACGCGTTACGATTAATGGCACGAATTATTACGCACGGTCACGAATATGCGTCCCGCGCTGCTGCGTGGTGTTGCGTGCTGCCACGGGCTGTTACGGGTCACTAGGAATATTCGCGTTCTGTCCGAAATCTGTCAAGAATTGGGCGAATGTGGAGTGATTTTCTTCCACCGGGTTGGAGGCGGAGCAGAGGCCGTGCTCTCCCCTGAGTCATTGGGCTCGTCTGGCTCCAACTCCCGAACATCAGGTACGACCGCAGGAGGAAGAAAGGTCGGAGGAACACTTTCAGCACCCCGCGGAGCGGCAGCGGCAGGTGCTGTCCGTGACTTGGAGCGCGGATTGGCCGACTTTGTGACACTTTTCCTTGGCATAGCGACTGCAGGTACGAACATTTACTTTTCGGAGTAGCGTGTGTCAATTTTGAGCGTGAAAACAGTGATTCTGCTCCACGAATGCTCTACGAATGCTCTACGCTGAATTACGAAGCGCCACTACTCCTCACGAAAGGACACGCTCCGCTGCGAACTCCACGAACAGAGGGTGATTCGTGACATTCGTGGAAGATTTTTTGACAGACAAAAACTTTCTCCACGAACGTCACGAATGTCACGAACTGATGCGTTCTGTTAAGAATCCCATTGAGATGCGTTAAGTCACGTCACGAACGTCACGAATGACGGAAAAATGACATTCGTAATGCATCGTGCTTATGTGTAAACGCAGCATCAATCTGTAGGAAATGGTGAAGTAAATTTGAGTGAAACCGACTCATTAAGTGATGTTGTAATTATCTAGTTACACGATATGAGTAAAACTTGAGTGAAATAAATCATGGAAATCTTTCGGAGGGAAATGGGTGGGCAGCAGAGCGGCAGTCCGATAACATCAGAAAGTAAATGTTTTCCGCAGTCAAACAAAACCAAAACAACTACACACTATCTCCCTCTGCCCACAACAGGATTGGTGCATCCAACATTCTTTGATACATGACTCACACCTGAACACGGCATGTATGAAATCCTGGATAACATGTGCTTTTATATGTTTGCAACTTTGGCTGACAGACAATGCACATAGTTAGTTATTATTTTGAGTAAGTAGATCACTTAAATGAAACGGTCCACCTTGAATTAAAAGGAACACACAGGAATTAAGACTAACTGCATTATCAGCATTCTCCAACCTGTTGACTCCTCCACATTTCCCTGTATAGCTTCTCCACTTTCTTCAGCTTCATGGTGAAAGAGGAAAATACACCACAATCCTCTGATATTCAAACAAACAATCTCCCAAGTCCATTCAATATATTAAAAAGCTTAAATTCACGCTGCATAGATCAAAAGCATGGTCTTTTCTCTGAAACAACATTCATGGGTATTCTTCTGTGATTTGCTCTCTCTGGTTTAAAACATCCATATTTGTTCAGGAAGACTATTAGTATAAAAGATCATGGTAAACAATAATAATCCAAGATGGCCCAGTTTGGTAAATTCCATAGTTCCCTGTGATAAAGACACAGCAGCTACTTCTCTGTAATGGACTGTGTTGAATGAGAGCTCTCAGCTGACTGACTGTTCGTGGGAATGCCCTCTTCTGCTCTTCCTCATTCCTGTACTGTTCAGCAGCCACACACAACACTGTGATAAGCATCTTCTGGCCACATTCGGCTCAAGCTATGTTTATCAGAGGATTTACAAACATTATATCACATACAATAGCACCGCGGCTGAGGAAGAAAATCAAATTGATAAAAGCAATGTTATCGTTTTTTTAAATTGTATTTTCCCCGCGTGTAACCGTTACCATGAATGCCAGAGTGTGCTCAAATGGCTCTATATTTTTCTTCTTTTTTTTAATTAAAATGTATTAAACAAAACTGCCAAGTCAATGCAGTTTGCTATAGAGGGAGAGGTTGTATTATATTGTACTGTCCTCCTAAACCAATGTGACTGAGATCAAAATAGCTCGGTCAGTGTTTGCTTGTAGGAGCTGTATTTACACTGAGTGTTCCTGGGATTTTGCAAATTGAACAGTGTGCTTATTTTTACTCCAATTTTGAAATAAATATTTAACAGGAGGCTTGAAATAACCAAATACGAGTGCAACAAGCAAACGCAGCCTGATTGTCGACAATCACACAACCACAAGTAATAAAGCCTGGTTATGTAATACTAACTGAGCTACTTTTATGTTTCCTGGGGGCGGGACCAGTTACCGTAACGGTTTTGAAGAACTGCATATCAAGAAGCAAACGCAGTACCTTGGAAAATGACAGAGCTGAACTGCATGCAACATCAGAAATATATGTATATTTTTTAAATGTTTACTTTTTATGTTGAAATAATGCCAGTGTAACATGTTAATTACGGTTTAACCAGGAAGAGGCAATTTAATCAAGAAAAATACCAAAAGTTGAAATTCTTCTGTAGCAAGTGTCATAGAAATAGTGAATTCCATCCAAACAGACAGAACTGAGACTTGCTCATGGCCCGTTAGTACGGTACGGTACATACAGCTGAAGTTATGACATTATTTACCTACAGACAAAAAAAAAAACAAGGATTTTTTTTTCTTGCATTTTGAGAACTCTTCAATAGATAATGTCAACGATGCTTTGGAGAGGTGTCGAGTGTCATATGCACTTGAACTGTGCCGAGTAGTACCTGTCCTCCGAGCTGCTTCATGAGGGGCTGGAGTTCACTGAAGAGGTCATAGCCCTGATGGAAGAACGTCAGGTGGGCGTACATAAAGGACAACATCTGCAAACAAACACACATGTGGTTATTACTGACAATCATCTATCCTAACAAAAAATTTTAAGAATATTTACCGATTTAAGGATTTCTGATCTTCTTTTGGACTGTAGCACGTTAATCTGAAAGTAAAACAAACATGAAATAAGTGTCAGCAAATAACAAAACATATAAATGGCAAATGCCAATGAAAAGTATCCGGAGAGGTTTAAGCAGCATGAATAAGTAACACTTAGAGAAAATTACACTAAATGTGTTTTTTTTACTACAAGTTTTTACTTGTAGTAAAACAAGCACAAGTGACAAGCATCTTTAGGTTGAGTGGCTCACGAAAGACTGTTGACTGACACTCCCTGATACTGTCACCAGAGGGCGCCCTCCATCACATATTCTGTGGTTAAAACCTCACGTTACCTTTTCACTTCTCAGTATCGTCTTTTTACACAATGCACTGGCACTAACAGAAGGGGCTGTTGTAGAGCTGCAAAGTAAATGTCGCTTTAATTTATTCAAAAAGCTATGATCACATATAAGGACAGAACAGTGTGTATAAAACGGATCAGTGCTACTAAGAAAATCTTTTATGTCCGCTGAGGTCAACAAATTTAATTACTTGGGGTTGTGATTTTCTCAAACAACACTGGCCACAGAAGTTTTCCCTACTGAGTTCCAATTCCATTTCTGTGCCATTATGGTCATACACGCTTTTACAACTCTCTCTGTCCCCAAATTATATGAAATAGTGAGAGTGAAATGCACTTTTTCCAACTTTGGGGGTTGCAAACAGCAATTTGAAATCATTAACGGGCAAACCGGGCTGACAGGCCACACTTTTCTGAATATAGAAATATTTAGTTCAAAATGCAGCTGCAAGATTGTTAACGCGTACAAAGAGAAGAGAACACATTACACCTGTGCTAAAGTCTCTCCATTGGCTTCCTGTTGAGTTTAGAATCAAACTTAAAATCCTGCTCCTCACATTTAAAGCCATAAAGGTTTTGGCTCCGCTCTATCTCCAAGACGTTATCGCTCCATATCGGCCAACCAGAGCACTCCGCTCTCAAAACTCAGGGCTACTAGTAATTCCTCTGGTCTCCAAAATCACTGTAGGAGGAAGAGCCTTTAGCTCCAAGCTCCGGTTTTATGGAATAAACTCCCAGCTCACGTTAAAAAAGGAGACACAGTCCCTACATTTAAGACTAGGCTCAAAACGTACCTCTTCGAATTAGCTTATGATCAGGTCAGTTTGGTAAAGCTGTAACCCACAGCCTGAAGTAAAGCTGCCTTAGAAGAAACACTGCTGTGGGAAGTACGGTACACTGAGCGCTATCCTCTTCTTCTTACTGCAAACTTTGTCTTATTGATTGACTGCGGAACTTTCCGCAGTCAATAATTGGTTTTCAAGTTATTTATTGATTGACTGCGGAACTTTCCGCAGTCAATAATTGTTTTTCATGTTCTTTATCTTTTATTAAACAATTATTTTTTTCCTGATTTTTGAGACGTTTCACAGCTTTCAGAATTTCAGCAATTTCCACAAGTTATACATCAAAACGTTCCACATGTTTGAGAGATTAGTGCTATTACTTTTGGGAATTCTACAATTCACGGTTTTTCCACAATCGGCCAAAAATCGGTCGATTTTTCCCATTGACTTATAATGGGGCTTCAACAAATTCATAGTTTTCAGCATTTTTTTCCACATTTTCAACAATTTCTGCAGTTTGTACATGTTCAGCTTCCACAACTTGTCAGTTTTCAGAAAAAATTCGAGTTCTGCAGTTTTCCATTTTTTTTTATACGGGCTTGGGAATTCTGCCATTAATTTGCATTGAGAATTCTGCCATGCATTTTAATAGGCCCATGCATTTTAATAGGACTTCAGGCACATTCAGGTCTTTCTACAGTTTATGCAATTTCAGCAGTTTCAAGGTTTCAACAGTTTCAAGGACTTCAGCAGTTTCAAGGATTCAAAAGTTTCAAGGTTTTTAGGAGTTTCAAGTACTTCAGCAGTTTTAAGGACAGTCAATCTCCATGGCGTCAGCCATGGAGATTGACCTTCAGCAGTTTCAAGGACTTATACAGTTTCAAGGTTTCAACAGTTTCAAGTTTTCTAGGAGTTTCAAGGACTTCAGTGCAATAATGCAACTTAATAGGGTTTTTTACATGTAAACCAGTATAAACCAGTATAATGCAACCTAATAGGGGTTTTTACATGTAAACCAGTGTAAACCAGTATAATGCAACCTAATAGGGGTTTTTACATGTAAACCAGTATAAACCAGTATAATGCAACCTAATAGGGTTTTTTACATGTAAACCAGTATAATGCAAATTCATAGGGATTTTTACATGTAAACCAGTATAAACCAGTATAATGGAACCTAATAGGGTTTTTTACATGTAAACCAGTATAATGCAACTTAATAGGGGTTTTTACGTGTAAACCAGTATAATGCAACTTAATAGGGGTTTTTCCATGTAAACCAGTATAATGCAACTTAATAGGGGTTTTTCCATGTAAACCAGTATAATGCAACTTAATAGGGTTTTTTCCATGTAAACCAGTATAATGCAACTTAATAGGGTTTTTTACATGTAAACCAGTATAATGCAACTCAATAGGGGTTTTTACATGTAAACCAGTATAATGCAACTTAATAGGGGTTTTTCCATGTAAACCAGTATAATGCAACTCAATAGTGTTTTTTACATGTAAACCAGTATAAACCAGTATAATGCAACCTAATAGGGGTTTTTACATGTAAACCAGTATAATGCAACTTAATAGGGTTTTTTACATGTAAACCAGTATAATGCAACTTAATAGGGTTTTTTACATGTAAACCAGTATAATGCAACTTAATAGGGTTTTTTACATGTAAACCAGTATAATGCAACTTAATAGGGTTTTTTACATGTAAACCAGTATAATGCAACTTAATAGGGTTTTTTACATGTAAACCAGTATAATGCAACTTAATAGGGGTTTTTACATGTAAACCAGTATAATGCAACTTAATAGGGTTTTTTACATGTAAACCAGTATAATGCAACCTAATAGGGTTTTTTACATGTAAACCAGTATAATGCAACTTAATAGGGTTTTTTACATGTAAACCAGTATAATGCAACTTAATAGGGATTTTTACATGTAAACCAGTATAATGCAACAGTTTCAAGGACTTCAACAGTTTCAAGGATTTCAACAGTTTCAAGGACTTCAACAGTTTCAAGGATTTAACAGTTTCAAGGACTTCAACAGTTTCAAGGATTTCAACAGTTTCAAGGACTTCAACAGTTTCAAGGTTTCAACAGTTTCAAGGACTTCAGGAGTTTCAAATATCGATCAAGTATTTTAACAGTTTCAAAGCCTTTTCAAGGATTTCAAGGATTTTTCAGCTAAATTCCACATTAGATCTGTTCCGCAGTCAATCGCAATGGCTTCAGCCATTGCAAGTTTCTAGTTATTGATTGACTGCGGAACTTTCCGCAGTCAATAATTGGTTTACACGTTCTTTATTATTATTAATCTATTTTTTTCCTGTTTTTCTGCAGTTTTCACAGCTTTCACAGTTTAAGCAATTTCAGCATGTCATACCTCAAAACGTTCAGCATGTTGCAGAGAATGATGCTATTACTTTTGGGAATTCTGCGATTTCCGGATTTTCCGCAATCGGACAAAATTCCGCGGATTTTTCCCATTGACTTTAATGGGGCTTCCGCAAATTCACAGATTCAGCAGAATTAATAGGGCTTCAGGTACATTCTGGACATTCAGCCATTTCCACAGCTTCTGCCATTTCAGCGGTTTCAAGGACTTCAGCGGTTTCAAGGACTTCAGCGGTTTCAAGGACTTCAGCGGTTTCAAGGTCTTCAGCGGTTTCAAGGACTTCAGCGGTTTCAAGGTCTTCAGCGGTTTCAAGGACTTCAGCGGTTTCAAGGACTTCAGCGGTTTCAAGGACTTCTGCAGATTCAAGGACTTCTGCAGATTCAAGGACTTCAGCGGTTTCAATGACTTCAGCAGATTCAAGGTCTTCAGCAGATTCAAGGTCTTCAGCGGTTTCAAGGGCTTCAGCGGTTTCAAGGACTTCAGCGGTTTCAAGGACTTCTGCGGTTTCAGCAGATTCAAGGACTTCAGCGGTTTCAAGGACTTCAGCGGTTTCAAGGACTTCAGCGGTTTCAAGGACTTCTGCGGTTTCAAGGACTTCTGCGGTTTCAAGGACTTCAGCGGTTTTAAGGTCTTCAGCGGTTTTAAGGTCTTCAGCAGTTTCAAGGGCTTCAGCGGTTTCAAGGACTTCAGCAGGTTCAAGGACTTCTGCAGGTTCAAGGACTTCAGCGGTTTCAAGGACTTCAGCGGTTTCAATGAAACCAAGACCCCGGACCAAGACCTAGACCGAGGCCCGAACCAAGACCCTAACCAAGTCCCAGACCAAAAGCTGAATCAAGACCCGAACCAAGACCCAGACCAAGACCCAAACCAAGACCCAGACAAAGTCCCAGACCAAGTTGCCATAGTTACCGGAACCAAAACCATATCCAGGTAAACCACAGAAGTAAGGCCAAGTCTAGACCAGGTTACCATAGTTACCGGAACCAAAACCATATCCCGGTAAACTACAGAAAGCAGGCCTTGGTCCTGACCAGGTTACCATAGTTACCGGAACCGAAACCAGATCAAGGTAAACCAGAGAAGCCAGACAAAGTCCAGACCAGGTTACCATAGTTACCGGAACCAAAACCATATTCAGGTAAACCAGAGAAGCCAGACAAAGTCCAGACCAGGTTACCATAGTTACCGGAACCAAAACCATATCCCGGTAAACTACAGAAAGCAGGCCTTGGTCCTGACCAGGTTACCATAGTTACCGGAACCGAAACCAGATCAAGGTAAACCAGAGAAGCCAGACAAAGTCCAGACCAGGTTACCATAGTTACCGGAACCAAAACCATATTCAGGTAAACCAGAGAAGCCAGACAAAGTCCAGACCAGGTTTCCATAGTTACCGGAACCAAAACCATTTCCAGGTAAACTATAGAAACCAGGACGAGCCCAGACCAAGTTTCCATAGTTACCGGAACCGAAACCATTTCCAGGTAAACCACAGAAGCCAGACCGAGTCCTGACGAGGTTACCATAGTTACCGGAACCGAAACCAGATCAAGGTAAACTATAGAAACCAGGCCGAGTCCAGACCAAGTTACCATAGTTACTGGAACCAAAACCAGATCAAGGTAAACCAGAGAAGCCATGCCAATTCCAGACCAGGTTACCATAGTTACCGGAACCAAAACCATATTCAGGTAAACCACAGAAGCCAGACAAAGTCCAGACCAGGTTACCATAGTTACTCGAACCAAAACCAGATCAAGGTAAACCACAGAAGCCAGGCCAAGTCCTGATGAGGTTACCATAGCTACCCGAAACAAGATTCGGCCTAAGACCCGAACCAAGTCCCCGACCAAGACCCAAACTAAGTCCAGGACCAAAACCCGAACCAAGACCCAGACCAAGACCAGAACCAAGACCCTAACCAAGTCCCAGACCAAGACCTGAATCTAGACCGGAACCAAAACCATATTCAGGTAAACCACAGAAGCCAGACAAAGTCCAGACCAGGTTACCATAGTTACTCGAACCAAAACCAGATCAAGGTAAACCACAGAAGCCAGGCCAAGTCCAGACCAGGTTACCATAGTTACCCGAAACAAGATTCGGCCTAAGACCCGAACCAAGTCCTCGACCAAGACCCAAACTAAGTCCAGGACCAAAACCCGAACCAAGACCCAGACCAAGACCAGAACCAAGACCCTAACCAAGTCCCAGACCAAGACCTGAATCTAGACCTGAACCAAGACCCAAACCAAGACCCAGACAAAGTCCCAGACCAAGTTGCCATAGTTACCGGAACCAAAACTAGATCGAGGCGAACCCCAGAAGCCATGCAAAGTCCAGATCAAGTTACCATAGTTACTGGAACCAAAACCATATCCAGGTAATCCACAGAAGGAAGGCAAGTCCAAGAGCCAGACCAAGACCCAGAGCCAGACCTGAACCAAGACCCAGACCAAGCCCAGACCAGGTTTCCATAGTTACCGGAACCAAAACCATTTCCAGGTAAACCACAGAAGCCAGACCAAGTCCAGACCAAGTTACCAAAAATACCGGAACCAAATAATTTCAGTGGTGTGTGGAATTTAAAGTTCATAGGACAATTTTCAAGAAGTTAAAGGATTTCAACTGTTTAAAGTGTTTAATCAGTTTAATGAATTTCAGGAGTTTCAAGGTTTCAAGGATTTCAGGAGGAGTTTCAAGGTTTCAACAGTTTCAAGGATTTCAGGAGTTTCAATGATTGTAGGAGTTTCAAGGTTTCAAAAGTTTCAAGGATTTTGGGAGTTTCAAGGATTTTTAGGAGCTTCAAGGTTTCAACAGTTTCAAGGATTTCAGGAGTTTTAAGGACTTCAGGAGTTTCAATGATTTTTAGGAGTTTTAAGGTTTCAAAAGTTTCAAGGATTTTAAGAGTTTCAAAGTTTCAAGGATTTCAGGAGTAGTTTCAAGGTTTCAACAGTTTCAAGGATTTCAGGAGCTTCAAGGTTTCAACAGTTTCAAGGATTTCAGGAGCTTCAAGGTTTCAACAGTTTCAAGGATTTTTCAGGTAACTTCTGCATTAGATCTATTCCGCAGTCAATCGCAATGGCGCAGCCATTGCAACGGTTTCTAGTTATTGATTGACTGCGGAACTTTCCGCAGTCAATAATTGTTTTTCATGTTCTTTATCTTTTATTAAACAATTATTTTTTTCCTGATTTTTGACACGTTTCACAGCTTTCAGAATTTCAGCAATTTCCACAAGTTATACATCAAAACGTTCCACATGTTTGAGAGATTAGTGCTATTACTTTTGGGAATTCTACAATTCACGGTTTTTCCACAATCGGCCAAAAATCGGTCGATTTTTCCCATTGACTTATAATGGGGCTTCAACAAATTCATAGTTTTCAGCATTTTTTTCCACATTTTCAACAATTTCTGCAGTTTGTACATGTTCAGCTTCCACAACTTGTCAGTTTTCAGAAAAAATTCGAGTTCTGCAGTTTTCCATTTTTTTTTATACGGGCTTGGGAATTCTGCCATTAATTTGCATTGAGAATTCTGCCATGCATTTTAATAGGCCCATGCATTTTAATAGGACTTCAGGCACATTCAGGTCTTTCTACAGTTTATGCAATTTCAGCAGTTTCAAGGTTTCAACAGTTTCAAGGACTTCAGCAGTTTCAAGGATTCAAAAGTTTCAAGGTTTTTAGGAGTTTCAAGTACTTCAGCAGTTTTAAGGACAGTCAATCTCCATGGCGTCAGCCATGGAGATTGACCTTCAGCAGTTTCAAGGACTTATACAGTTTCAAGGTTTCAACAGTTTCAAGTTTTCTAGGAGTTTCAAGGACTTCAGTGCAATAATGCAACTTAATAGGGTTTTTTACATGTAAACCAGTATAAACCAGTATAATGCAACCTAATAGGGGTTTTTACATGTAAACCAGTGTAAACCAGTATAATGCAACCTAATAGGGGTTTTTACATGTAAACCAGTATAAACCAGTATAATGCAACCTAATAGGGTTTTTTACATGTAAACCAGTATAATGCAAATTCATAGGGATTTTTACATGTAAACCAGTATAAACCAGTATAATGGAACCTAATAGGGTTTTTTACATGTAAACCAGTATAATGCAACTTAATAGGGGTTTTTACGTGTAAACCAGTATAATGCAACTTAATAGGGGTTTTTCCATGTAAACCAGTATAATGCAACTTAATAGGGGTTTTTCCATGTAAACCAGTATAATGCAACTTAATAGGGTTTTTTCCATGTAAACCAGTATAATGCAACTTAATAGGGTTTTTTACATGTAAACCAGTATAATGCAACTCAATAGGGGTTTTTACATGTAAACCAGTATAATGCAACTTAATAGGGGTTTTTCCATGTAAACCAGTATAATGCAACTCAATAGTGTTTTTTACATGTAAACCAGTATAAACCAGTATAATGCAACCTAATAGGGGTTTTTACATGTAAACCAGTATAATGCAACTTAATAGGGTTTTTTACATGTAAACCAGTATAATGCAACTTAATAGGGTTTTTTACATGTAAACCAGTATAATGCAACTTAATAGGGTTTTTTACATGTAAACCAGTATAATGCAACTTAATAGGGTTTTTTACATGTAAACCAGTATAATGCAACTTAATAGGGTTTTTTACATGTAAACCAGTATAATGCAACTTAATAGGGGTTTTTACATGTAAACCAGTATAATGCAACTTAATAGGGTTTTTTACATGTAAACCAGTATAATGCAACCTAATAGGGTTTTTTACATGTAAACCAGTATAATGCAACTTAATAGGGTTTTTTACATGTAAACCAGTATAATGCAACTTAATAGGGATTTTTACATGTAAACCAGTATAATGCAACAGTTTCAAGGACTTCAACAGTTTCAAGGATTTCAACAGTTTCAAGGACTTCAACAGTTTCAAGGATTTAACAGTTTCAAGGACTTCAACAGTTTCAAGGATTTCAACAGTTTCAAGGACTTCAACAGTTTCAAGGTTACAACAGTTTCAAGGACTTCAGGAGTTTCAAATATCGATCAAGTATTTTAACAGTTTCAAAGCCTTTTCAAGGATTTCAAGGATTTTTCAGCTAAATTCCACATTAGATCTGTTCCGCAGTCAATCGCAATGGCTTCAGCCATTGCAAGTTTCTAGTTATTATTATTATTATTATATTTTTTTCCAGTTTTTCAGTGACTTTCACAGCTTTCACAGTTTCAACAATTTCAACAAGTTATACATCAAAATGTTCAGCATGTTCAAGAGAATTATGCTATTACTTTTGGGACTTCAGCGATTTCCGGTTTTTCCGCAATCGGACAAAAATCGGTCGATTTTTCCCATTGACGTATAATGGGGCTTCAACAAATTCATAGTTTTCAGCATTTTTTTCAACATTTTCAACAATTTCTGCAGTTTGTGCATGTTCAGCTTCCACAACTTGTCAGTTTTCAGAAAAAATTAGAGTTCTGCAGTTTTCCAGTTTTTTTCTACGGGCTTGGGAATTCTGCCATTAATTTGCATTGAGAATTCTGCCATGCATTTTAATAGGCCCATGCAATTTAATAGGACTTCAGGTCTTTCAGACATTTCAACAGTTTCAAGGATTCAACAGTTAAGGTTTCAACAGTTTCAAGGACTTCAACAGTTTCAAGGATTCAACAGTTTCAAGGACTTCAGCAGTTTCAAGGTTTCAACAGTTTCAAGGATTCAACAGTTTCAAGGTTTCAACAGTTTCAAGGACTTCAACAGTTTCAAGGATTCAACAGTTTCAAGGATTCAACAGTTTCAAGGACTTCAACAGTTTCAAGGTTTCAACAGTTTCAAGGACTTCAACAGTTTCAAGGACTTCAACAGTTTCAAGGTTTCAACAGTTTCAAGGACTTCAACAGTTTCAAGGATTCAACAGTTTCAAGGACTTCAACAGTTTCAAGGACTTCAACAGTTTCAAGGACTTCAACAGTTTCAAGGATTCAACAGTTTCAAGGACTTCAGCAGTTTCAAGGATTCAACAGTTTCAAGGTTTCAACTGTTTCAAGGCAAGGCAAGGCAAGGCAACTTTATTTATACCGCGCATTTCGTACACAAGGCAACTCAATGCGTACGAAACTGTTGAATCAAGGATTCAACAGTTTCAAGGACTTCAACAGTTTCAAGGACTTCAACTGTTTCAAGGATTCAACAGTTTCAAGGACTTCAGCAGTTTCAAGGTTTCAACAGTTTCAAGGACTTCAACAGTTTCAAGGATTCAACAGTTTCAAGGATTCAACAGTTTCAAGGATTTCAGTGTAATCATGCAACTTAATAGGGGTTTTTCCATGTAAACCAGTATAATGCAACTTAATAGGGATTTTTCCATGTAAACCAGTATAATGCAACTTAATAGGGTTTTTTACATGTAAACCAGTATAATGCAACTTAATAGGGTTTTTTACATGTAAACCAGTATAATGCAACTTAATAGGGATTTTTACATGTAAACCAGTATAATGCAACTTAATAGGGATTTTTACATGTAAACCAGTATAATGCAACTTAATAGGGTTTTTTACATGTAAACCAGTATAATGCAACTTAATAGGGTTTTTTACATGTAAACCAGTATAATGCAACTTAATAGGGTTTTTTACATGTAAACCAGTATAATGCAACTTAATAGGGTTTTTTACATGTAAACCAGTATAATGCAACTTAATAGGGTTTTTTACATGTAAACCAGTATAATGCAACAGTTTCAAGGATTCAACAGTTTCAAGGACTTCAACAGTTTCAAGGATTTCAACTGTTTCAAGGACTTCAGCAGTTAGAAGGATTTAACAGTTTCAAGGACTTCAACAGTTTCAAGGTTTCAACAGTTTCAAGGACTTCAACAGTTTCAAGGACTTCAACAGTTTCAAGGACTTCAGCAGTTTCAAGGTTTCAACAGTTTCAAGGACTTCAGCAGTTTCAAGGATTTAACAGTTTCAAGGACTTCAACAGTTTCAATGTTTCAACAGTTTCAATGTTTCAACAGTTTCAAATATCTATCAAGTATTTTAACAGTTTCAAGGCCTTTTCAAGGATTTCAAGGATTTTTCAGCTAAATTCCACATTAGATCTGTTCCGCAGTCAATCGCAATGGCTTCAGCCATTGCAAGTTTCTAGTTATGATACAATATTTATTTTATCTGTAGTCTGTTCATTACTATTCACATGGTGTCTCCTGTCCCACTCCCCCTCGGGCGTGCCTGTCTAGATCGAACGGAGGAACCCGGCTGAACGGAGGAACCCTGCCTACTGACAACAAGGACTGGACGGTCTGTGATCTTGGCCCGTCTGCTGAGGGACTTCTTCGGCCCTGGGTCTCTATAGCCTGTCCGTCCATGGGAGTGGATCTCTCCTTCTGTGGTTCTCCCCAAGGTTTCTCGTTTGTCCCACCGTTTTTTTTTTCAGGTTTTCCTTGCCGTGCTGGAGAGTCTAAGGACAGGGGACACCCGAGCTGCTCGTCGCCACCCACTGCTGACGCTTATTTGGACTTTATGTTTGCCTGGATATTTGATTCGCCTGAACTTTACACTGTCTTATTTACTGCTCTGTTTTATTGCCTTAATGTTTGGTGCAGCCCTAGGAGGCAACTCCTGTTGTGATATTGGGCTATACAAAACCATTGATTGATTGAATACTTTTTATGGACTGGATCTTGGGTACAAATATCACAAAGATAATCTAGAGCGTAGCACGCAGTTTAACTAGGCAGAGTCGTGGCCCATCACAAATAAATGTATTAGCACAAAGCGATGATGCAGTTTTGATCGAGACTCATCTGCAGTGGATGTGTTTCATTTACTGAACAATGATGTGCATGAAGTTAACAATTTGATTCAAATTACTCTTTGGGAACAATTGTTCAAAGTGCCTCTGGTCAGTCTTACAACATATAACATGTGGTTCATTCATCAGTTTGTGCTAAATCAGTATTATAATCATGACTCAGCAAGTTAATGTCAAGAATGGCCAAGGCGATAAGGTCAAATAAAGAAGTATTTAAATAAACTTGTACCTGTAAGACATAGTCTAGGACGATGTGCCTGAAGCACTTGCGTGTGGCGGTGAGGATGTTCGTGGCCTCCTCCACCTCATGCTGTTTATTACGAGGGGCCTGGGCGTTCTTGATAAGAGCTGCCTCCTTCTCCTCGCTCACCTTGTCAAACTGCTTTTTAGCCTCTTTAAATTTACGGATGTCACTGAGAAAAAAAAGACACACATTCTTAGGACTGGCAGGTCACATTGGTCCATTGCACACTGTTGCCGAGTCTGTGCAACATTTAGGGTTCTGAGTGTATAGTATAGTTCTAAATGTTTAGCATTATGAAAATGAAAGTAAGCTACAAAGTGGTGCTTACAAACGTAAGCAAATATTATTATTATTATTATTAATAATAATAAGATAATAAGTTTGCAGAGCAGTGAGGTAAGGTGCTTCTGGAGTGTCCGTGTCAATAATTTGTGCAAAAAACCTTAAGTGCTTGTTTCACAGGGCAGCCATAATAATGCTGTAACTCACTCTTTCACAAAGGTTTGGAGCTGAGTCTTGATAGATCTTTGGGCCTGATCAAATAGTATCTGCAAAGACATAAAACACTGTTAGTATTTCTTAAACTGTTAATGTGCAGGACAGCACATCTTTGTTTACAACAAGTTGTGTTAACTTTACAGTCTACAAAGACGTACATTTCCACAAATAAGCTGTTTTTGTAAAAACCCATGTAAGTAGTAAACTTGCTAATGACATGGTTGACTTCTTCTCTGTGGTGAGTCACACATCCTCATTAACCGTCAAACTTCCTTTAAATAGAGGAGCGGTTTGAGAAGCCTTAGGTTTTCAGGAGTCTGTTCAGACAATGAGCACAGTGTTGCAAATAGATGTTCCCACTGACAAACATATGGAGCACTGTGTTTGAGAGCATCACGTGTTGAAAGATGTCTGATCTGACAGTCAGCTGATGGGACCACAGTCTCCTGCTGAGTCATTGTCCCGGGCCACCACTGCAGTCTACAGCTGGTACTTGTAGCACATTGGGCACAGTTGATGACTGCAGGGGACCTGTGACACATTTCCTCTCAGCTGTCATTGACAATCAGAGTACTTTATTGTCTGATATATAACGGCGCTATGGTATCATTATATTCAAGACAGAACATTTGCAGAACTACTGCATAATTGTGGCTTGTAGTTATGAGGAAGAGCGTCTGTGCGGATAAAAAAAAACAACAGGAGGAGAGGATCCCATTGCCTTTTAAAATGTTGCATTTGTGCAAACATGAAGTGACATGTGCGGATGCTCACAAAGGGCAGCTACAAAGAACAGTCATAAAACAGTTCTGGTTCAAGGGTCTGAAGAGAGACAGTGAGAGGCTAAAACAACACGACAGGACATCACACTGTATTTATGTAGTGTAACCAACTCCAGAAGCCGGGGACAGGGCAGTCTCTGCACATCTCTGTCAAAACGAGTTCATGGATGTCTTTAAGGGCTAAAGAAACAACCCTGTGGTCTTTTCAGCTGAATTAGAGCGTACTCTGCACAACAGGACTGCAGCTGCATATCAAACGGGTCTAGAATTTAAACATCTGTCTGCCCAGCTGATTTGTTACAACTATCTGTCCATGAGAAAGGGCAGTGTCTGTGTTTTTATACCGTGTGATAGTTGATCATCTCCTGAAGGCTCTCTGCAAACTTTGTGAGGCTGGACTGTATAGAGAGAAGAAAAAACGATTGTAAATTAGACATTCACCAGAGACAGGTAAAAAAAAAAAAAAGAAATAACAACTTCACCTATAAAAGCAGTACTACTCAACATTTTACAGTTAAAACCCAATCAACAAAGTATTGCTATTCAGGTATTCTTGTTTAGCCAATTTCTTTGTTTACCTCGATGACCTCATCTCTGGTGGACTGCTGGGCCAGCTCCCGGATCCCATTAACGAATTGCTTGTTGGCTGCATTATAGGCTTTCCCAGCATCGATCATCCCGATGCACAACTTCACCAGCTGTCAGAGGGACGAGACACAGCGAGGATCAAGCAACAAGACACAGTTTGATGTCATAATGTCAGACAAAGGGCAGGGGCCAATAGCACTTTGAATCTCGTTTCACGTCCCATAAACCAGGTCAAAACATGGCTTTTCAGAATGTGAATACAAGCTATAGTCCCACATAAACACATTCAAAAGGTGCAAGTGCAGGATAATGGACAGCAGATTAGGATTACTCGTGTTTCTAGGCAATTGCGCGCATTTACTTTACCTCTCAGCTCTGACTCATTTGGGGCAAACACACTCCTGGTTATGTAAACGGTCAACTTTCCTTAACAATAAACACATCAAGTGTTTGTGTGCGGACAAATATCATTGAAAATGTGTAAAGGATTGAGATAATTGGCAAATAAAACCATTAGCGCAAGACTAGTCTGGCAAACACATGGATGGTTTCTCCATCTGTTTGCGCAACATCTGGGTGTTACTGTCTCACTGGTGTCGTCACAGGAGTTCAATCAGATCTAATCGCCGTCTCAGATAAGTCTGTGGAGCACAGGGAACAGATGGCCGTTCCCATAGAATCTTAGCAGAGAGCGCTTCTAAAAATAGCTTATACAATCATGACTTATAGTGATCTTGAGTGTAAACATTCAGTGACTGCATGTCCCTGATATACATTCCTGCAGGGAGGGAAGGGAGCGCGGGGACCGCTGATGCCCTCTAAGACATTTTATAAAGCCTTTTCCACCTCTATTGGGCCCTTTTTTCATCTTCTGTCCAACCATAACGTCGCCCAGTGAACACAAAGTCACTTTCGATGCTTGATACAAACAAGCAAAGTCTATAGTCTTGTCACTGCCTAAAGCATATGTGACTAAGAGCTCCACCCATCATCACACGCAGCGGCACAGACATTATCACAGCCATATTTGAGTGCACAGGCAGGACGCCCACTCCGCAGATCCTCTCTCTGGAGCGCAGGGGAAGTGAAGCCGCTCTGACTCACAGAGGTGGGGCCACTGTATTACTGAACACCCGATACAACAATAGACTGCGGGATCTTCCGAGCTTTAGGTCTCACCCTGAGCTACTGAAGACAGTGTTCGCTCACTGCACTGCGGGAGGATCGCTCGCATTTCAGCTCTCACTGTGTCGATAACCAACTGAAACTTCTCACAAGGAGATAGAAAAAAGGTGAACAGTATACATTTTCCCCATGACAAAAAGACAAAACACACGGCTAATTACTTTTAAAATAACGTAAGAAAAACGTTAGCCTGTTCTCGTTGCAGGCGGATACAATGCAATTGGTTTCAAATGGTGGGGATAAGCATTATAAGCAAAGTAAGTTGTAAAAAATGCTCATGTGTGACTGAGATAACAATACATGTGCAGAAAAGTGTAGTTAGGTTTATTTGTTTATAGGCCTTTTGAACTAGGTGACCAGATTACAATAGTTCAAATTGATATTTCAGTCTTATCGCGATTAACTGCTCTACTTAGGAACTTTTTTCCTTATATAGTAATTAATCATTAGTGTAGTAATGTAAATGTGATTTCTAAGTGTCACTATTGTAAAAACTGCAGCAATAATGGGAACAATCAGGTGATATTTTTCATGGGTGGTACTTACTTTGTCCAGCTTGGATTCCAGCTCGCACACATCCCCTTCCACTTCCTCTATGGTGGCTCTGCGGAGGCACGACAAAATCCATACATTACATTATGCAGTAAAACAGGCTGCTAAATTTACACCAACGGCAGGGATAAAGAGGCTCGATGTTGGCAAACACGAGCCGAGGGGAGACGGCCAAACAGAAGGCTGCCATTTTGGGTACCGCTGCGGGGCTGAAATGAGAACTGGCACAGTGCCCTTTGAAACATGACGAAGCGCGGCTTGGCTCATGGTAGACACTTTCACACGTCTGAAACCGCCGGGACACGTGTACACAGCACCCCCACGTATGGAATATTTATAATAACACTTGTGAGAGAGTAGGAGTGCGGCTTGTTCCATTATGCATAAAACTGGGATGGGATGTTTTTTGCCTATTTAAGGGGTTGAATCTTTGGGATCCAGTTCCATGCTGCCAGTACGAGTCTAATAAAGTACAAATGCTCGAGTCATGTTTAGAGTCATAACATCAGCTTCAGTCATGAGTGTCACATCAGAGCATTGCTGCTGGGATGTTTACAGTTCCCACCACTGATTTCCACTGATCTTAATTTTGCATGAAAAGTGCAGCGTGTGTCGCTTTGCAGTGTCATGGGACGGGCACCAGTCAGCCCCCTCCAGCTGTTGGCCACAGACACAGCTGCCAACAGCAGCACTGCAGGGGAAAAAAGAGAAAAAGAAGTAGATCTTAAATTGATTAACTTGGCTGTTTCATGACTTTACTGACTGAATCTACCAACAAAAAAGCTTTAGATAAAATAACTACTGGAACTGCCGACATGGCTAGAAAGTGAAAAAGTGAATTTGGCGTTTAATGCTGTTGGCTCTCTGTAAAAAAGAGACAAAGGCAGGATAGGCTTTGAGGTTTAGTTTGACATTATTTGCATTAGAAACATTATCCAATATGGCGGCTGGTGCCGTTTAAAAAATAAATATATATACTTTTTACTTCTTTGTTTTCACTTCTCATTTGAAGTGTCTAGATAGATATAGATAAATGCTTTATTGTCAGATACGAGGATCTGAAATTTGTTATACAGTTCAACTTCAGCAGCTCCGTAAACATACAGACAAGACATACAGATATAAGACAATTCACAGAGACATTATAAACAATTGTCCGCTCGCCATAACACACTTTGATTTTATGACTTAAGCTCCTCATAGTTTTAGGATGGATAGATGGACAAAATAATTCCTCAATCTGACTTTATTACAGTGTGGCACACGGTTCCGCCGCCCTGACGGTAACCGCGCATATTTGAGGTTCATAACATCTAACTCGTCTTACTTTTGACTAGATCGAGAAGAAACACATCCTCAACTCAAACAGCCCAGTCCAGGCGACGACATTCAAATAGGACTCCTGAGCCTATACAAACATAGACAAACTGTAAGGCTCATTAAATTAATGTATAAATAAAATACATTTAAAGTAGTTTAAGTAATGGCCAACATCAAACTTTATCTTCTCTGAGCTGGACTTGGGAGGGAAACACTGTTGAGCTGAACAACTTAATCCATTATTCAGCAACATCACTTGTGAGGAACTGGATGCCAAACCAAACTGCTGATTTTGCAAAAGCTGCAATTAGTCTAATTTGGGGAAGTATGCTGCTCACGGCTGGTGCTTTGTTCAACAGCATCTAGCCTTAGCAAACCACCGGGCCACATATAAGGTAGTTTGAGTCTCAGCTCATAAATGTGTTACAAAGTAAAAACACAATTAAATAAATTAAAAGTCAATTGTTGTCGTATTTTACTTTTTTATTTGTATCTTATTTATTAATATTCCTTATGCATGCCCCTAAAGCCTTATAGTTTAAAGTTGTACAGCTTATTTTATCTAAATTCTGTGTTTTAAGTTTTATGTTGCACGTCCGCATCAAGAAAAATGACTAGTTTGTGAACCTGTTCTCAGACAATGGCAATAAACCCTATTCTGATTCTGATTCTGAAATGAACTATGAAATTAGGCGCACGGGGAGGGCAGAGCTGAGGTCAAAAGCAATAAGGAGATTTGGTTTGGGACTTTGCCACGGTGACACAAATGTTTGTCTTTGTCAGATGACACAAGGCAAAGTCCGTTCTTTAATGACTCAATGGCTTAATGGCTCAACTTCTCTTAAGACACTGCCTCTCCTCTCATCGATCAGTATTTTCCATGCACTACATTTAACTTTAAAGTATCATATTATTAGGGTTGCCAGCAAGATTAATAGCAGCTGAACTGAATTGGTTTTATGTAGCCAAGTCAACAACTAAACTATTGTCTAGCTAACTGGCTAAACACCAACAATGCTATTTTTGGAAAGATCAAAATAAAGTATTTGGAGGAGGCTTAGTTGTTTTAACCTCATGTTTGGCTACCTTTGGTCTAAGCAAAACACCATCTCCATGGAGACGAGCTGATGATGTCCCGCTCCCAGCAAAGTTATGAGTCAGGTCTAAGGAGAGGCGAAAGCCCGCTCACAGAAAAGGCGCGCAATGAAATTATTCACTATATTTATTGCATAGAATGTTGCGCAGTGTGGCTTTAAATTGTTGCAAATATTAGTTGGCAAAGGCAGCAATTAATGTCCTCCGAGTCTGCAAACAAGACACTATTCCATGTTCATGTGATCTTAGAAATAAACTGGAGTTTAGACCTCTACAAATGTGGCCTCCTTCTCTCAAATGAACGAGTGGCACTGCACGATGTAACTCAATCTTTGTCAAAAACTTAAACTCAACATCTAGTCACAATCCTTGTCTGAATAATTGCACAAAGCGTATCTTTACGATGGTGTGCAGCCCTACATGTAAATAGTCTGACAATAAGCACAGATCCTGGCTATGGGGAACTGAAAAATCAGGCCATTTGTTGTATCTTGGGTCCGGGTGAAGTTGTGAAACTGCTGACAGGGAGTGAGAAAAGGAGGGGCTTTGCAAAATGGAAATCTGGGCCATTGACTCACAGCCCTGACCTTGGAGCAGGTCCAGGAGAGAATAACTGATGAGCAGAAGAAAGTCAGTTTGTGTCCATTCATTACTTTTGAAGAGGTTTTGTTGTTTACATTTTAAATACAGTGGGAACCAGATGTTACATACACTTTATAAAAAGACACAATAGTTAGCAGGAACTTTGGTCCATTCCTCAAAACAGAACTGGTGTAACTGAGCCAAATGTGTAGCCCACCTTGGGTGCACATGCATTTTCAGCTCTACCCAAATGTGTATAAAGTGTATGTCACACCAGTGTTCTTTTATTTAATGCAAGTTTTGGCCAGTGGCTGAAACACTGGTGTTGCAAGTATACAGTGTGCGAGAGATTTTTCCTGTCCTACATTTGGGCTCTATGCCTTCTCTTACACACCCGTTTCATACAAGAGATGTGCGAAGTAAACTGCCTATAAAGTGTATGTCAACATCTGGTTCACACTGTATCACACAAGTCACAATACAAGCAAATCAAGAGTATGGGGTTTTTGACTGACTAGTGACTTCCACCAGCTTTACAGCACAAACCAAAATGGATGCATCTTGAGCTGATCTCAAGTCTGAAAAGGCTACATAGTCAAACTATATATGGGGGCTATATTTACTAAGGAATCAGAGCATTATCAAGCCATCAATACACTTTGTCTGTTACCAGAGTGAAGCATGAAGAGTGGAGTGATAAGCTGGCCGCTTATCTAAATAAAAAGCAATGGGTGCCAACAGGCAAACCCACTACAGATACAACCTGGAGTGACCGCTTTGCTTTGAGCACTCCATCAGTGACATGATAGAAATGGCATAGTACTTTGAGTGTTTTTTGTGTAATGCCAATAGAAACGCAGCATATTCTTCCATTCTCCAGTCTAATAAACAAATCCACCGTTCAGTAGTCCTACTTATGGCCACGTTGAGGCATTTGACTGCACCAGTGTGCACAGCAGGTCCCCAAGTACAGCCTGCTTTACTTAAAGCAGAAATGGGAGAAGCCGTCTCTACAGCAACCAGAGGGGTTCCCCTCCACAACAAAGCTACTAAACTCATGCACCAGTCAAAGGAAATGGCCCAGCGATAAATAGAACAATATAAATGAGAAAAAGCCCAACACGCAGCTGAATGCCGTTTGGGTGTGAGGCTCAAGTCTGAGCTAAATACAGTGCCCTGGTTGGAATGAGTCTGGAGGGCATGAGCTCTGCCTTTAACCACATCAGTAAAAAAGAGGCCAATTCAGCAGCACTAAGGAAATGTTTGGTTACTGGTCCTCCTCACGCTGACCAAGTCACACGAAGTCAGTCCACTGCAGAAGTGGGCCTCAGGGTCGGCTCACGACTATACAGACCGATGAATGATTAAAACAGCTAAATGCCATTTAATATTACTGTTCACCTCACAGCTGGAAAGAAGAGATTTGTAATAGTTTAGTAAAAGCATTAGGGCTGAACGACATTTCATATCTCAATTTTCATGCCAGATATCGATACAACTATGGGTTAGGTGAAAACCACAAACGAGGGCATGAAAATCTATATGGTTTATATCTTGCTTTTTCAATTTTCATATTTTGAATGTTCATATCTCAATATCAATACGATAACGATGCATCTTTCAGCCCTAAAAAGCATGACAGTATTTTTCAGACCTGCGTTGAGTGTAGTTTGTTGCCATGGTCCTTATCAATGGGCTTTCATTAGACCACATTGTTCTGGGCAGACCCATAGACCATTTCAATGGTTGCCCGAGTGTCCACATTGAGCAAACAGTCACCTAAAACAGTTTTTTTCAGTAGTGGCTTGCAACAATACTTAACTAACCAACATAAACAACTTGTCACCTACCCCCTACAGTTTAAAAGCAATATTTTGTCTAAAAACAGGCCCCTACACTCAGTGAATCACTTCAGAGGGCTGAGTGAAATCCAAAACAAAAGAAAGCCATCCCCAAAGTGCAGTGCGGCTGTTGGCAGGGCTCCAGTGGGATGGGTGCACTATACACTGCAGCGGGGAGGTAGTTAAACTGGTTCATCATTCAGTCACTTACAAAAGAGCCCGGTACAGGGGACGTACTTTATCACCTCTAATACAGTATAAGACTAAAGCCGGCCGCACAGTTATGTATCACTCCACTGTTAGTTTAGAGTCGAATTCTTTTTTTGTAAAATCTCTTAAAACAAATGTTTAATTTCCTTTTAGTGCATGACTGAAAATGACAAAATGAAGCGTATTCTTACTATCAATACTCCAGTGGCCATGTACAGTATTATGGCTGATGATGATCAGTGTTTTGGAATGGGCTCTCCTAGTCTCATTGAAAACACTTTCCTATAGTTCCAAAATAACATGGTTTAGTATCTTTCCAACACAAAACTCAAATATGACATTGTAACATTTTCTTCTGACAGTACATAAAAAAAGACCATTCTCCACTGTGTTAAAAGAAAAAACACAACAACAATCTGTGCGTCTTGTTTTTGTGGATGGAAAAGTGAGGGCTGGTTTGATGCTCGGCGCTATGACGTAGATCCTGTCATTGTTTGAGTGCAGAGCTGATAGTCAGGGCTCCTGCTGCGGCTCCAGCCAACGCACCAGTCCCTGCTCCATAACAACATCAAGTCACAATAACATTCACAAACCGGCTCGTTGCTTTATGATAAAAGACACGTTTGGGAATATCTGGCCTGTCACTGGTACTGACCATCCTGATGGGAGCATGTGTAACAGGGCGGAATTACAGACTAAATATTAAGTGCTCCAAAAGAGTAGAAATCTGGGCAGACATTTATGGGTTTTAAATATACAGTGTAGTTTTACCGATGAGCATTTTATTGTTCACAAACGGTTATTAAAGGTTGGTGTGTTGCATTCCTGAAACACACCAACTTGTATAAATCTAAAATTATAAACTACGTAGCATCCTGGCGTGGTCAGGCATTTCAAACATTTGGAAAGGAAATCAATTTTTTTTATTTAGGTTTTGGCCTATAATCCAAAAGAATTTGAAGTGAGTGAAGTGTCCGGCCCTGTAATTACAGCAAATCCAATTATGATTATTACAAAGCAACAATGCCAACAGCATTAGAGGCCAGAGTGTGGTTTATAACAACATGCTCAGCTCATGTATGTGGCGGTTCTTGAGGGGAATTTTCTCTCATAGTTGACGGAAAGCCAGCGAAAAACTCTTGAGCTTAATGCTTCAGTAAAAAAAAAAAAAGAAAAAAGAAAAAGAATATGGGCTAGTCGAGTTTAAGCCAAAAATACATATTTTTGCATCAGTTCAAGTCTCCTTCAGGCTAAATGCATGGTTTACAACGAAACACAGCCTACCAACGCAAATGAGGATGAGAGGGGGAAAAAAAGAAAAAAGAAGTGGGGTGTGCCAAATTACCACTTGAAAACAACCGTCTCCACATTTGGGGGCTCCATATTCTCTGGCACAAAGTTGAAAGCAAAAACACCAAAATGGAAACAGATGTTGAGCGTCTCGGAGCCCTGTGCTTTTACTGTATTCTGCATTTCTAATAAACATTCTCTCCTGCCATAGTCTCTCCTCGGCCAAAGATAACGAGTTGGAGGAGGATGGGGGAAAACTGTGCGGAGAATATCAATGATCAGTGCGACCCAGCGTGACCTACAGTGAACTAAGAGACTTATAATGCGAACTGAGGATTTGTCTGAGGAGTCTCCATTGTATTCAGAGAAACGTACGTGTACAATACTTCTTCACAACATAGATTTTCAACACGCACTGGAAAATAGAACAACGTTTCTGCAGTGAATACTTGAAAACCCATATCAATCCAGTGTCATGCTCCTTAAACCACCAATCTGTGGTCATCCCTGCATGATTCACACTAAAAATGACATCACCCAAACAACTCTCAACTCAAATAGGGCAGGGAGACACTTTATTACAAATGTCGCCGATAATAGTGAATCCCTGTCTGTTATATATAAAGTAATACTGTACAGGTAAACACATTTATAAAAGTAGTGATAAACCTCGTTATGGTAAGATCTTGTAGCTCAGTGGACAGACAGAAATGGGTGGCCTTAGAGTGTCCCAATAAAGGAACACAAGAGTGATTAGAAAAGTCTTCAATTAATCTGTGAATAACTTTCTAACATCTGTTCCTGGTTGTTGTGCGGGAGGATGTTGCTGGAGTTCTGGGAGCAGCTGCTCAGGGAAAGGGTGGGAGGCGCTTTCTCAAATCTTCGGGAAAAAAGGGGAAGCAAGTAAGGAGGAAGCTGAAAACAAACACCCAACATGAAACACCCTTTAGGACACAGGGTAAAAAAGAACAGATGATGTTGCGAATGACGTCGTTCAAGTTAGAAATACATCACATGATCTCCAGACACCTGGAAAAAGCAAGCAACTAAAAGTCTGCAATTACCAGATCTGACAGATTAACTTGTAATTATACCTGATCAACTTGTAATTATGCCTGTCGTTATGCAAAGAGACAAGTGTGTTTTCCCCCCATAGTAACTTTGGTTTAATAGGTTTTCTGCATGATGACAACTAGTTTCAACCCACAATGTTTTCCCAAGAATATATTGTAAAGAAAATGTCTAAGTACTTGGGTTGAATTAGCTTGTGCATCTTATTTCCGATTGAGTGTTAAGCCTGTGTGAATCAGCATTATATAATCTTGGCTGGTTAAAGGCGATCATTTTATAGAGTGTCCCCCAATGGCCTGTGTCCTCATGTTTGTCTCATTCTTTCTTTAAGGGGCAGCGTCCTCCCCGAGTGGCCCCAGCTTTCTAGGTACCAAAATAGAAGATATCAAAGCCAGAACTCCTCCGCTGAATATTTTTGCAACGTAACTTGCACACGGGACCGAGTCCGAGTGTGATGACTCACCTGAACCGGGGAGAGTCCTTCAAGCACTCCTCAAAATCCACCATTATCTTCATTTTGGCGGTGAACGGAGGACCTCAGACTTGCGCGTGAATAAACACTAATCCAGGCTAATTAGCTTGTTTGCTAGCGGTGCGGTACTGTACCTCTGTCCAACCAGCTGGCCCCACTCTGTCACTGCGCTCTGAAGCCAGCGTTTACGGGGAAGAAGTATTAGTAATGCTACCATACAATCCGTTACTCTTTTTCCCCCCACGAGCGCTAAACACACTAAAGTCGACCACGGAGGCAGCGGTCAGTCCCGAAAGCAGAAAGTGTCGTCCGGTAGCTAGGTCATGGCAGCCACAGTAGAAAAGAAGCTTTTCCAACGCAGTTACTACAACCACAGACAAAGATCGTCTATGCAAGTTATACGAACAAGATGCACACAATAAAACACAGGTTTATATCAGAACAGTTGCCTATTACGTTCATCAAATACAAATACGGGTATTAAACCTAACAGAAGTTTATACATCTATAAAATATCGTTAAACATTACTAGGACATTAAGTGTAAGAGAGTAGTATGTCTGTCTAATAAACAATCTTTGCTTTGGTTGGCAGACGCTTCCTGATTCTGACGTTCACATCTTGGGTGTTTGTATCATGGACCTATTATAATAACGTTTGTATAGGTTTGTAGCACTGATCGTGAGAAGAAAATGTAACATATAAACTAAACATGTTTTAGCGCATGTAACCAAAATAAGTTTTGATGATGTCCCATAATTCAAATGAAATATAAATCTTGTCAACGTTTCATTCATTCAATTTCCTTAACTCGCATGTCTAGAATGTTTTCTAGACCAAACATGTAAAGAGGATCCTCACATACACATCTACTGCCTCGTAATTATTGTAAAAAATGTATGTATTTTTGTGAAGCACTTTGTGACTTCTGTCTGTGAAAGGTGCTATATAAATAAATATTACTTACCTACTACTCTTTATCCTATTAGTACTAGTAGCCTACAACTATATTCCAATGGGGTTTGCTATGTTCTGACGCCATCTAGTGGTTCTTCTTACAGACATAAAAAAAAAAGACCGGTATGAGCACCCTATCGAAATAATCTTTTTTGTTTTATTAATAAGGGGGGTGGGGGGTTTGAAGTAATAACATACAATCTAATTAAATTGTCGCACATACAGGTACATAAGAGGCACATTCTACAGATCACGTTACTTATTGGGGAAAGTTGTGTCCAGTGGAAAAGCGTTTAAGCATTAACTTTAATGTACAGTGCAGAGTGTTGGTTTCAGAATGCATTTAAAATCAAAAGGATTTTGTTAAAATACTTCATCTGATCAGAATACAGCATACACCACTTCTTAACTCTTTATTGTTAGGACACCAAGACGTTTGCAAAAAGCCTCTACTGTTGGTTTCAAATGCCTACATCAAACCAGCCAATCAGAGCAAGCCATAAAATGTGAAAGCATAACCATCGGCTTCTATCAAAAGTGTGTCAGTCCATAAATAACATGTTTTACAAAAAAATACTGGCATGTCTCCAATTTTAAAGAGGCATGTTGTGACATTATTAATCTGCACTCATACCCATTAGTGGTTCAGTCTAACAACTTCATGCATTTCCTCTTCATCAGTAGTATTGTTGTTACCGGCATAGAATAGAATACAACTTAAATGTGAAAAATACAAAAAATGAAAATAACACATTTTACTCATCTGTGTGTAAAACAAAGGCAAAGTAATTATTGGTGTGTGTTTTGTACTTATGCCTGTAGTATTTTTTTTGTACAGTGCAGATTTTTCAGTTCTGTAGAAAATGATTTATATAGTAATAACAATAATACTACAGCTGTAAATTAAAGTCATTAATTACTTATAAGGTTTGCAACTTTATGTGTGTTGTTATATTAAATTGGGGGGGTTTAAGTAAGGTGGAAAAAATACAATAATTTTGAACAGAGAGAACAAAGATGGCACAGGACAAACCAAATTAAGGTCAAATGACAAGACATAAACTGGAGTAGGTGAAAAACAACGGTCAAAATCCACTCAATGTGATGGGCCTTGACAAGGCAGTGGGAATTCTGCGGTTTCGAAGTAGGTGATCGGCGTCTGCAAAACTGACTTGCGCACACATCCACCTAGAGTTTTTAAAAGCATGGCTCCTTTTTTTAGGGTCGGAGTTTTCATGACTGTGCAGCAGAGAATAGGGAAGAAGGATCTTGGCAACAGGTGTGGAAAAAAGCCCATCCTCACCTTGTAGGTTTACGGATGAAGTGAAAACTTGTATTGCACAGTTCGAGTGTAGAAGGGCGATAGATCATTGTTGTCTGATGACGGCCGAGTGGTGAAAGCAGCTGCATTGTCCCCTTGGATTTTGAGTTGAACCATCAAGGTTAAAGGCGTCACCTACGAGTCCAGAGATTCAGCTAAAAGGAAAAAAGGAATGAATGGAGAAACCTGAAAATGTTCCATTTTCAATCTACTGGAATCTACTTCTCTGATATGTTGCCATATGGACTATCTGAGAACCTCAGCAAATAAACCCAGTATCACTATTAATGTTTAAGCTTCTAAGCCTGTAGGATGCGTTCACGACGTAATAGAATTTGGTGGCATCATAATCTTAAATGGAGGGCAGGGTTTTTGAAAGAAATCTCCAAAAAGAAAATTTACAAATGTTGAAATTTATCATTATTTGGAAGTGATTGGATTCACAAACCTGCCATATTAATCTGCCGTAAAGTCCTTTCTACTGACAAACATCACGCAAATGTTTTGTTTTTGAACATTGTCACCACTTTTGGACACCTTTATGAGAAAATAATTGCCCTCACTTTATACGTGCTGACAGAGCAGACACTGAACAATAAACATCGTGTCTGTTTTTGTTTCATGTAGATTGTTCCAGTAATAACAGACGTATAGGCCAAAAACAAAAAACTTGTCAAACATTGACAGTTACCATAGTTGCCACGATTTAATTCTTGCCTGTCCACCGCCTAAATCTTAAACTATAGTAAATAATAACCTATTAACTGTTGTTACAGAGAACAAACAATAAAATACAATACATATAAAACTATTTAAAACAATAGAAACATTATAATAATTTACGATCCACGTGAAAACATTCTGTTCACTTCACTACCTGGAACATGCCAAGATAAAGCATGTCTCTCTGAAATACCAGCTAATGGCCACAGCACTCTTTACCTTCCTGAGGAGGGTCAACGCTGATCTCTTCTGCATCCTCCCGAGCCTCATCTGTATCATCTCTCATCTCCTCATCCTCATCTTCCTCCTCTTCTAGCTCACTGGCGATGAGCTGACGGGCCAATTTGATGTTCAGTCCCTCATTGTAGTGCATCTTCCTCATCATCTGGAACTGCTTCTTTTTGGCTAAAAGGGATAAAACAGTTGAAAAAGAAAGCTAGTCTTTGTCCACATTTGTGACGGTGTCTGTGCAATGAACTTTGTTTAACTAAGGAGTCAAACCATTTGTATATTTTTTAGCCAAAAGAGAAAAATAAACTTAAAACATTTACATACTTATTACTAGCCAGTGCAAATGGGACAGGGGCTGAATTAGATTTACAAAGTTAACCTTGTTCTTCAGAAGTCATTTCCTCTTCCTCCTCTTCACTGCTCTCCTCCTCTTCCTCCTCCTCTTTCATAAACCTGGGCTCACAACCTTCAGCAGCGATCAGTCTGAAATAAAGTAGATTCAAATAAGAACCTGGGCAGTGTAACATGATGCACAATGAGCAGTTCCAGCCATGGTCTTAATCTATTGTAGAACAAAAAAATCATTTTAAAATGCACATATTGAGCTTACACAGCCGATATAGCGAGTAAATACACATGAACCACCTGACCATCTATAGGAGCAGTGACGGAGCTGAACTGCAACACTTAGTTTTTATGTTAAGGCAGTAGCCTGGGCAAAGATTGGAGTATTAGCAGTTACTTCCACAATAGTTAACTTACAGTACACCCTGCAGCAATCCAATTTAATGTGCAAAATGTTTTGAGACAAAAACAAATACATTGCCTCGCTCATTGTAGCTTACTTTGAAGCAAGGTCATCTGCTGTGAGGGCGCTTTGGCCGTCTGAGTCACTTAATGCTCCATCATCATCATCATCCCCAACCATTCTGAAAAAGATACATTTAAGATAACTATATTTAATAAAAAGAAACAATATCAATCATTCAAACTTTATAAAGCGCTTTTCATACCAAAGGGTATCACAAAGTGCTTTACAGATTACAACATTTAAAACAATACGCCCGACATACATAGAAATAAACATGTATAATTAGGACTAAATAAATAGATGTCAGTTAAAAGCTAAGCTAAAAAGGTGGGTCTTGAGCCTGCTCTTAAATACATGAATGTTCTCTGCGGTCCTGAGCTCCTCCGGCAGGTCGTTCCAGAGGCGAGGGCCATAATATTGGAAAGACGCCTCGCCGTGAGTCTTTCTGTTGACTTTAGGAATAACTAGGAGACCCCTGCCAGAGGAGCGAAGGGGCCGTGAAGGTTCATAAGGTAAAAGCAGTTCTGAAAGATAAGAAGGACCAAGAACATTAAGACATTTAAAAATCATTAAAAGAACTTTAAAGAGCTACTAAACACCCCTTCCAGATCTTACTCCACCCACTCCCAAAATTAATAAAACTCAGAGAAAGAGGCGTGGCGGGAGGCTTTGGGGGGACACGGGGAGGGGGAGTGTATGAGCGGTCTCTGCTCGGTTGACAGTCTCAGACCACGGGCCTTAGTGAACAGGACTGACTGAGTCCCGTTATGCCGCATTTAGACGATGTGGCGCCACTTTCCCGGACTCTCGATCCTGTCGTACTAGCTAGCTTCTCCGGACATGTGGCGCCACTTTCCCGGACTCTCGAGCCTGTCGTACCGGCTACATGCCGAGCACACGCGGCGGACATTTGGCGCTCGTATCTTCCCGTTCCCCTCCTGGCTTTAGCGGACACTCAGTCACACACTGCCCCGCTCTGAGCCTCCAAGGCAGGGGATGGCTAACCGCTGCCCCCGGTGTCTGTGAGCTCTCCCTGGGGGAGATTACAGTAAAAAGCAGCTCTCAGCCCCATAAGCACTGACAGCCCTGATGAGCTCTGTCTGCCCGATACAGCGTTATCGTGTCTGTAGTTTCAACGTGAAAACATCCAGCCATGTCACTAAATGAGTGAATCTGGGTATTTTGGGGTTACATTTGTCTTTATTTAGTAGGAGAGGTGGGGGATGTGAGTGCTGTGGTTCACACACACAGAGTGGAGCGGAACCCGTGGAGCGGAGCCTGTAGATCAAATCCCCGTCTTGGGTCTTCTCTCCTCTTCCTCCCGCTCCCTGGCCGCTCTGTGACCGGCATGTTGTGCTCACGTCACAAAACGGCTACTGAAGTAACTACACTAGAAACGCTGCGCTAAAGAACCACTGAAGTAAATTGTAAAGAATTTACTTACTTATTACTATGCTAATACATTGCTAACCTGAAAATCGATGTAAAACGCTCGCTATTCCAACTCCAACTCGCTACGGGGGCGTGTGCGAGACTTGGCTTTTATACCCCAAGCAGCCGAGCGACGGACGTCACACACACAACGTGACGTCACACAGCTGGCAGAGCTGAGAGAGAGGACAGGCACGAAATTCAAATGTAGTGCAGCCGAAAATGTAGAGAGGGCGCTACACAGACGGTTTTAGGCTCAAAAGTGAGATTTTATCTAATTTGCACTAAAATGTCAAAACATTTACCAGGACATGTAGAGAGCACTATAAGAAACATATTTATGCAGTTTATAAGCTCAAAAAAGTTGATTCGGTGCTTAGTTACTCTTTAAAGTCGATCCTGAAACACACGGGGAGCCAATGCAGCGACTCTAAAACCGGTGTGGTCCCGCCTCCTGGTCTTCGTCAGGATGTATAAATCTTATAGCAGCCCTTCCCAAAGCTCAGCACGTTGCGGCCCCCCTCAACAACATTAATTTGGAAAATCTGTGTTGCAACACAAATTTACAAATAACAGTGCTTATAGCCTAAATATTGCATGTTTTATAATTAGATGGGAAAAAAAACATACAATTCATTAAAACAAAAAAGTTTTGAATGATGTGTGGTCAACCTTTGGAGGCCCCGGACTCCACTTTTGAAACCACTGTCATAGAGGAACAAAACACGAGGAGTGGAATGCACGGTGAGGGCAGAGGGAGGCAGACGGTGACCTTCTGTGTAGCACGGAGACGTATTGAATTATAAAACTGCTGAGACATCCCTATAACAACCTGATCAGAACTTCACAATGGCACCTCAGATATACACATGCATAAGTACAAAGCATAAACAACCTGTTATATGGTGTGCTTGGCTCATCAATCTTCATCAGGCCGTAGTCTTTGTCAGCGGGATGGTACGTGGCTAGTATGTTCATTTCGTCCCATTTCTGAGATTTCTTTCTATAAAATGCAAAGAAACCAAATTAGTCAGATTGTGTTTTGCTGCATTTTTCATATTATCAGATGTCTGTACCTCACAGGCAGAGACAACTCTTCCAGGTTTAATTTAGGACTACATCTGCCCTGGTTACTAGTAAAATTAGAAAGGGCTAAACAAGTGAAACAGTGCTTCTGTGTTTTCCTGTAAGTCACAGTCTCTAACTAGGAATCAAGTGACAGAATGAACTAGGAGGGGGCAAGCTTCACAATTTCTACCAATATACAGGCTTCAGTACAAGTTATCCACAAGGTTATTTAAAAAAAATCTACAATTCACATTTAGACACAGACACACAGCAACACATTAGGTTATAGTGATTTGATTGCATAACATTTCAAATGCAACCTTATCCTCTTGCCCTTGCTTGAATTCAGAGCAGCCCACATACTTGAGCCAACACAAAAAATCCGTAATACTGTGCTGTGAACTGATCCACCTGATTCTCCTTGGATGACACCAACTTTGAACACACTAAATATAGAGGTGAATCGGCCTGTGACGAGTCTCTCAGTTATAACGCATCAGGGACAACTTTGTAGGAAGGAAAAAGCTTGAGTTGTGCTAATCCTAGAATGGTCAAAGGGGAGTAAGGAGGAGACCAAGTTATTCTGTCTTTAGGAACATTAAAAAAACTATTGTCATATTACTACTTGATTTGTGAAAATGTTTTTACATTACAATTTGACTTTAGAAAAATTAAGGGGGAGCTAGGAGATACAGTATAAACAGATCATTGGACGTGACATGTAACTATCGCAGGCTACAAAATAAAACTGTACATTATGACAACTTATACCATGTCCATCCTTACTGAGCTCAAGATATTTTAGATTTCCACCCATCTACAAGTCAAAGTTCCCATCACTATTAGGATGGGGCTGAAAGACAGTGAATAAGATATTTGGTTTCATGGCAGCATTCATGAATTATATATGAGGTATCACTGTGTGAGGTACATATACAAAACTATTGCCTTAATGGGAGGTACGGAGTATTCGCAAGTGACACCAGAAGGTTTTACCACTTGATGCATGACAAGCGTCGAAAGATAATACTGCACGATCAAAACCTGTGTTTTTCTTATCTTCAATCTCGTCAGTAACAGAGTGGTAAATGTATTTTATAATTTGGATAGGTGTTATACATAGTATAAAAACATCAATTAACTACTAGAACGGAGGACATGTTTTGTTTAGCTTGTTGGGTACAGGATATCCTGGTAACAAAGAGATTTCAACCATTTGAAAAATGTCACATTGTAGGGCTCAGCGACAGAACATGCCACATCATGTAAGTCACAGACAGACCAACATTTCCATCAGATTTAGTACTGGAGTTTCTTGCCATTTTAAAGTCACTCTTGAAAGAGTATTTGGCATCACAGTGGTGGAACGTCATTAGCTAAAAACTGCTCTTCTACTGTGCCCTAATTTCACACATTGCAGCTTGGAAAGCACTGCTGCTTATGTAGGGCACATTGACTTCATAAAAAGCGCATCAACACTTTTAGTATGTCTAGATTTGTGTATTTCATTCATTCTAAACTCCTGCTGTCGTATAACCAACTGTTAAAGTCAAATAAAGATTATTTCTTGCATGCACGATGATGTGATGGTGATCCACGAGAGAAGTGGGTTACAACAATCAGGCATCACCGATGGTGACCTCGGTCTCCCAACTCCAACTGCTTCAAGTTGGGATTGGGAGACAATCCCAATGTGACAAAGTTAAAAACAATAGGGTAATGTCAAGGAACTAGCTTGGATTGTCAAACAATCTTTGTGGAAAATACAGACTTAAAGAAAATGTTGCGACTAATTTACAACATAACAATCCATTAAGCTATTTATTCTACACGTATTAAAACAAAATCACAAGTCACGGACAATTGAAAATGAAGATCTAGAAAATAAACTAAATTAAACAAATAACAGTGAATATGCCCATGTATGGGAATTCGTTGCAATGGTTTAGAAGGGCATGAGCAAGAAAGTTCCCGACACAGGCAGTTTGCTAGCGGACCATAGATGACAGTAGACGGAAGAGTTTGCATGCTAACTTAGCTTAGCTACCTAGCAAATAATTGCCTCAAATTCATGCTTAGTTAGCGCTAAACTTACTGCTGGTCATCCTCTGTGAGTCCGGGTGCTTGTTCGGGGACGTCTCCTGGTGCTTCAGTGGACAGTGTTTGGACGTTGGCCCCGGTGTTTTTGTTTTTGAGGATACCTTTTATCGGTCGTGGAGCTGCCATTCCCACCACACGCTGGGTGCTGACAGGTTGAATGCCTCCCTTGCCTTAGTGTAATTACCGGAGCTCAGGTATGAAATACGACCCTATGGCCAAAAGCCTAACCTCATAACTACACTGTTTAGAAAATATGCAGAATAGAAACCAGCCTGCGTTTACTTGCTCCTGCTGTTCAGCTGTATCATGTCCATAGTGCGCCTAAACACTGGCAGTGGCGCCGCGCAGGAAAGTAGTACAGCCAGCACATGAGCCAGCACTAGGCGGCGACACTCGAGTTATCGCGAGAAGTCTTTTTACTAAAAAAAATAAACGTAAAACAAAATAACTAAAATGATTGGCACACGCTTCATTTAGCATAAATTACAAATACATTCACAATTTCAGTTCACACGTTTTTTGTTTGTTTTTTTAACAGAGTTCTTGCTATACTCAGTTGCTTTAACCAGGGTATTTCTGTGAAGGTACTGTAATAAAAAGAAAAAAGAAGACACATTTAGTTTTCATTTCTATTCAAACCATTGCAACTTACTGAGAAGGGATTGTCCAAGATTGTACTGTACCTTGCAGCAGCCAAGCTGGACACTGCATTCTGTCTGGCAGCTACGAAACAAGATGTATTTGCAATAGACTTCTGAACAGTGGGTTTAACAATGCAATGTAATGAGGGAGTTAAATATTGACCTCTTCCTTTATGGAGAGGCGGCAGTTTCACTTTATTATTCTCTTGTTTTATCGTTTTGTGTTGTCCAAATGAATGTGGTCCCCTCTTGGCAAAAAGGGGTGAATCTAAAGGTGAGCTGCTGATGTTACTCAAATGCTTATCATCTTTAGATTTTATCATGAATTGCTCTAGATTTGTAGTAGTTCCATTTGATTTGGAAAACATCTGCTCCTTGTTAAATCCATCAATGAACAGGATCTCCCCCATTTGAAATGTGCTTGTGTAGTGGCATCGGCTTATGGCCACTTTTCTTTGACACAATATTGCCCACTGTTTGACCTTGATAAAGATATGCATTGGTAGTGATATATTTGGGAGAAATACTACAGAGAACAGCTTGTTGGCCAAGTACCGCACACAATCCTTATGACCATGCTCAATGGCAATATTCAAAGGTTTACGTCCTCCAGGATCCCGACACACCAATGCCAGAAGGCTCCTGCTAATGAAAAGCTTGATGATATGTAGGTGATTTTTGGCTGCAGCTACATGGATGGGGCACTTTCCCGTGTCTCTGTGTGCAGTCCTGTGGCACCACTGGCGACAAGGATGTAAACCCACTGGTTCCTCTCCATGCACTCTTCTCTCCAATAACCAGTCTGCAAGGTTCAGGTGGCCACGAGAAGCAGAAATGTAGAGTGCCACACGTAGTTGAAACCTGTAGTTCAAAGTAAAAAAAAAAATGCAAATAAGGGAAAGGGGAACTAACATGATAGATAAATAAGTAAATAAATAAATGCACACCTCTAAATCTTGGACATTATACAAATATTATATTACTGAATATTACATAAATGCATTCTGTCACATTTAGTCAAGTAAGTTTCTGACCTGAAAACTGACGGGTTCTTCGATAGATTTTTCTGTACTGTAATCACACTGCCTAAAAGACACCCTTGCAGGAACTCTAACCATCCATTCCATGTGTCTAAGTGAATACAAGTACCTGACCAAACAGACATATCATAATATCATTAGAAATGGAAAGAACACACTATTTAACATTCATACAGCATGTGCCTCTCACCTGCTTCAAGGTCATAGTCCTGTAGGTTATTGCAGTCGTACAGCTCCACACCGGTGTCAGTGCTCAACCTAAAGACACTAACAGGAAAGCCACTCTGTGCAGACACTATACTTTTCAGTTGACCCACCGACATGTGAAGCATTGCTGGGGTCCCAATTATTGGGATAGTTTCTCCTGCCACTGCGTTGAGAATATATAAGATTGGCTTCTGCTCACTCTGAAAATGTATGTAGAAAAGTTGTATGTCAGGTCAGGTGTTTCTCCAAAAATCAGATCTTAAGAATCGCCAAGTAATTCTGATTCTGAAAGTCTTAATGTTTGAAGATGTACCTTTTGGTAAATTATAAATAAATAACGCTACATTGAGTGAGTTTGCTACCCCGTGTGGTTACTCAAAAGAATTACATTCCAAATTTAAACAAGGTGGCTATTTATTTTTTATCCTTATTAGAGAAAAAGATAAGACCTTGACATATGGTATGTGTTGCCATTTTGTAAAATCATTCAAATTATCCAATCCAAAAGTTAATTAAAGTAATTGTCAAGAAAAATACAAAAACCCTACAATGTCACAGAACAAAGCTGTTTGAGGCACACAGATTATACAAGACACACACTCACAAAAGAACTCTCACTTTTATACAGTGTTGCTTAGTGACAAACATGGAATGTTTCCCAATAAAAAGCCATAAAACAGACTAAAGATCACAGACTGTAGTAAATTTATTTCACAGGCATCTACCCCATTGTCATTTTTTTACATCTTGAGGACGTAAATGTCCCGGAAAGCAGCCTTTGAATAACAATTTAGCATATTGTTGCGGTTTTTACATGGATGAAATATTGTTTATATTATAATAAACATAAAATGCAAGGGAATTATTTACCTTTATCGAGCATCTGATTCTGCCACCTGTAAAACTGACATCTCTCAAAGTCCAATTGTCCCGCAGAGCAGCCCCACAATATCTCATTTCAAGATACTGATGGACATGTTGGTCTTCATCCAGCTGCAGGAGGAAAGTTTTCTATAACAGTCCGGAAATCCAAAGTCGTAATAAGACACAGTACAGCGCATCACAGAATTTTAGAAACACCAAAGCAAGAAATTAAAGAAAATTAATTGTAGCCTACCTGTACCATCTGCTTCAAAGACTTCACAGTGATCTCTGGAGAAACCTTATAGTGTACAAAAGAACCCTCAAAACAGATGAGCACTTTCATGGTTCGGACGCTACATGGTCTGTTTTTTGACTCCTCCGTGTGGTTCTGATTTGACATTTGAAGAGCGAGAGCGAGAGAGAGAGAGCGAGAGCTAGAGAGAGAGAGGTAATTCTAAAAGCCATCTAATTTAGTGAATTTCACAATTCTTACAAAATAACATCTTAAATTGCTTTGCTCTGCCCGATCCCGTCAGATCAAGCTGTGTGTGTGCGCGTGTGTGTGTACTTGTACTTATGACATTGTGAGGGCCAATTTGAGTTTTTAACCAACAGAGTGAGGACATTTTTGTAAAGTGAGGACATTTTGGATGGTGCTTCCTTATTTGAAGGACTGTTTGAGGGTCAGATGTGGTTTTAAGGTTAGGGTTAGAATTGGGTTTAGATTAGGTCTAGGGTTAAGGTTAGGGGACCTCGGGGTTAGGGTCTAATAATGCAGTTTAAACTTTAAGTGTCCAGAAAAGATACATAAAACCAATACATTATTACACATTTATGATTAGGCGCTGCTTTATATCCTGCATCAATGCTCAGGTTTATTGCAATAAGCAAAGACGTAATCTCAATTGGCGCAATGAATTATGGGATAGCTCAGAGGTTAATCGGGATAAATTTGACCCGGAAGCATATACTAATTGGTGGCAGTTTACAGGTGGCCTGTAGACTTCCTTCAGTGAAACATGTCGTTGAGATAGATGGAGTTTGCTGCTGGCCATGAAAGTGGATGTAAAAAAAAGCTTAATGGCTAAATAATCCAATAAATTAATACATATGTCCAAAAAAGGGTGAAAAGGGAAGATTATGTCCATAGGGAAAAGCCATTCAATTTTAGTTTACTTGTTTTAAACCTTTTTTAAATCATTATTTTTTACAGTAAAATGTGTTTTTGCTCAATAGCTTTTGAGGAATTTGACCCATTGACCCCAAATCAATTGTATTACTTACACCTCAGAGCCTTGGGGTTCAGCCATTTATTTTTGCTGAAACCCATGCACAGATTTTTTTATCAATATTTTTACAGTAAAATGTACTGTTTTTGCTCAATAGCTTTTGATGAATTTGACCCATTGACCCCAAATAAATTAAAAATATTACTTTCACCTCAGAGCCTTGGGGCTCAGCCATTTCTTTTTGCTGAAACCCATGTACAGATTTTTAATCAATATTTTTCTAGTAAAATATTGTGTTTTTGCTCAATAGCGTTTGAAGAATTTGACCCATTGACCCCTAATAAATTAAAATATTACTTCCACCTCAGAGTCATGGAGCTCAGCAATTTATTTTCTAAAGCTATTGAGCAAAAACAGTACATTTTACTGTAAAAATATTGATTAAAATTCAGTAAAAGCTTTTCAGAGAAAATAAATGGCTGAGCCCCAAGGCTCTGAGGTGGAAGTAATATTTAAAATTGATTTGGGGTCCATGGGTCAAATTTCTCTAAAGCTATTGAGCAAAAACACATTTTACTGTAAAAAAAATAATGATTTAAAAAGTAAACTAAAATTAAATGGCTTTGCCCTATGGAAATAATCTTCCCTTTTCACGTTTTTGACATATTTATTAATATATTGGATTATTTAGCCATTAGGCTTTTTTTTTTAATATCCACTTTCATAATAGCAAAAAATTAGAGTATCGTAAAATGTTGACGGAAAAGGAACCGAGACTCGAATGAGCACATGTCCGCTCCGCACTCCTCTCAGGCCGGCTGACGGCCCCATCGCTTCCCCGTCTGAATATCTGTTGAATATCCAATATCCAACCAACTTCACCACGGTGTCCGACCGCACTTTACCGTGTGTGGAAGTGTAGGGCCACGTAACTGCAGTCCGCGACTGGGGCTTGTTATCACATTTTATTTTTGATCTACTGTATGCATGCCTTTTTAAGTTTTTATAGTTTATTAATGTTTCATGTTGCACGATTGCTCTGAAGAAACTTCCTACTTTGTGAACCTGTTCAATGTCAATAAAGACCAATTCTGATTCTGATTCGGTCGGGTATTATTAACAAGGAAAAGCTTTCAGTATCTATACAATTTGATGGGGAGGAAAATGTTTTACTTCAGTGCCAAGTACGAAGTACAGTTTCTTTAAGGCCGAGTGTGTCATCAGAAAAGATCCAACAAATTACATAAAAAACATGTGATCATTGAACAGGACGCATATGAGGTGCTGTAGCACATGTTTTGCAGGCTATTTATTGTTTTCCTGTGCTGCATGACTTTATTCAAATTCTAGGCATTTAGCCTTTCCTTCATACACAATCTTCGTAATCACTCCTTCCCGTTACACTGCTGAGAGAAAGCATGTTCATGTAGGCCAAATCATTGTGTAGTATAAAAGTAAAGATGACTTACTTTCTGCTTTTCTATTGTACAATTTATTTATAATGTGTAATTTTCAGGAAATAATTATCCCCCGACCCAAAAAGTCGACATTTATTTAGCTTGTGCCACCTGCAATTGGAAATTAAAACCAATATATTTGACCAAAATGTTTGTGGAAGCACAGATACTCACCCTGGATATATTTTTGATGATCTGTTAATGTACCTCAGTTTTGATGCCTGTAAAACAATCTTTATTCATGCATATTTAACATTACTGGGAGAGATACTGCTTTTATCCCGCATGCGCACTACGAGATTACGACTTCGCTTATTGATGAAGTCTTGAACAAGTAGGCTAATGAAGTGTTTGAATATACTGTCAAGCTGGCTTTATCAAGCTGTACAATAGAGGGAGCTAAAGGTTAATACAAGTTGATACATGAAAATAGGGTGTGGACATGGTCTAAACCAGTGGTTCCTAAAGTGGGGGTCGGGACCCCTTGGGGGGTCGCGAGGCCTTGGGTTGGGGTCCCCAGATGATTTCAAGATGAAATTAAAAGAAAAATGCTACTATTTTTTAAATATTTTTTAATGGTAAAAAGGCATATTATTTGTGAAATCCATTCAAATACTTAAAATAAACTCTTTTAATGCATATTAACTTGATTTTAAAATGTATTTTTTTCCCTAAAGTAGCATAACACGCAATAACTTTATACAATGGGGGTCCCGAGTAGTTTACGTGCCAATTTCTGGGGTCCCAGTCAAAAAACTTTGGGAACCCCTGGTCTAAACAATAAGAATATTTGCTGTCAGATACATTAGAAAAAATATGTTTCTACTTTCTACTATATAAATACACACGTTCACACACGACGCCCGTGTTTTTTATTAGTAAGCAATTAGTAGGCACAATACAATACATCCATGATAGTCACTTCTCTATTTTTATTTTAATTGTTGTGTGTTTGGTTTGTCCCCCTTCGTGGTGGTAAACTGCGCACAATCAGAATATAACCTGAAGTAACCTTACATTTATTTCTATGGAAGTAACTAGCATCCCGAGACACACACGGGACAGTAGGTGGCGGTATGCACCTAAACTGTTGGTTGCCACCCGCCAATAAACGAAAGAAGAAGCAGAAGAAGAAGAAGCTAACCGAGAGTATTCGGTAGCGCTTCTCTTCTGGACCGCTTTGGAAACGAGATGGAATTGATGCCAACTATCCGCTGATATACATACATAGCTCCGAACGAGGTTTACTAAAGACGCGATGTTTGTCTCTACCGCCCAATCCCCGGCACGAATCGAGGTAAACACCCTCCGCAAGGCAGCTAGCTCCCTCTGCTAGCGCCAGGCTAAATCTGGTTCAGGACGCTCTGTTATTTTGGCCAGCTGTTCACCTTTCTGGGGACTGCGCCGCAGATTTATTTGTCTGTGGCTACTTCCAGTAATGCTAAATGCAACGCTGATTTGGATCACTTGATGACATTGTTTTAGTGTATCCACCAAGAATAAAGAGTTTGTTTCTGAGGCAATGGCGTTGTGTACATGTTTAAAATCGATCACCATCAGCCTACTGCACTGTTGTAACACGAATCATCTGTGTGCACGCAACTGCTTATAAAAACGCACTGTGGTCGTAATTGCTTGCAATAGAAGACTAATCAATATTTCAAAATGGCACATACCAGTGTTACGTACTTCTTGAGCTAAACGTAGTCTGGTCTTTATGATACATTTTTAAAGCTGCACGCATATTATCGGTCTGAACAAATAGAGTAAAGACTGTAATAATGGTGATTATTGTCTTTGTCACTCCAGCTTTCTCTGGTCTGTTTTCTTTTTTTTAATGTGGTATGGTACAACACACTTACGATCAGAAAATTGGGACCATTCTTTATACATTAAAGATGGAGAAGGATTATTGGAACTGTCAAGTATAGAGAAATGAAAGTGAAGTGCTAAAGTTACAACTGGTGAATGCTACAATGTAAATGTTGTATATCAGAGAAACAATATATTTAATGTGTCATCAGTGTGTCATGGACCATATTGAACAATCATTTACAAGAAGTTTCATTTGACTATGGCAAATTACTCAATCATAAAAATTCCTCTTTAGGTCGAATGACAAAGCATAACAGTCCACTTTACAAATGTATTGTAGATTTTGCGATCCATATTTAAAAGGTGTTTTTGTACACTAATTTGTGTGGTGCAGTATTAAACGTTTTTTGCTGTTGTGTACCATTCCCAGATTAGAAAGTCAGCCACTGGATAACGATAAAATTGTTTTGTAACCACGTTCGCTTTATACTATATATTTTTCTGGAATTAACTTGAATGGTGTTGCATACACATAATTGGTATATCACATTGTTATTAGCTACACTCTCCTTTTACTGTTGGCTTGTCAAAACAGTTGACAGGGCCATTGCTTCTTTGAAGTGTGTCACATGCTTCAGTTTCTGATCCTGTTTCCCCGTCTGTGTCAGACATTATCCTACATGATGATGGGTCAGCGCTTTAAAAACCCTGAAAAAGAGGTTCAAAGTAAATTTAAAATATATAATTAACTCTTTCAAACAACTGAGCACACACCTTAAGTTGACTGTAGCGGCTCTTTTCCACATAAACCTTAAATGACGTGTATCGTGTGTGTTTTTGTAGGTGTGAGGACAACAGGGGTTGCTGTGTGGTAGATGTTTATGGTCAACCTAGCAGCTGATCGATGCCAAGATGCTGCTCTCCCTGGGAATGCTCATGTTGTCAGCCACACAAATTTATACCATCTTCACAGTCCAGCTCTTTGCCTTCCTCAACCTGCTGCCAGTGGAGGCTGATATTTCTGCTGTAAGTTTTAGAAACAAATGCACTAAAAGGTCACATGTTCATACAAATTATTTATAGATTAGATAATACTTTGCACTAAGTTCTTGCCATGTCATTTCTCACTTTCAGTATTCCTTCGACAACAAAACTGAGACCTTTGATGATCTTCCTGCAAGGTTTGGGTACCGGCTTCCAAGCGATGGTTTGAAGGTGAGCAATGAAGGTTTTGTTTGGTTGAAGTAAATCGATGGAAACGATATCAACTAACTTTATCTCATAGTATTCGAGTTAAAGTTGACAACAGTATTGTCAACTGATATGTAACCAACACCACAACAAATTGGATCTAGTAGTTTTAACTTCATTTATTCTAATAGCACAGTAAAGCATCTATCCCAGCCTGTTTCAAACATAGCTTTGTTCATAACAAGTGTTGTTTTGATGGTGCTGTGTGAGTCCACGCCCTCTTTCTGCAAACTTGTTGACCTAAACAGTGAGAATGATTCACGTCTTCTAACTGAGCTGCCCATTGTGGCTTAGAAGACTGTTGTTGCACAATTACTTTGAGCAAACAGAATGAGCTGCAGAAATCATTCTTCCACATGTGGGCAGGTCTACAAATAAAAATATAATTTGTGATGTAAATATTGGGAAATATTTGTATTTATTATTTACTCTCACTTATTACCTGCTTAGTTCAAATTCCTATTCTGGAAACCACTGACCCAGATTGTATGCAAGATGATAACACACCCTTTCTAGATATTTCTCTGATGCTTTAAAGACTTCTTTGTGTGTTGTAATGATTTCCCACATGGAGGAAAAACTGGCATCACATGCTTGTTTATTCATTAAGAATTTTCATCCTTGAGGGATGAGGGCTTATGCCACTGTAACTTGCGCAAACTATTTAGTTGTTTCTTTGATAATACAATACATATGTAAATTATCTTTAAAAACACCATCATTGATTATACTGCACAATAATTTCACAATGACTGAGGTAAAAATTGTTTGTTTTTGTTGCAAAGTTCTTCATTTTGGGGCATACAATGCATAACCCAACTTTCAGTTCCACAATTATTCAGGATGACTAATTTACATTCATGTTACAGTTTTTGTTTTTGTTTTTTGCATATAGTTATGATTTTAAGGTTGCAGATGTAAGTGTGAGGAGCAGCATGAAAATAATTACGCAATGACTTGACTGAAGTGCCTGTTAATTTCCCTTCTTCATTCAACAGGCAGTGACTCAAAATCGTATTACATTATCTGTATAAACATACGTACTCATCCAACTAGGTCAGTTCGGTATCTACCAAGTGTGTTAAAAGCATTTTGTTGAACTTGTGTGGTATTTATTTGAAGGGTACGGTCCCATTTCTGGAAGGTTATATTCACTTGTAGGCACTGTTATTAAAATTTAACGAAATACCAATTTCAAATCTTTCACACCAAGTATCACCTCGTAAACATATTTGATGTTGATCAAGATCAAATCAGGATTAAATTGGATCTAAAAACGGTACAGAATTGAGGTACATTGAGTGGGTGTAAACCATGTCTAACACATAAAAGCGCCTAACTTCAATAAATGCATTAATAAAGCACGCATGAATGTGATCTCTAAAATAATGTCTAAATTTGCATACCCTAAGTACCACTTTAAGAAGCCATTTTTTTAATACATTCTTGCATCTCAGTAAATCATCTGTTGAAGCAAAACGTGCCTCATCATTCTCAAAAGCTATTTATTATAGCAAATCTTTGAGTGACCTGATAATAGTTATACAAAAGTCATTTAGATAAATGACAAAGGACTTTGCCTAAGTAATTATTTCTAAGTTATTGAGCTTATTAAGAGGTGGATTTTGCTCCAAAATGTAGAATCTTTGTCATTCACTATTTGCGCAATTCAACATAAGCCTCAGGCCCATGTGATTTGGAATCCCCCTGCACCAACACCTGCTGCAGCTTTCTCTCAAATCAGGTCACAGTGAATTTCAACAGCGAAAATACTTCCTCTTTACATCACATGGTTATCATTCCTCTTTTCCTGTTGTGTCTACCTTTTATAAAAAGATCCTAACGTATTATCTAAGAAAGGGAAAATACTATACCAAAAAGAAAGCAACTGGTTCATTTAATGAAAGGATCAGTAGAGTGTGCACCTCACTTTATATAAAAATATATATTGATAACGTCCCCATCTCTATTGGTGGTTTTAGTTTCTTCCTCAAAATCTTTGAAAATCCCTTCAAAACTCAAGATCAAGTAGTTGTGAATCAACACCAAAATTAAACATCTTTTTACTTTACTTGCATTAAGTATTATTACCATCTTTAACGGTCTTCTTTTTCAGAGCTTTGGCACTACAATTTTGCCGTTCAGTAATAGCAGTGAGGGCTAAGTTTAAGGTTTGCTCAGATGGGAACCCATCTCCAGATCTTGTGCTAGATTTAGTCAGGACTACCTTACCGGAAGAGAGTAACCTTATTTGCATGTTTTGCATTTATCAGGGAAACTGGATTATCCAGAGGAAACTTTTCCAGGCACAGGGACAGCATCCAGACAAGAAAGGCCCGAATTCAAACTGAACCTGGGGCCTTCTTGCTGTTAGGCAAGAGTGCTAACCACTCATTCACGATGCCAGTTAAATTCAAGTCATGTATGAGTTTCTGTAGAGCTGTGTAAATCTTTCCCTTTGGTGTTTCTCTGGATGTTTTATCGGGATTCCAAGTCCTTCCGCAGTCATTTCCTGTTTTTCCCTCTGCCCTTCAGTCTGCAGGTGTTTTTTTCTGGGTTTAGTGACAGTCGTCTTACAGCCAGCAGGGGGCACTCTTGTCACCTCTTTACAGCACTAAGAGGACAGTTGTACTGTGATGTCACGCGCCTACCTAGGGCCACTAAAGCAGACATCCAGAGGTTACCAGGTGTTGCCGGATTAGTTGTCGCGTTTAAACGAAACTAACTTTAACTAAGCATAACTTTTTTTACATTAAGTTACTGTGGTGGTAGTCCATCATTACTGGTACAAGGCTCACTCTATGAAAATGCAGCTTGATGACACCATCCCTGTGAGAGAAAGTGCTGACTGCTCTTGATATACCCACAGGGAATTCATCAGGCCTGGCGTTTAGAGGAAGGGAGGGAGAGAGAGCGCCCCATTGTAGTCCACACTTTCTGTCTAGTGCCCTGCTCCTCCTGACTCACTTTGGTGTTAGTTACAGCCCATGAAAAATGTGATTCAGTGACTTCAAGCTCATAAATATCACAATCCACTCTAATTTTATGCAGTTCTTTCACTACTCAAACGTCTGCCTGCCTCGCCACCACCTTACTATTTTTATCCCTTCCCGACCACTTGTTTTTCTCATCGGAATGTCTTTATTTGACAGTCGGTCAAGATGGCTTTTCCTCAGCAAAAAAGGTTATTTTATGTGAATAATATTTGCTGTTCTCACACATTCATGTCATCGTGTGTGAGACAAAACTCCCGCTCTCTTGGTCCTGAAATAGGAGAAAAAAAGCTGAATAAATAGTTGAAATTGTTTTTTCAAAATGTTGTACCACCTGTTGATGCCATAGTACAAAATTACTTGCAAGTCGTCAGTCACAGATATTTGTTACAGGTTTTTTATTACATTTAGGTTGAGCCAGTTTTGCAAATCCATTTTGTAGAATTATACGGAATAATTTTTGAGAAACGTGGATGTGGAGTAAATATCTGTGATAATGTCTCTCCCTTAGGGCTTCCTGATTGGTGCTCGTCCAGAGAATGCCTGTTTACCCATCGAACCGCCCCCCAGGGACAACCTGACAGGCGCCTTCATTGTCCTCATCAAACGCTTCGACTGCAACTTTGACATAAAGGTACACTGATGCTCTTTCGCATACAGGGGATTTAAAGGAACAGGCCGCAGTTTTTCCATACTGAGATATGTTCTTACCTGAGCTTAGACGAGTTGAAAATACCCGTCTGGTCTTTGTGCCCGTGGAAGAGCTTGCACGCTTCTAACTTCACCCTGTTTGGAGCCATTGGAATATGCTGGGAGAGGCCAAATGCTAACAACATCTTCTGGTCGTTTTGTGTGACTGAGGGCACGCACAAAGACCAGACGGGTTTCACATTAACTTGTCTAAGCTCAGGTAAGAACATATCTCAGTGTGGAAAAACGGTGGCCTGTTCCTAAAAAGAAGCATCTATTTTTTTATGTTAAAAATTATGACGTCTGCCCCCCTAAAAGTTCATTTAAATGGGCATATGATTGAGAGCAATTATGGAATACAATAAAATCACAATTAAATATCCTCACTTGATAAAGGTTTCCACTAAAAGTTTATTACAGCGGTAAGTTAATCATGGTAAGCAGTCTAAGCTCCAAGTATGAGGTGCAGCTGTGATCTCAGTGCATTCATGTCAGTAGGTGGTGGTGCTGGGTTTCTTAGATCATTTACTTTGGACACAAAAAACGGATGTTGGCGTTTCCCTAAACACAATTTCCGGAGTGAGCTTCTATTCTTGTGCTGCTGTGTTGGACCTTTTTACTATGTTTTTGCCGAGAAATGCATGTTGTTAAATGTTTTTGTGCAAGCATCGTTATTATAGACATGACTCACAAAGGAGTTTGCACTGTGTTTGCTACATCAGGTTAGCTTCATGTTTGGTAGATTAGGAAGCAAACACAAAATCATTGGTTTTGCAGCCACTTACAAACTAAATGGGTTCATAATTATTACTAACACAAACGGCTAAGGAGTCGGTGTATGCAGTTTCAGTCACGTTTTTACCGGCATATTTACTCTTTACCGCAGCTTTGTTCATTCTTTCACACATTTGTAGTTGTTTTGTCTCGTTTCTCCACTGAGCCTCGTTCTTGCATCCTCACTTTTTCCCTCCGCTGTAAATCTGGTTCAGCTGTGCGACCTTATAAGGGCATATAACATCAAACGCACACACTTCGAGGAGGTGTTCCCGGGACCCGAGCGTAACCAGACTCCCATCTCACATAGCCAAGTGTCAGCCACACTTGCAAAGTATATAAACAGGCTATATTGCTGCATTTTCTTTTTTTACTTCAACCTTTACATTATTTGTACATTTATAAATTAAAGTAATTCAGATTCAGATTATTTTATTCAGACATTTAAACATTTAACAGATAACGACATAAATAAACATAAAGTCTGAAATGGAATAGGCAGAAGCTAAAGCTTATTGCGCCTATCCCAGTGTATTTACATAACAGTAAAAGCTGCCAATGTCTTATGCATACAGTTATACAATTAATTCATTCACTTCAGTTGAAAATACTGTGCAAATATTGATGCGAAACTTGAATAAATTAAATTAGCTTAATTAGAAACCAAGCAGTTAGTCAGGACCCAACTGGCTGTCATTTTTATGTTTTTATATTTTTCTTACAACCTTTAATGACATTCAAGCATATGGGCTTTTCCACCTTCCTGCCCGTCTGGCCTTTGTGCGCTCAGTCACATTTTTTATTTGATTTTGTGTAACTAGACTTGGATCGTGTAAAGGCTTAGTAACTGTATTTAAATAGGGAAAATGTGGAACAGCTTTGTACTTCACCCCAGTTTGTGGCTATACCTTTGCTGGGAGAGGCTAAACGCAAACAACATTTGCGTGACTGAGCGCACGCACAAAGACCAGACCGGTACGAATCAACTCGTCTAAGCTCAGGTAAGAACTTATCTCGATATGTAAAAACGATGGCCTTTTCCTTTAATTAATTAGTATTAATAAAAGTTATAAACTCCGCCCACTTCTGGCAATTCTGCCGGCAATTGGTCCAATCCACCAGTGGGATTGAGCCCAAATTTATCAGCTTGAAGCGCCCAAGATAGGTTTTTGTGAGACATAAAATTCAGATCTCGCTGCATTCTAGCGTGCAGTTAGTTGCTTTATTGGTCTCAGAAAAAAAAAAAGAAGTGGAAATCTCTCAACATCAGTAATGAGTCAGAGTATAAGGAAGTACATTTAGGTGCGCAATACCTTGCTTAAGAAGTGCATCTAAATGAAGCTGTAGACTATAACACCATGTCGCATCTACAGACTGCGTCTGTGGGATGATCATGTACAGTACACTGTGTATGTAGATGTGGGTAATTATTAACCCGGAGGCAGTGCTCTGACTGAACATATGGACCTCACAGACTGTGAGTGCACAGAGTAACAGCGAGGGCAGGAGTGAGAGAGAGAAACCAGAACCTTTGATATAAAAACAGGAAAAAGAGGTGGTTGGAAAGATGATTGCACTCTTGAGTCCTTTATAAACATGCACATTCACTCCAACTCCGGGCAGCTCAGGTGACGTGCGCCTGCCTATAAGTACCAACCCGGCGGAAATACTTCCCGAACCCAACTGACTGGTTTCCAGAGGAGGAGCGTGTCAGTGTCCAGCTGATGACACATAATCGTGCATCTCTTTCATGTGCGCTCTGTGTTTCTCAGTGCACATTAAGATCAGAGACATTCAATGAAAATATTAGTATTTGTATTTTCCAATTTAGCTTCGAGTTGTTTAGTTGTTACCCATCGCGCGGCACACAGAGCTGCTTTTTTTGTGTTCATTTGTAAAATAGCAATGTACCATGTACTTTATGGACATGTGTGTACTACTGCACAGAGCAGGAGAATAGCCGTCTGTAGCACCCAGAGATGAGCTGTGTGGACAGGGATGTGTTTGTGTTTAGTTCTTGATGCTCTATCTCTCCTCTGTCACTCCAACTATTCAGCCCTCTACCCCCTCTCTCACAGCTCCCTTCAGAAGCTGCTGAGGAAACAAAGGAATAATAGATTCCATCTTGACTGGACAGCTGTGTAAGTGCGTGTGCTGGTCCAGTGTCCACCCGCCAACACGCACGTTTCCATGTCATCCCGCGCCCTAAGGCTTCCCCCCTTTTACATTGCATTTAGAAGCCTGCTGTAAGTGCGAGGCTTTAATGGAGCAAGTGGCTGAAATGGCCTATAAAACGGACACTCTCCCACTTAACCCCACGCAGTCGGCTGTTAACGCCTCGGACCGGCACCCTCCGAGAGTGTGCAGCGATAAGACGGGACATGGAAGAGGTTAAGTGTTGAGATGGGGAAAGGGTAGAGAGGGATGTGTTAATGGGCGCCAGCTTCCTCTGAATGTATATCTCTGCTTCGGTCTGGTGGAGGCACAAGAAAGCATTCCCAAATCCCCTTGAAAAATAAAGAATCCCCAGAGATGGATGGTTTTGGACTTCCTGTATGCGGATTTGAGGCCAACGTGGGTGGAGTCATGCATGACCTTTTTGACCTTTCCAGAAGAGCGGGAGGGGGAGCACAGGAAACTCAATACTTTTTTCCTCCTTGCCCTCTCCAGTGTGGCCTCACTTCCTTATGGGCCAGATTCTTTGCAGACTGTCGGTCCATCTCTCTAATAACACAGAGAGATACATACGAGACATAATGTCCCCGTTACGTAACCTGTTCCAAGATATGTCCAGGTCTGTGAAACCCCGTTCTCCTCTTTTTTTTTTCTTCAGCTTCTATCAACAAATTTGGCTGCCTCTACTGCCCTCTGTCTGTCTGCGCACACAATCAAAAACATACGGTTGTGCAGGATTCATATTATGTAAATAAGGCCTTAATAATGAATGACTGGGGGCAATCGCAACCCCAAACATTTGTTTAACAATTTTGATCGATTTTGATTTGGAGTTATTAAAAGTTTGCATTTCAAACATACAAGCGTACAGGAGTAATAGTTTTTGTTGTAATGCTTGACAGCTGATACTAAAATACCACTGTTTAAATTCAGTGGAGCAAAAGGTTGAGGTTCAGGTCCCTCATCTTATCTTAAGGCGTGGTTTCCACGTCTAGTTTGTTGTCTGATTCCTGTGAAGATATTTCTTGACCATAGGGGAGAGGTCTATGATGAGAGGTTCAAAAGCCTTTTTCACACTTCAAATGTCTATTGGCGTTTGTTCTAGTGACGGGTACTTTCCCATTTAAATGCTTTTGACCAGCAGACCTGTTTCAGATATGATGACCTCACAGCTCCTGAGCCGCACACATAGTTCCCAGTCTTGACTCCAACAATGATCGAGCCTCCTGCGCGCCCTCAGTCTCATGACAGGGTATGACTATAGCTAACGGGATGGATGACTAGCTCGTGTCTGAGTGAGGGAGGGAGGCCCCAGCTAATGTCGCAGTGCCATTTTTCAGACTTGTTTTCATGGCCGGGACTGTTTGTTGTGGCAACCAGTGGCCTGCTCCCTAAGCCTATAGAAGAGCCACAAATGCACTCAGGGAAAGCAGTGAGAGTTGTGTCACAGATAGGTCTTCACAAGACATACTTGGCTTGCACTAAATTCATTGATTATGCAAAGCAAATTATAGGAGCACGTCTAAATTGAATAGATAGATATTATCTAATCTATAATCTCATTGTGACTGTATGTAATAAAATGTGCAAATAGAAGATGTCTATAAATTGATAATTGGCAATATCACCCTGTGTTGTAAAATGTTTCAACTTGCTCTTCCTCATACCTGCCTTAAATGCACAACTGTCATTGGCAGATTGTGATTGACAGCCTGTTTGTGCAAAGATGCAATTTAATGAGCAAAGACACCTTGGCTCTACTCTTATTTCCAGAGGCTTTATTCAATGGGTAAAGAAGTCCAAGCACAGGAGGACGTCCTATGTGAAAGTGTTGGCTGGACTCATTTTTCAAAATTGAAAAAAAATAAATAAATCACTCTGTTGAACCAGAATCATGCAAAGGAATTACAACCAGTCTGATGTACAAAAATATACTTATTTAATCTCTCTCATTAAAAAAGATTGTTTAGTGATATGGTTCTACTACAATATAAATGTACTCAAGAAACATTTCACTCCACAAATTAATGTTTAACATCCGGCACGCCTTTTGTGCACAGTGCCTTGGTCGAGTTACTTTAGATTACAGGTTTTATTGAACTCTTTATCTTATCTGCAGTATGGACCTTGAAACTAAAGCTTAAGCGTTCTTCACAAGGATCGTCAGGACTCTGGACGGAGGGGGCTGGCAGCAGGTGGCCGGATGAATGAGTAACATGGAGAGGCAGAGAATAAAAGCGGGACTCTTTAAAACTAGACAATGTCCTGGGCATATTTCAGATGCTGGCAGACAGTGTGATGTAACAAAGGTAATGAGGGCGGGAGAGTGCAGCGTAGGTGAGGAGAGATGGTGAGAAATAAAAATGACAGACGAGTTTAGAGAATTTAGCTGATGGAGAGAAAGGATATAGTAGAGCTCACAATACCTCAAGCCTATTTATACTTAAAATGTGCTGCCCTTAAGTGCAAAATACTTTTTTTTTTTACTACACCTGACTTGTGAAAAAGCTAGTTATTTGCTATAAAAATACAAACTGTACTGAAAAAGTACACTTAGTAATATAGTAGATTATCACAATATACTAAATGTGAAAGTACCATTTGATAAGAATGTTAAAGGAGGAGGAATGGATAAAAATTATTTCAGAAAAGTATTGTGTCATGAACGTTGACGAGATTGCGTGACAGAGGTGCGCTCATTTACAAAGATCTGAAGTAAAGTCACCTTTATGCAAATGGCCTAGGCTTTCCCTGGGAGTGCTCGCTTGTTACGTAAATGCAGACAGGATGCTGGAGGAAAACTGATAGTAAGACAAATACTGCGGAGGTGAGAGACAAATGAAAGCAATTATAGTCTGTGAAAGGGCTGACATGTTCGCACCGCAGCCGCCTGTGTCTGGACTGCAGATATAGGGCTAAATATTGATCCAAAAGAGGTGGTGATGGAACTATTGAAATTTAGAATAATCTCTTGGGAAATCATAAATGCTGTAACTTTTCAAAATGGCCAAGTAATTGTTTGTATATGACCGTGAGTCAGCTGAAGGGGGCCCATGTTTTCACACACTGGTTGAATTCAGGTGTGTTTGCACGCAGCAACAGGGCAAGCATCCACAGTCCTTAAACCTAGTACTGTATATTTTGCATTTAACAGCAGAATGAATGTGCTTTCCCCTATAACACTTCTTCTCTTATCCATAGAGGTGAATATGTGGAAAAAGCTACATGATAAAAGTACATTAGGCTGTAGCTGTCTGCACCAAGGATTCCCGAACTCTAGCATTCAGACCCAAATAGGATATTTGTTTTCTCGGGGTAAATGTGAAGCCAAACAGTGAACAAGTATCACACAATGTTTAGTGTTTGCAGCTGGAAGGGTTTGACTTTTCAGATACGTATGCACACAACTTTGAAAATATGTCACATCTTGCCTTCTTCACTGCGTCTACACATGACTTCAGTTTATAAAAGCTGACATTATTTTGGGGCGGTATGTTGGCAAGTCCAGCTATGGTCAAGACGGTGTTGGAGATAAAATGATCGCTGGGTTGCTCACCTGGTGTGATACAGTAACTTCTACTCCCTGCCAGGATGGCCTTGGAAAAAGCAATTAACTTTCTTTTTTTTTTTTTTCTTTCCCTTGAGCTGTAAAGTGTAATTAGTAATTACCACATTATGGGAAATTCTGTCACAGGCCATTTTAAGAGCGAGTTGCATCTGGAAGGGATTTTTGTACTGACATTTATACTTTTGTGTACGTGGTGGTATTTACAAAGTTGTGATTTTTTTCAGCTCTGTTAGTTTCTGCCAAGCTTGAACAATCTGTCTGTGAGGTCTATGTTTTTGTCAGTAAGCAGTACATACAGAAAACTCTGCTTCTTGTCACAACAGTCTGCAGATGCTATCACACCGAGAACTGCCTCCACGCTGCAGACAGTTAGAGATCCCTCCTCGGAGACGGCGTGCTGGTATTTAAAGCCACACTCCATCCTATTGATTGCTTTCCCTGCAAAAAAACTTTACATCTCAGTTCCACCGTCTCCCTGCCCCTCTCCCGTTTCCAGCCTCTCTGCCGGCTTAGGAATGCATTGAATGTCCTTATCTTTGCCCATGAAAACACAAGGGTGAGCCTGCAGTGGAGGTTGAATTCCTCTGCAGCTCCCAGGCACGCAGACTGGGCTGTACGCTGACAACATGCTCTGCTTTCAAGCCCAAAGGAATGACAAAATACACTACAAGAGTACAGAAAGCTCACACTTAAAAAGAAGCCCTGCATTACCATACCGTAGATTAAAATCAGGGCATTATTATCAATTCCACCACTTGTTAAAGGCGTTGTACCTCATTTTTTTCTAGTAATGGATTAAAAAAAAAAAAAGTTTTCCCTTCAGTTTATTGTAAAAAGCCGGCAATTCTGACGCTCAATCTTGATCTAGCAGGTCTGTTGTTGTTGTTGACGTGACAGTTGTGAAATGTGCTCGTAAACTCCCTGCGAGGAATGGGGATATTATGCATTGGGAAAGTTATGGATGACTTTATACCACAACTAACAATAAAATATTGACGCGCCCATTCACTCATTGTTTATAATGAAAGAATAATACAATTTAGGGCCTTTTATGTACATACATACATACATACATAATGTGAAAACAGTCGCACGTTTAGATGGATTCATGTTACTTTAGCCAAAATAATGCAAGTCGTACTGCTTTAAAAGCCCTCTGCCAGTGTCTTTTCCACAGTGTGTTTCCCTGATCTAGACAGACTTTCCTGACACAGTGGCCATTGATATTTCTGCACAATACGTTCTCAGAGGCCGGCACATGGCATCACAATGCTGTTGATGCTATATGCGCTGCCTCATGTATGGCTGTGCATAAAATTACAATGACAAGGCACACACAAAGCCACACTGTGCTTTCATTCTCCCAGACGCCAATGCACAAACACATTGTTCCCCCATCACAGATCCAAATGGATGTCACTGCTCTAATGTCCAGAGCCTTTGGGGGTTTGGGCAAATTTAGCTGCTATTTTTATAGCAAGTAAAAGTCAATGTACTGCGTATGAAGTTAACAATGTGTTTCAGGTATTACCAGCTTCAGACGGCACATACTTGATCAAACAGACTTTTTATTACAGCTTTTAGGTATTTTGATTGCTGTTTTAGTAGCTTTGAGGGAAAAGTAAATAATTTGGATTACTTAAGAGCCATCAAGCTGTGCTTTTCTGTACTGTACTTTTTCCCCTGCTTTATAACACAGATTGTGTGTATCAGTCACTTGTGTAGCTTTTGATTGAACAGACTGAATATTTTTCCTTAATGTTTTGAGTGACATTCACACAATTCATTAAAAGTGTTTTCTCCCACACATTTTCAGAGGAGACGCTCGATGTCCCACATTTCTCTTGTTCACTGTATGAACCACACTGTGCAGGGATTCATTTCAAGATTTTTTTTTTTGTCACATCCTATTTCCTCCACCACATCTGTAGTCAGCAGCCAGCTCTAACAATTGCTGCACAGGATGCAGCAGCCATAAAAACAGACTAGCAGATGCAAAATCTTCATGACGTCAATTTCCCATGCACTACTCACTACTTTGAATAAGTTTAATGGTTGGCCTTCTCACGATCCAAGGTATTATGTAAATGTGAAACAATGCTGTCAAGTACTTTCATTTGAAATACTTTATTTTAAGCCGACACTAAAACACATAAGCAAATTTAAATTGTTCTACCATTTCAATGCCCTTCATGATAAATTACCACATTACATTGAAGATTTAAAGCTATTCTGTGTTACATTCCACCTAGAAAATGGAATAAAAATACAATAATTTATTTTATTGTACATATGCAATAAACCTTTTGTAGATATGCATGTGTCAATATTGTCCAATATTCTATTAGATCTCAAACAATGAAAACTGATTTTGACATTAATAGATACATAGATTGTTCTGTCACCATATTAAGCACTGACTTGTAACTTGTAAAGAAATAGCTTTCACCTGCTTGATTTGTTGACGTAATATTGATTGCATGTGTTTGTGTACAGGTCCTGAACGCACAGAAAGCCGGATACAAAGCGGCAATTGTTCACAATGTAGACTCCGATGACCTGATCAGCATGGGATCCAATGACTGTACGTAACTAACTTGTTCATCATGGCATACACGACAGTTTCACATTCTTCAGTGTTTGTTTGCTTTTCTTTTTTGTTTTGCATCCCATCCCATTTTTTACGTTGTTGATGAATCCAGTACACCAGCCCAGTACGCTCTATTCTTCTTTTTTTGTGTGCCTATTTTTGTTTGTTGTGTTGAGCTTCCATTTAGATCTTACATTGTTTTTTTTGTTTTGATTGTAATAAGAAATGAAATCAATGTAAACAAGTAGGAAAAAACAAATGAAGTTGAACATTGGGTAACAATAAGATCAGTTGAGCCTATTCAGAACCTCAGACTTGAGCAAACATTTTTAACCTTCCATAATTGTCTGTAATTGTTTCTAGTGGACATTATGAAGCAGATAGACATCCCATCTGTTTTTGTGAGCGAGGAAACGGCAAACTCTCTCAAAGAAGACTACACATTTGACAAGGGGTAAGTCGAGACGAGGCATTGCTATTTTTCTCTTTCCATATCCTTGCTACAAGCCAAACATAATAATAATGCACGGCCATGCAGCTTGGTCTGTAATGGATCATTGTTGGAGGTAATAATATGGTGATGATGATCCCCTTTTCCAGCAGGATTGTGTTTGACAGATCTCCTCTCACTACTGTCTGACATGTTTGTGATTTCTTGGCAGGAATTAAATCAACACTTTTGAGATATTCTCAGATATGTTTGAGAGCATTTATTTTAGAACAGGAATCTCCAAATTATGGCCTGCGGGCCAAATGTTGCCCTCAGACCAACTATTATTGGCCCTCAGGATTCCTGCTAAATTGGCCTAAATTTTCAGAAATGGTACTTATACTCTTAAGTTTTAATCATAAACTAAGTAACTCTTATTTTGTATTATTTTGAGACAGAGTTGACATTAGGTTTCCAAGCCTAAATAAAGATGTGGCTCTATGGTTAAAACCTCTGCAAAATGCACCCAACTGAATATTGCACTGTTGCGCTCTGCTTTGTATGGTTCAGTATGTATTATATATATTTATTTTTTACAAGGTTTAGACACCGATGTGTTAAATGTTATAGAAAAGACAGCGGTAGACAAAAGTAAAAGGTCAGTTGTAGTCTAAGAAAGAAACAATGACCCATCTGAATATATAAAAAATGTCCCTAATTCGAGTCTCAGCACTTGAATTGGTCTTAAGGTCTATTCTTCATCATATTGCCTTGTATTGTTCTTACAGTGGTCGCGTGGTCATGTTGCCGGACTTCAGCCTGCCCCTGGAGTACTACCTGATCCCTTTCCTGATCATTGTAGGAATCTGCCTCATCCTCATTGTTGTTTTCATGGTACGTACAATATTATGACGCACTCTGTAGAAATAGACTATGGAGGTGCTCAAAATGTTCACATACAAATGCTTGCCTGTGAAATGCTTTTACTGACTATGAAGCACTAACGATCTACGAAATAAATGTATTGACTATTCATAACGTGTTGATTGATTGTGTGTAGATCACAAAGTTTGTCCAAGATCGTCGACGGGCTCGTAGAAGTCGCCTGCGCAAGGACCAATTAAAGAAACTTCCCATTCACAAGTACAAGAAAGGTAAATAATGGTTACCAAGCACGTCCCCATCCCTTAAAGTGGACGTGCTGTGTTACGCTGAATTGTAGCTTATGAACCTCCTTTTGGGCACATCGGCATTGATATTTCAGAATCAGAATAGGTTTTATTGCCATGGTTTGAGAACAGGTTCACAAACGAGGAATTTTTCTCGGTGCAAACGAGAGTTAAGATAAAAATAAGCTAAAAAACGTTAAACTATAAGGCTATAGGGGCATGCATAAAACATATTAAATAAGATAAAATAAAAGTGACATATGGTAAGACGACAACAATTTGACATTGAACAACAGCAGTATTGTATTTACAGATGTGTAGGCATATAAAGTGATATTAAGTGTTATAAAGTGATTAAGTGATAAGTGGGGACAGTGCAGAAACATCCATGACTCTGTAACTAAGCTACAGAGACTTGTTTTTGTTCATGAGTCTGATGGCGGAGGGGAAAAAACTGTTCAAGTGGCATCCTGCCTGAGGGGTGAATAGTCCGTGTCCAGGGTGAGAAGGGTCAGCTGTGATCCGACCCACACGCCTCCGGGTCCTGGAGGTGAACAGGCCCCGGAGAGATGGGAGCTCACAGCCAATCACCTTCTCAGGTGCATTGAGTTGCCTTGTGTACGAAAGGCGTGGTATAAATAAAGTTGCCTTGCCTTGCCTTCTCTGCAGCACGCACAATGCGCTGCAGTCTCTGCATTTTACATGTTTTATATTAATGTCATGAGCTTCTTAGCGTATGTTGCTTAAAACTCACCATTTTTAGTTAGACATGCTAGTAAATTGATGATTTATGGACTTGGAAAAGGTAGAGGACACTTCTGAGTCCCCTAGAAAATACTAATCAAAACATGTCTGCTGTAGAAGAAGAAACACCCGCATGAATGAAGCTAAGCGCTCATATGTTTTTCACAAACTAGCCTTTTACTTCTCATTTGAAACACACTGTATTTTGTGGGGCTGCTGGCCGCACTGCTGTCCCTCACATGATTTGGCACAGTGCAGAGTTGCCATCATCGCATTACGACACATCATTCCTCTGTTGGGCTGCGCACTTTGGAGCTAATCAGATTAATATGGACTTGATTTTACCCCAAAGCTCTCCTTGGCAGAGAAGAGCTCCTCTCTGTTGAAAATGGACACATGACTGGTTGCAAGGAATGCATGTGTCTCACTGCTTTCTCTGTGCTGACTCTTTAGCATGTTTATGTTTCAAAAATATGTAGGACAGGGTGGTGAAAAAATGTATTTAAATAAGAAAAGAACTCTATAGTGAGGTAAAATTGCTCGGTGTCTCTCCTGTGCATCCGTGCAAAGGTCAGTCCGGTTATCGCATTGTTTTGCAATTCAAATACTTATGTATGGTCTAGCTTGTCAGTGTGTTTAAAGGAGCTTTTGTTCCTACAGCTGTATTTTGTCAAAGCTTTTGCTGATTTTAAATTTGCTGTGCAGGGGACACCACTACGCTTTACGTATAGTGGGAGGATAGTGACGTAACCACTCCCTTTACCAGTTTTATATTGGCTATCAGTTGGACAGTTCCTTATTATTTATTATAATGTTATTTATTTGTTATGTTGCAAGGCTATGAAATGTTATATTATCTAAACTGTGTCGGACATTTCTTTTTTTCCCCTGATTATTTTGGCATTTAAGTGTCGTTTTTGCTGTTATCTATAGCAGTGTTTCCCAACCGGGGATACGGGGACCTCTGGGGGTACTTGAGCACTTAGCAGGGGGTACTTGGAATTATTTAAGATGAAAAAAGAAGGTGAAACTTTAGAATTTCAATGTGAATTTCAAAGGAAAGTTAGTTTTAACAATTTTACAAGGTTTGATTTTGAGAGTATTTTAGCTTCATGTTGAACACAAATCACTGTTAAACACTGTATGATCTTAGTTTAGTTGGTCACTTTGTAATAATATTGGCAAGATCCTCAAGGTAGGGGTACTCAGAGTATAAATTAACGACTCAAGGGGTACGTGAGACAAAAAAGGTTGTGAACCACTGATCTATAGTACCTATAGTGATGAGATGTGGGTACTTAAGATGATAATAAAGGTCCCCTAGTTAATTTTTCATTGGGTGTAAACAGTTAAACCGCTGGCCTAATGCAAAAATAAGCTTCATGCTTAGCTCCATAACTGCATGATTGCTGCACTAGCAGAATGCTTTTGTGCTGATCTATTTAAGGTAAGGTAAGGTAAAATACAAAAAAAATAAATAAAGAAATCTACCGCACCACTTTTGATTATTATCAATGTTATCACGCAGTCTACTTACAGTGCCTTGCGAAAGTATTCGACCCCCTTGAACCTTTTGACCTTTTGCCACATTTCAGGTGGCAAAAGGTCCCACTTGTTGGTTCTTCACAAAAAAAAAAATACAGTTTTATATCTTTATGTTTGAAACCTGAAATGTGCGACACCAGGCCAGCACGGAGACATAGTCCCACCAGCGTGTCCTCGTGGAAGGCCCAGGACACGCTGGTGGGACTATGTCTCCGTGCTGGCCTGGTGTCGCACATTTCAGGTTTCAAACATAAAGATATAAAACTGTATTTTTTTGTGAAGAACCAACAAGTGGGACACAATCATGAACTGAAACGAAATGTATTGGATATTTCAAAAAAATTTAACAAATAAACAACTGAAAAATTGGGCGTGCAAAATTATTCAGCCCCTTTACTTTCAGTGCAGCAAACTCTCTCCAGAAGTTCAGTGAGGATCTCTGAATGATCCAATGTTGACCTAAATGACTAATGATGATAAATAGAATCCACCTGTGTGTAAACAAGTCTCCGTATAAATGCACCTGCTCTGTGATAGTCTCAGAGGTCAGTTTAAAGCGCAGAGAGCATCATGAAGAACAAGGAACACACCAGGCAGGTCCGAGATACTGTTGTGGAGAAGTTTAAAGCCGGATTTGGATACAAAAAGATTTCCCAAGTTTTAAACATCCCAAGGAGCACTGTGCAAGCGATAATATTGAAATGGAAGGAGTATCAGATCACTGCAAATCTACAAAGAACCGGCCGTCCCTCTAAACTTTCAGCTCATACAAGGAGAAAACTGATCAGAGATGCTGCCAAGAGGCCCATGATCACTCTGGATGAACTGCAGAAATGTACAGCTGAGGTGGGAGACTCTGTCCATAGGACAACAATCAGTCGTATACTGCACAACTCTGGCCTTTATGGAAGAGTGGCAAGAAGAAAGCCATTTCTTAAAGATATCCATAAAAAGTGTTGTTTAAAGTTTGCCACAAGCCACCTGGGAGACACACCAAACATGTGGAAGAAGGTGCTCTGGTCAGATGAAACCAAAATCGAACTTTTTGGCAACAATGCAAAACGTTATGTTTGGCGTAAAAGCAACACAGCTCATCACCCTGAACACACCATCCCACTGTCAAACATGGTGGTGGCAGCATCATGGTTTGGGCCTGCTTTTCTTCAGCAGGGACAGGGAAGATGGTTCAAATTGATGGGAAGATGGATGGAGCCAAATACAGGACCATTCTGGAAGAAAACCTGATGGAGTCTGCAAAAGACCTCAGACTGGGACGGAGATTTGTCTTCCAACAAGACAATGATCCAAAACATAAAGCAAAATCTACAATAGAGTGGTTTACAAATAAACATATCCAGGTGTTAGAATGGCCAAGTCAAAGTCCAGACCTGAATCCAATCGAGAATCTGTGGAAAGAACTGAAAACTGCTGTTCACAAACGCTGTCCATCCAACTTCACTGAGCTCGAGCTGTTTTGCAAGGAGGAATGGGCAAATATCTCAGTCTCTCAATGTGCAAAACTGATAGAGACAAACCCCAAGCGACTTACAGCAGTAATCGCAGAAAAAGGTGGCGTTACCAATTATTAACTTAAGGGGGCTGAATAATTTTGCACGCCCATTTTTTTATTTGTTAAAAATGTTTGAAATATCCAATAAATTTTGTTTCACTTCATGATTGTATCCCACTTGTTGTTGGTTCTTCACAAAAAATTACAGTTTTATATCTTTGTTTGAAGCCTGAAATGTGGCAAAAGGTCAAAGTTCAAGGGGGCCGAATACTTTCGCAAGGCACTGTATCTCTTGTTTTCTTCTTGGGAGACTTAAGTTTAGGAAGGAAACAAAGGGAGTTTGTATGAATGGTTCACAATGAATCTTAATAGAAACCACGGTACCAGTGTAATTGGCAGACAATACCAGTCTGAGCTGCAGCAGCACAAGATCTGTGTCAGTGGGCAAGATTATGTAATCCAGCTGCCACCGCTGTGAGAGCACAACCAACTTAATTTTGATGGTAGGTTAACTTAAACTCTGCTTTTTATTGCATACACTTGCATCATATCCACTTGTTTTGGGCCACAGCTGATAGTTGGTATAGTTTTGTCTATTTCATGTCTACCCCACATTTGACTAGCCTGGCCAGCCATATACACTTATTTCTCTTTATATTTGAAATACAGTCAAAAGAAGTTAAGAATAAACACAGTTTAGAATAAACGGAGGACAATAGGCTGGCATGTTAGGCTAACTTTTGACAGACAGACTCAGTAAAAGCTTATGTACATTAGCGTTCTTGTTTTGCTGGTGCTTCTTGGATTCTCCTGACCTCTAGTTTGAACCCTTTCTGCTCCACCTTCTGCTCAGTGTTTGAGCAGGCGGGATACACAGTGGACAGAGCAGCTGCAGTGTCTCAGCGTTTGTGTGTGAGGCATGTTGATGTCGGAGGACTGCTCTGTTTGTCTGGACTTCAGTCACTATTCTCTGCTGCCTCCTCTGCTGCCTCCTCTGCTTTAACAAACATCTGAAGTTCAGTAGGACAGCAGGCTCCTCTGAGAGTGGGACTGTTGGCAGCCAGCAGAACATAAGTGAAAAATTGTGAGCTCAGCTGACTAGCAGCTTTTCAAAAAGTGTGTACTGCCATTTCTCTCTGAGACTCCTTAAGACTATGTACAGCATAAAACAGACCTAAAGTTAACATGTTATTCTGTAAAACGAGGGTATGTACAGTATTCACTCAAATGGGATCACTACAATGAAATTAGCAGCTGATTCCTCAAAGGAAAAGTAAGTGATGCTGCTGGGAGGCTCTTTGATCTGCATGACTGGTGAATTTGTTCACTGACATGGAATGACCAGCGTAGCCTTTAGATTTATGGCTTTGCTTCAGTGCACTGCATGTTTCTCACCACCATTTACTTTCATGAGTTATATTATTTTTGTGTCGTAATGGTGTCGATAACTTAACACTATCTTGCCGGTATGAATGTCAAAATTACAAAGCAAGCACTATTATCGGCTTGTCACATACACTTGTATAAACCATTTCACTTCAATGTTTAATTCTTCCATGGCATTTCCCAACTATATCCTGGTCCTTCTGCCTGAATGTAGTCACTTGACCACATAATGGTCTTGCTCATATATTGCCCCAAGATTATTCTGAAAAACATTAAGTAATCGTTTTCAACCCTAGACTTTAATTGTTGATGTTTGGGAAGAAAGGGGAGTAAAGAGTGTTTTTTAATGCGACTGCCCTTCCTTATACGGTCACATTCGAGCCTGGCATGGATACAGGGGGCCGAGCCAGAGAAAACATGCTCATTTCGAGCTTACATAAACACAAGTCTTGCTCCCTCTTCCTCCTTCTCTGGTCTCGCAAAGAGAGGATGGGAAGGAAAGGAGAAGAAATCTGGAATTTGACCGGTAGTGGGGCAATACATTCCTGAGCTTCATTTGCTCAGACTGATTATTTGTGTCTCCTCTATTGTCCAAACTGGGTTTTTGCAGTGTCTAACATTCTTAGTTACATGACGGATGTAAGTAGTGGCTGCCTCATGTACAGGTTATGTGACTCAGTGGAATATGGAGGGCTTAATACTTATGCTATCTATCTAGTTTTGAGCCTAAAATGCTATATAACAGTTTGAGCATACATGTTAGACTTTCTTCGCACATAGGACAAACAAACCAATCCGACTCTTACCTTAGTTCTAACATAAATGTAACTTTTTCTATATGATTTCTAAAATAAAAAGTGGGGGCTTTCTCTCAATAAGAGACAGGGTAAATGACTAAATGGGTGTGCAGTACAACCAACAGAGGGACAGAAGGTCACCCCTTATGGCTCTGTGAATTTAATTTCATCCTTACATGATTGTTTTTAATGTCAGTTTCTCTCATTGAAACTCACTTCAAAACCACAATATGTTTATTTTACAGCTGACATGGTGTGTTTCTTTGACCTAGGGGACAGCTATGATGTATGTGCCATCTGTCTGGACGAGTATGAAGAGGGAGACAAGCTTCGAGTACTGCCATGTTCCCACGGTGAGTTTTTGTAGCATTACCTGCAAAAATACTTGTATGATGATCAGGTTTTTAAAAACCTTGACGCGCTAAAACACAGATGCTGAAATAACTAGGTCTTTCTGCCCTAAGCCTATCACAGTAAATGTGTGGACCCCTGGCTGACCAAAACAAAGAAGACCTGTCCCGTGTGCAAGCAGAAGGTTGTCCCATCACAGGGCGACTCGGATTCAGACTCTGAGGAGGGGGACAGCGGCCCGGATGAGAATGAGGAGGTGTCTGAGAGCACGCCCCTGCTGCGCTCACTGGCCTCCACAAGCGCACACTCCTTTGGCACTATATCGGGCACCTCTCGCTCCGAGCAGGAGTCCTCAGAGTACGAGGAGGAGTTGGACAGCAGCGACAGTGAGCAAGAGGTCACAGTGGAGACTGTGGTGGTGCAGATGCAGCGGCCCTGTGTTGAGGACCACGACCCACCCAGAGCCTGAGGGGGCTGTGCTAAGGGTACATGATTAGGCCACTGTTTGCACGCTTCACTGAAGAAAGACTTTGTGGGTTTACAATATTGTGGTGTCCCACATTTAAGTGTGTTATGTTGATTGTGAAGTGCTGGGGTAATGTCAGCAGTAGTAATGTACAGTAGCGGGTCAGTACTGTATGCTAATCAAAGAGCTTGAGTTTCTATGTGATACAAACTTTCTGTACCATGTATATATCAAAATGTTTAAATGAAGTTGATCTTACATGCCATAAGATGAACACTTGTATCACTGTAAATACATTTAGTTCTATGCAGCATTATTTTGATAAATGAGCTCAAAATCATTTAGGCCACAGTAGGTTTTTTGCCAATTCGCCTGATTTTTGGAGTTCTGCTCCTGTTTTATATGTGCCACTGGGTTAAATGTTCGAGCCAAAGTAGCTCATGTACAGTCACATTCATGGTTGGGCTTCACTCAGTGGCATGTCAGCTCTTGACTTCTATGATCATCGTCCAATGTTGATTGATGGGCCTTGTGACACATTGAAGATTGTTTTTATACAGATTGTATCTTGATTTACTCGTTAAATTCTGTTGCCTCATTCAGTTTTCTTAACATGTAACATGTACATTACTTCAATAAAAACTAACTCCGCCTAGTCATAACAGTTCAGATTGTAATAATGAAAAAAGGTTATGTAAATGTACAGATTTGCATAAAGCAGGTTATTGTACATTTGCCGGATAAAATGCCTGAGTAAGATCAATTTCACTGAATATGGTGGCAATCCTGTGACCAAATGTGTTAATCCAGTGGTTCTCAAACTCTGGTATGTGTACCACTGGTGTTACTATGGCTTCTTCCGGTGGTACTTTTGTCACTTTAGACCATTTTAATTTGAGTTGCATGATAAACTGCGTAAAGTTCTGCAGTCAATCATTGGTGTTCATGTTATCTTAGAGTATTTTCCTGATTTTCACATTATACATCAAAACATTCCGCATGTTTGGGAGATTGCTGTTATTTGGAATTCAGCGATTTCTGTTTTTTCTGCAATTGGCCAAAAATCTGTCAATTTTTTTCCATTGACTTATAATGGGGCTTCTGCAAATTTTTGCTTTTCAGATTTTTTTTCTGCAATTTCAGCTTGCACAACTTGTCAGTTTATTTATAAAGCGCTTTTCATACCGAAAGGTATCACAAAGTGCTTTACACGCACACACACAATATATCATTAGGACTAAATAAATGTCAGTTAAAAGCTAAGCTAAAAAGGTGGGTCTTGAGCCTGCTCTTAAATACATGAACGTTCTCTGTGGTCCTGAGCGGGTCGTTCCAGAGGCGAGGGCCATAATATTGGAAAGACGCCTCACCGTGAGTCTTTCTGTTGACTTTAGGAATAACTAGGAGACCCCTGCCAGAGGAGGGAAGGGGCCGTAAAGGTTCATAAGGTAAAAGCAGTTCTGAAAGATAAGGACCAAGACCATTAAGACATTTAAAAACCATTAAAAGAACTTTAAAATCTATCCTGAAACACAAGGGGAGCCAACGCAGCGACTCTAAAACCGGTGTAATGTGGTCCCGCCTCCTGGTCTTCGTCAGGACACGAGCTGCTGAATTTTGTAAAAGTTGTAAACCTGAGATACTCTTTTTGGGAAGACCAGAAAGCAGGGCATTACAGTAGTCGATACGACTGGTGATAAAAGCATGCATTAGCGTCTCCGTGTGGGCCTCAGAACCGATGACTAAAACTTCAGTTTTGTCCTGGTTAAGCTGGAGAAAGCCATCCAGGATTTAATATCTAAAATGCAGTTAAAAAGTGCATCCATTGGCCTGGTGTCATCAGGAGACATGGAGATGTACAACTGTGTATCATCAGCGTAACTATGAAAGTTGACTCCATGTCTCCTGATGACATCACCAAGAGGGAGCGTATACAGGTTAAAAAGCACTGGCCCTAAAATCGAACCCTGGGGCACACCACATGTAATGTTATGGACCTTAGAGGAGCAGGTATCCACACTCACCATGAATGTCCTGTCTGTGAGGTAGGATGTAAACCATTTGTGGACAGCACCAGAGAGACTGATGTGTTTTAAACGAGTTAAAAGAATAGTATGGTCGACTGTATCAAAGGCAGCGCTCAGATCCAGTAGAACCAACACTGACTTTGTGTGAGTCAGAATTTAATCCAAGATCATTTAAGATCTTTAAAAGTGCTGTCTCGGTGCTGTGGTTTACCCTAAAGCCAGACTGGAATTTCTTAAGGATATTATGTGCAGTAATGAAATCATTAAGTTGTATAAAGACAAGTTTTTCTAAGATTTTTCTTAAAAATGGTAAGTTGGATACCGGTCTAAAGTTAAAATTACAGTGCAAATTGTTCAGCAGGGGCCTCACCACCGCCCCCTTAAAGGCAGTAGGGAAGACCGTCTGAAGAGAGCAATTCATCATGTGTAAAAGTTGGTCTTTAAAGGATCCATAGAATGTTTTAAAAAAAACGGGGTTGAGACCGGGTCTAAAAGACATGTGGTGGGCCTCACTGAGGAGAAAACTTTATCAAGCATCTCAGCATTAACCTGGACAAAACTGTGCAGTGTTTCTTTTGGAACAAGTAGACAACCAGATGTATTTAAAGCCTTGTTACTTTGGTTAGATAAACTACAACTGATAGTGGTTCTTTCCCCTGAACTGGTCTGCAAACACCTCACAGAGAGCGTCTGTGGGGTTTAAAGGAGGTCTGTTAAAATCAGGATTTAAAACATTTTCTATTTTAATAGGACTTCAGCCATTGCTACAGCTTCTGTAATTTCAACATTTTCAAAGTGATCAGGAGTTTCAAAGCTCAAGTATTAACAGTATCAAGGCATTTAAGGATTTTTCAGCTAATTTCTGCATTAGATCTTTTCTAGTTTTTCCTCTGGCTTAAACAGTTTAGAAATGATTGGATAATTTAAGCCTGATGAGCTAGGCCTGGTACACATACTTTTGTTAAAACTACAGTTTAGACAGACATTCTTAAATCAGGCCGAAATGTCTTCATCCTTTTGCCCTCAAGTCAAATTCGATTTTATTCCATCCTGAAAGTGGCTAATAAAAGGGTAAATCCAGTCATTACTCACAGTAGCAAATTAATGGTCAAACAAGCAATTCTACTGGGACTCAACTCAGAATTACACTGTAGTGAATAAAAACCACACACAAAAAACTGGTTGGAATAAATTTATTTTTGATCTGTCTGTAAACAAGGTGATAAATCAATTTATGGCATTTCACGTTGTATGCATATGAAATCAGATGCATTGAAGAGACTGTATCCCAGATGTAAAAGTGGTGAGGAAAAGAAATTTAACAAATCAGCAAACAGGACTTGAATACACATATCCCACAATGCCTATCAGTGGAGCGGAAGCTAAAAAAAAAAAAAAAAAAGTGCCAATGACATGTGGACAGTGGGTAAAAATCCATTTCACAATAACAGATCTCTCTACATTATGGCACAGGATACACAGGTTCTGCAGTTACGTTCAACAAGACAGCCATTAGTGTCATTGTTCCAACCAATTGCAGTCAGTCATTTCTACTTTTTAGCATTATATTGTGGACGTCGCGTTTAGCAGTACTGAGCATGGACAGATCATGCGATACCCCACTTCAACTAGAGTACAGAAGGCAATTTATTCCACAGTTTTAGAGTTGTCAACACAGCATGGGTTTGTACAAATGCTATTTTTTTTTTTTTAACAATATAGAAATAAACAATGAAATGACTTCTCCCACCCTTACCTCCCCTGTGGCTTCATCTTTTTTAACCCATGTGGAGTTTCCTTCAGAAAAAAAAGTCAACCTTCACGTGACATTTTTTTTTTAGAGCATTTGTATAAACACTCAGCTTTACTTGGTCCTAGAAAAAAAAAAAGAGAAAAAAAAAAAGACAACAAATCTGACAAATTCCAGATGGATACATATGCAGGGATAACGAGTGTCAAAATAAAAATGGCAGCCTTTTATAAACAATACATTACAGGAGCTGGCAAACAAACGTTTGTAGTGCCTGAACTTTTTTTTTTTTTACTGTGGAATGTCCATGGGTTGTGTTCTCGACAAGGCTGTGACGACAGTGGGGCGGGGGCGAAGCTACCAGAATCTTAAACTTTGTAATCGCTTACTGATCCGATCCAAACACCGCTCGAACCCACACTGTCCCATTTGTAAAATACGGTCAGGACCAAGAGATTCTGAAGGGAGAAATATAGGGTATGAGGGGGTGGTAGTAGTAAATGAGGGGCTACGTTTACACCCAAAAGCGGGGAGGGGGGGGGTTTGGCAAAATTTATTTTAAGAAGTGGCTACTGAAATGACCAGAGATATGAACGTGGTCTTACTTTTCAGAATACACACCCCCCAAAAAATAGAAACGTTTAAAAAAAAAATAAAGTAGGACGACCGACGTAATGAGTTTCCACACAAGTGCTCTGAAGGCAACATCTGCTTCGACGGGGAGGGTGTAACGGGCAGCATGACAAACATAAACCTTCTCCTTCAATCACGGTATAGCTTTCCATTTTAGTGTATGGCCAAAATTTGCTGGTCTTGAGTGGAGTACAAATTTGACATCCTGTTTAGCGACATTCTCAACTTTGCTATGGATAAACTTGTAGTGCTTAAAAAAAAAGAAAGGGGGGGGGGGGGGAGGGGGGAACACAAGTACACAGCGCAAGTGTGTTCAAGTGAATGGGATGAGGGTGGGTTAGGGTCAATGGGGTGTGGGGGAGGAGACTGGACACAAGATTTCAAAGTATAAGAAGGCAGAAAGTAAAGTACTAACTAGAAGTAGTGTGAAATGCAACAGGGTGGTAAGGGTGAGCTGCTAGGTGGCCGGGAACAGGCTGCCTTTAGTAGCCGGACTTCCTCAGGTACTCGGCCATCGAAAATGATTTCTTGTTGAGCGTCCCTCCATGGATACCTTCCTTTCCCATGACAAAAACCAAAGCTGGAGTACAAAGGAAACAAAAAGCAAAATAAATGAACACACAAGTGATAGCACTGTTGGAAAAAGAAATCAATTTATTGCCACGTGAATGTACATGGGGGGGTGCGCATATTTTTAAACCCTGCACCGTGTAAGAAATGCTCCTGGGGCTTCGTTTAAACAGGACGGCTTTGGGGCAAATGTGGGCTTAACAGGTGTTTTCACTTTTTATTTTTTGTACGTTTTATGTTTTTTGTTTGTTTTTTATTAATTCCCCCCCCCCCCCCGCTTTCCCTCAACTACACCAAAGGCTACATCAAACAAGACTAAAACCCTGAATCCCTCAAATATTTTGCCATTGAGTATGCCTTCTTATTCAATCCGCCTCCATGGACCCCTTCTTTGCCCATTACCAAGACCAAGACTGTAAGAAAAGAAGACAGAAGGAACATTTAGAAGGAGGTGGTCACAGTGAAAAGACCAGAAACAGACAGCAGGTGAACAGCTACAGAGGACGGCCCACACAGAGCAAGGCAGTGATTTAAAGATCAACTAGAAACGCTCACGGCTCTAATCAGTGCTGCTGGTGATAGACAAGACATCTCACGCACGGGACAGAGTGAGGACAGCAGAGATAGAAACATGCAACTTTGCTTTCCTTATGATTGCTTTAAATAGACAAAGTTCAGTTTGCTGATCCATGCCATCTAAACAATTGTCAATCGAGTACAGAAGCGGATTGACCTTTTATAATGAGGGTAGACATTTTGGTTTCGAGTGAGATTTCTCTGCCACATACCAGCAGCAAGGTATAGAAAATCTGAGTGTACTCACTATTGGTACAACTACACACATGCAGGTCATCCACTGCATGCTTGTACCTCTCCTCAATATATGTCTGTGTTCATATGGCCTCATCGTTTACAGCAAATTGGTGACTGGGGGGGGAAAGAGGCTACCTTTGAGGGTAAGCACGTCAAGACGTGTTGACAGGAGGAAGATGAGACATGCAGTTTGTGTCATTCAGTGAGAATCAAATCTTGAGACCATAAAACCATTTAGCTTAGCATTACATTTTTAAAAAGGAACTATATAGGAGAGAGTGCTGGGGCCCAGAAAGGCAACATGCAAAATGGCAGTTTATTACTATAAATGAATCCTATCGGACGTTAAATATTAACTTTTATAGCTGAAAGAAAACATTTCTGAATAGCCTAACTTTTTAGGCTTCACCTTCAGACTACACTGCCGTTTATATTTTGCGGCACCGATATGTGTGTTCCAACTATATGATACGTTTCTGTGTAGGGCTGAACGATGGACAAAACTTCATATCGATATTCGTGCCAGATATCTCGATACGATATGACTATGGGTTAGGTGAAAACTAAGCATTTTTTTCAGAAAAAAAAATAAAATACAAAAGAGTGCAGTTTTATTGATGAAAATCTATCGTTTATACCCTTCTTTTTCGATTTTAATATTATGAATGTTCATATCTCAATATAAATACGATAATTTTTTCTTTTGCGATACTGATATCTTGAATGTTCATATCTCGATACAATAACGATCCATCTTTAAGCCCCATTTCTGTGTACAGGACTGTGCATTGATTAGTTGGCTTTGGGTACGTTGTACGCAACATGGGCTCATGAAACAAACTTTCCCCTATTTAAAAGAAACTTAAATAAAATAGGCTACGCAATTTACATCAAAATTACTATAATAAGGAAAGAGGTTTAGGCGATATAAATCCTCTGGAAACAAACAAGTGTTTGTGGGATTTCTCAAGTATAAAACATCAACTATAGTTTATACATTATGAATGTTCAATTGGTTAACCCTTTTCATGTCACGTAGTCATGTTTTAGTTCTCTCCCTCTCTCAAATGTCAATGCCTGACTTGTTCACAGGGAACTGAATCTAACAAAATTAGATATTTATCATCTAATATTATAGTCCATTGTGCTTCAGTAACTGAACTGCAATGCAACAGTTGAATAGAATATTAAAGCCCATTTGGAGTTCAACATTGCCAACCTGTGAGGCCTCTTAAGGGAAGAGCATTTCTGTACCTGATAAAAACAGTACAAGATAGCTTATGGCATCATATTGAGGAAAGGTGCAGCGATGTTCCACCCACATGCTTTAACACAGAAGTACCATTAGTCTGCCAACAGCTATGCCAAAGCAGCCGACATCTGTAGCAAAAGCACAATATCTTTTGTCCACTATAGTCACGTGTCATGCTCACCTTTGCCGGCTTTCCCTACAGAAATGTTGTATGTTGGCTCTCCTCCATGACTCTTCGTCCGGATGTCCATTGTCCAGTCGGAGTCAATATTGAGGCTGTCTCTGATTACTGAGCACTTCTTATTGCCTAAGGTCATCCCACCGGTAAAGAATCCCTCCCGGTCTTTTCCCGTTATTATATCGATTTCTTCAGGCTATAGGAAACAAACAGAAAAATTAATAGTACTTAGTAGACACATATACCGGTTTTCTTGTATATGACAAAGGTAGAGTCATTTTTCCAGACACTTGTTTTACATGTCCAAGTTTACACGCACACAAAAATGTCAGCATTCTGTACTATATTTGAGAGTCAAATCCAGAAAAGGACAGCATTCATGGGTCCAGGTATCTAGAATTTGTCAAATATAATGCATGCACTCAATAAGGCTAAACTAAAACAAGATATACAACTTGGGGCCGACCTTCCGTGAGTTTTTTTACACGTCCACGCTGTACCCTGGATAGTTTTTTTTTTTTTTTTTAAACAAAAGATACTGCCGTCAAATGGCTACCTAGCTTTGTTAAATCATACAGCAGGACTGAAGAAATCTCGAGGGCCCACAGCAGCTGACTAAAGCCTTATGCTAAGACGCTAAATGGGTACATCATTTCTATTTCATATTGACCGCAAAAACCTGTTTGCTCGTTTAAGACGATCGAGGAATAGACCTCCAAGGTTCAAGCAAGCAGTCATCAGAACAAAAGGCGTCGCCCTTCGGTCCAGAAATGCACAGTCATAGCAAACAGACGATCCAATGCTTCTTGCAGTGGAAGATGTTAGCAAGGCTGAATGCTAATAGCAAGCCTTTAATATAAAATGGTCACATGATTTAAGTAACTTTAAATATTACGACTAGTGTCAGTATAATTGAACTGACATTCCTTTTTGCACCACAGGCGGAACGTTACCAAGTTAAGTCCCATGATGCAAAATGGATTTGTTTTCTCCCACCAAGCACTCAAGAGCGCTACACAAGACTCCCGTTACCGTCATAGTTCCGAGGACACTCCCAAAACACAGCGGCAATGGGATATTAATCCTCAATGTGGATAAATTGATATAAAAAAGGACTGTAGGCTAGCAATAAAAACCGCAACATGACTCCAGGCGCGTCATTTATTAAGACTAATAATACAAAATGGAGGCTCAATAAAACACTGGGGACAATATGAACATAACGGTGTTGCATAAAAATGAAATTGTATAACATATATAAAATAAACTCAAAAGCAAAGTCAATGGCGTGACCACAGGCTTTTCTTCAACGCTAGGCTCAGAGGCATGCCGTGAACAAAAAATGAATAAGAAGTAGCTATCCGCCATCTTGAAAACGAGGGGTGGTAGCGGCAGGGCGATTCACTAAAAAATATCTACGGACCGACGGAGAATATCAGATTGACGCTGTACCAGAGCCTGTGTCCGAGCCGCGGAGTCTGCGCTAACGGCGTTAGCTTCAATGATTTTTCTAACGGGAGCGGCCCGATTAAAGCTAGCAAAGCTGCAGTCTGCTAATTAATGTTCATTTCGCATTGCTTAGCAATACTGCACCGGCAATTTTTGAAAAGGCACACATACGTTCAAATGGCAATACAAGTGTACATGGGATCAAATAAATATGCACCCGCTTCAGATGTGAGAGGCCAGGTATGTTAAAAACAGGCGTGTTACTTTGTTTCGTTTCTGATTTATTTGACCGGTATCTGGAGCTAGTTAATGCTAGCACGCTAGCTAGCCGCTAATAGCTTTTAGCTTCTCCTTACCATTATGTGTCTGGTCTTCAATTGAATAGAGCATTTTCATTCAATCACAGTTTGAGGTTCTGTGCCACTTTTGCGTTAGTTTAAATAATACAAATAGCCATAGAACAACATTACTGGTGTATGCGTGCCAGTGATACCATGTGTACCCCACTGCTTCCCCAGCCCATTCAAAGAGGCCCGTCTACAGACAGACGGACTACCCTGGAAAGTGGACAATCAGCCCACGGTATATTATGAAGTACTGAAACAAACAGTGTACTGACCGTGATGTTGGCAAAGATGCCACCGGAATGCGAGGCCCAGACGTATTTGGCGTCCGTGTACCCAACTACGGCCGCGTCCTGGCAGCTGCCATCAGCCATCAGGTTGTCCACGTAGCTTTGCCAGGACATGTTGTCAAATTAGTTCTAAGAGGAAAAGGTGCGATGGGTCAAGTTGGGTCAGTGGCGTCCTTCAAAACGTCAAGGAAGCTATAATTTTCTGTGGTTTAACTGGCCTCTCCTGCAGGTAAACCCCCCGGCTCCGCACGTCCCGGCTTTCTTCTGTCTAGGTCTCGGAAACGAGGAGCAGCGCTGCTGCAACAGGACAGCCGCTTGGGTGTAGTCCTAAGAAAATCACTCCGCCAGGGTTGTGCTTTGCCCCAATAGCGCGGTGCGAAATATACTGTGTGGCGGATGAATACTTGATTGGTTAAAATGGCAATGTGACAGATTTTCTGAAGAAAGGTCTATTTTGACCCACCTACATGACCGCAGCATCGGTCAATATTTTTTTTTGACAATTTAAAGCTGATATAAACACATCTAAACATAACCTACTTTAAGAAATCGCACCTATTTTCGCTATGATTCGCTAAACTAAAACATTTGAACCCGTTTACGTCCATCTTATTCATATCTTTCTGTTAAGTGTTGCAAGCAAGAGCCTCTTGATTATTTTTGGTGTTTATTTGCTTGCCAAGCGAGTTAAACCATTTACAGAAATAATTCAAACTGGGAGCATACCATTTACATTACAAAGTAATATGTTTACCATAAAAAGTGTAAAAAGAAAACAGTCTTCTGTCCAACGTTTTGGCTATGACCCCAATGCCATTTGATATTTATTGAAGTGTTAAGATTGAAAAGTGAATTACAGTTTTTCTCCATTTGTTTGGCTCATTTCTTGAAACAGAAATTACATTTTTAAGATTATTTGGTAAAACAGTCTTACAGTTCAGCACAACACTATAGCTCACTTGCAAAAGATAATATCTCTCCCAAAACAGTTCACTCATGCTTCAAAACTAAATTTCATTCTCATTTAAACAGTCAATTCCCCCGAAAATGGCAAAGATCTTGAAACAGACCGGACGTTCTCAAGACTCTTGGTGCTTTTGCCAAAATAACTTGGATGGTTTGGCACAACACCATGGTTCACCTGCAAACGCTCATACCTCTCCCAAAACAGTTCACTCATGTGTCAAAACTAAATTTCCTTCTCATTTAAACAGTCAGTGCCCCCAAAATGCTTTGTCCCTTTGACATTGTGTAAGCTCTGCAAGTCTAAATGTTTAGTTGTTTTGTCATATGGCAAAAGACCATTGAAATGTCCCTCATGTCCACCTTTCAGTCTTAGCCCAGTCCTTCATTGACAATGGTTACTGTAACTTTTTTTTGTCTAGCTAACAGAATACAGTTGTGTATAAAAAATAAAATAAAACAACAACAACAACAACAAAATAGGATTTGAGGAAAGTCGCCTCCAAGGTTTGACAACACACATTGCACTCACACTGCCAAGGCAATTGTAACCATTAACATTCACACAAATAAATTAACTTCCATACATCAGAGTAAAAAGATAATGTATTCAGCATAACATACTGTAAGTTTTAGTTTCACCTGACTCTTAATTGCTGTAGTAAATGTATCAAATGTTCCAAGGGATTCATATATTGTTTTCATGGTATTGTGATCTTGACTCATTTTGACAATTGAACAGACTATTGTGCATGTGATGACTTATACAATGAAATGACGCTGACACGTTTTGGAGCGAACATCCATTAGACTGAGAATTAACAATCAGTTTAGATCAACAAGATCTATTCACTTGGAAATTGTGCTAATTGTCGGCTACATGTACTTAACCATTTGCAAAGATGTACTGAGACATTGAGACATGGACTAAGACATTTGCAATTTGATGGAATTAATGAGAAATTCAATTCTGTTGTGAACAATTGCCAAGTGGTTTGGAGATTTGTCCATGTTGTTTTGGGAATGTAATTTCTGTTTCAAGAAATGAGCCAAACCAATGGAGAAAAACTGTAACACAAAATGTAACAAAGTGCTGTGTAACTGTTACTGGAAAACAAAGGAGTGCATGAGAAAAAATGCCTCCAAACCAAGTATTGCAATACTTGGTATTGCAGCAAAAAGTATTACGAGCTGATCCGATATTTTGTCCCAGTCCCACTATTCACTGACGGTTTTGTCCTGAGTAGTCCTCCTAGAGGGCCAGAGAGGAAGTCTGATCATTGATAGACGGCCTGTTGATGATCACTGGCCCACTCAGCGTAGGCTATGTGTAAAACACTTCATTCATAGACTCCAGGATAAGGGAGGTAGACAAGGTTCAAGTCATGAACCACAAAACACATAATTGTGTAAGCTTGGTTATTTATTTGTTGTAAAAATTTAAAGTTAAGTAGTGTTGTACTTGACTTTGCTAATACTGTCATCTTACTCAACCAAGTAAAAGTACATCCCAGGAAAAACATCAGATCCCCTGGTTGGGAAACACTGTCCTATATAACCTTCAACCATGAATGTTATAGCCTATACATCCATGGTTGAATGTGGTATATGTGCTGATCTACAATTACTTTATAAGCCCTCCTGGTCTGAAGCCAATCTGTGAATCATGGATGTCAGCCATGCAAGTCACATGTTGCATTTATACAACCATATAGGCATTTACAGGGAATGCTAATGTGCAGATGGCTAAGGTGAGAATACTAACACAAACATTTGCTAGCAAATAAGAGACATTTATTTTGATTAATTTATAAAATTCTTAGTATAATGTAATGTAACTGGAACATATAAGTTGGTAATTCAACTAACACTATACTGCCATATGTTCAGCCATTGGTTGTAAGTTTAACATTAATTGATTGGAACACCCTCTTAATTTAAAGGGTATAGTTAGTGAGCCCTGTCTCTAAATAAAAAAATACATTTTTTTTAAAGTTCTTAGTGCCTATATGCATTTTTTTATTTTATTTTTCCGGCATAGTTTTTGACCCATGTGGCATTGTCAGCTTTGGCGTGTCCCTGGACTGAGACCATTTCATTTTTTGTCTCTTTTTGGTTCGAAATCCTCCTATTTCGGTTTGTCACCCAATAAAAATGTCATAATGGTACACCCATATAGGTTTTCTTAAAAAATGCAGAATGTTAATTCTTATGATTTATCTAAATGACATCTCAGTGAACCCACAAGTAACTGGACATGCAGTCCTTATTGTGCTGCTGCAGCATATGATAAGACTCAGTATAAAGCGCCACTGTTGAGATGAATAGTCATTATTCATAGGATGAAGTGGATCTCACTCGCACCAGACGTTTTTATGGTTGGTGTAATGTGTATTTTTGCATGACTCCATAATCCTACAATACTGTGTTTCAATATCTGCATTCATTTTATTTTATTATTATAACTGCTCTGGTTTTTGCATACATTTGTGTACAATTTCATCACTTCATCAGACAGGTATTCCCTACCTGTTTCAAATAATGAAACAGGAAGAGAGTATACAAATATTTTTTAAAGCATGTTTTACAACATTTATGGAGCAACTCTGAGCTTTACTATAATGCTAACAACAACAACAACTACAACTTTAAAGTTGTCTAAAAGATCTGGGCAGAAATTAAAACAAACAAACATAAGATTTATTTTCATCAACATTTCTGTTCTAGCTGTTTCTAGCTCAGTGGTTCCCAACCTGGGGGGTGCCATGGCAAACAGGTCCTAGGTAACGGGTCAGACAAAGAGCGGTTCAGAAACCCCTTATGAGAGACCAACTGGCCCGGTTAGAATCGTGAGGCCGTCCACACCTGCAGGAGGAGCCATAGGGGCTGGTGCAATGCGGACAAGTGGAAGAAAATGGATGGATGGATGGGCTTTTTCTATCTCAAACATAAAAACTACTATTTGGCCCCAAATACTGACCGACACTTATTCTCAATTATGTAGACCATCACTCGTCTCATGTTGGTGCCTTATTAACCACTACATTGAACCAGTTAATTTCCTCGTGACACCTGAATGAGTCAATACAGATAGCCTTTGACCACCACACCTTCACATAAACTCAAGTTTCCAAGTGATATTTGAAACGAGTGTAGACCCAACAAAGCAAACACACAGCCAGCGTCACGAGTGATGACATACTACCTCTAGCTGCTCCTAAATGATTGCTTGTCATTTGCAAGTCAAACATTTTCAAAGAGAAGCAACTCGTCTATAACTTTCTATAGGCTACACTTTCAAGGCTACACTTACACTTAACTTAAAAACTTCAGTTATCTTATTGGCACAATGTATGAGTTCAGATAAAACTTAAGTCTGGCAATTTAATTTGCTATATGAACTTGAGACACCAACAATATTCCAATGTGGTGATAAGGTTGTCGTACTAAAGAGAACCCTATAGAAAAACATTTGAAATACAGTGTTTGCTACAATTGAATCAACCTAAATCAACAACTTAAAAGGGGGGGGGGGGGGTCACTTATCTGTTGCTCTTTAGTGGCATTTTTGTCACATTTTTGTCTCGTTTTCATCCTTGTTTTTGCTTCATTTTTGTCACTAGTTTTTCAAGAAGCTTTTAGATGTGGGTAACATCTAAAAGACATTTTAGACGTTACCCACATTTCTCCAAACTGGAGAAAATGTGCTCGTTTCAGGTGGGGGTTAAGAGGTTAATTGAAAGCTATTTATGATGCAATTAAGGATAAAAAAAAAAAAATTCTGTCGTCTGTGGTTACCATAGATATGTGGGTACACTTCTTATCTTTTTTGACATTTTTACCCTACAGACCATTACATATTTTCTTATATGTGTGATAGTTTGACTGTTTTCCAACTGTCCATTGGGGTTAATTTTTACTATAAAAAGGTCCAGTTCCGCAGTGCTCTTCCTCTAGCCCTTGCACTTCTTCCTTTAGTCCTACTGGGAGCGGTGCTTTACGAGAGCAGGTAAAATATTGGCAAGCTTTAATTCATTCTAAAATACGTTAATTCTGACCCAAGCTATATCCTCTTCTAGTATTGCTTCGGTTCCGGCGCATGCTGTCCAGTGTTGCCCAGAGCATTTGCCCTTTAATCGGACGTAGGAAGCGGTACGTTGCCCATATCACCTGATGTAGCACTAGGTTAGAATTCAGGCTTTAACTAAACTCTTTCCACTACGTTCTGTATTCTTTGAGGCCCTTCCCAGTAGGCCCACCACGGCTGCCTTGCATCACATCGTTATCTCCATCTTCTTGGTTTTCATATTCAGGTGTGCAGCTGAATGGACTTCCATTTTGTTCTGTTATGATCACTTTGTTAAAGCCAACCTGGAAATAACTCTTTTTACTTTGGGGAAAAGAAAGAAAATGCAAACAAAAATATATAAACTAAAACCAAGTATTCCTATGAATAAATCGTAAGTAATTTGGAACTGTTGCCTCCCTCTATTTTCAACCTACTTGCCTGCGTCCTTAATCTTTTACTACAAATATGAGGTAAAACTCGGATCACTACATATGGTAGATTAACAGAAATCACAATAGCAGGGCACTCCTTTCAATTTCCATTAGTTCGTGAGTAGAATGGATATCCACAATATGGTTGTCCATTCAGGATATTAATTTCCATGAATTGCCTAGATGATTATCATGGCTACGACCCGTTTAAAGTTTATAGCTGTGGTTTCTAGACTGACTATCTGAAGTGTTTTTGTTATAGCATAATAATAATAATAATAATAATAATAATAATAATAATAATAATAATAATAATAATAATAAAAATACATTTAATTTGTAACACATTTCGTAATTACGAGATAGTATCTATCTCGTAATTATGAGAATCAATTTTGGGAAAACTATATAATTAACTTTTTATTTTTGTATTATTCGGAAAACCGAAACTATATCTCGTAAATACGAGATAATCCACTAAGGGGAAAAAATAATTCGGAAAACGGATTATTATTACAATGCTCCCTCGTACTGAACAGCCTATTTCCTGTGAAAAACAAAGCACACACGGACCTGGGGAAAGTCTGAGTTGCTCAAACACGCCCTCTGCTGTCTACACAAGTTTACTTCAGCTGTTAATGCTCAGTATTCAGTCCCTGCATGAAAGGCAGATGGTGCTCTGGAGCCGCGGGGAAAAGGTGTTTGGCCCATGCAAAATTCCGGAGAATCAATTCAATCGGCACCGATTAATGCTTATTTTCTAAAAGGGACTTAAATACAAGGTTTGGACAAAAAAAACGTCTTAAGACTGAAACGCGGTGATGATGGCATGCATAATACGAAATAAGCTGCATCATAGCGCGAGAAGATGAGTACTAACTTGTAGGCTCTGTCAATTACAGTAGGCTATGCGATTAGCTAGAAATTTGCAGGAGGATGCGTGACAGGTTTATTAGGCTGCTTGCAGGGACATTTTTCCTTAATATTCAAATAAGGTTTATTGCTGTCACTCAGCACTAGTTGCTACAGGTCTTATTTTGTTATGTAATCTCTATTAATTACATTTTATTTTTAAAGTCCCATATAGTGCACAGTCCCTTAGAGACAACAATGATCTCACATTTCACTCATCTCTTTAAAAAAAATGTTTTGTTTGTTGTCAGATTCTCCAAGATCTTTGCCACATCTAAGGTGTTTATATAACCTCCATGGATAAAATAATCTAATTTGTCCCACTTACAAAAGAGCTTTGTTCTGGCATTTCAAAACTGCGTGACAATAGTTTGAAGACTATCAAAAAAGCAATATAAAACCCAAACATGTAACCACTTTTAATATTCAGTGTCATCAGTAAAAGTAAAACTATTTGAAAAGTCAATTATTTACAATCAATGCACAATGTTTAAACTTCACCATCCTTCCCCTCTCCACTCAGGTTTTAGAACAAATTTCTCCAGTGCTCTTTTTCAACCATTTCAAATATATTCTACTGTATTTTCTTTTCCAGTATAGCAAACAAATACTTATCTATTCAAACCGTTTGACTTGGAAGACCATTATCAGAATCAGAATCAGAATAGATTTTATTTGCCATTGTTTGAGAACAGGTTCACAAGCTAGGAATTTTTCTTGATGCGGACGTGCAACATAAAACATATAACACAGAATTTAGATAAAATTAAGCCATAAAACTTTAAACTATAAGGCTTTAGGGGGCATGCATAAGGAATATTAATAAATAAGATACAAAATAAAAAGTAAAAAATGGTAAGACGACAACAAGACTTCGAACGACAGTGGGATTATATATAGAAAGAAATATAATCCCCCAAGAAATAACGTATCATCTTCTTGATACGTTATATGCCATTGGATTGCTAAAACAAACTCTGCTTTCATATATCTATCAGAGCGTCTATCAGAAGTATCAGGGATGCAGTTATAATTTTAAGATACATGGCATAGGGGGTCTTTCTGTTCTCTCTGTGCCTACGTAGTTTTACTCCGGGGACTCCAGTTTCCCACTAAAAACATGTACAATAAGCCAGAGTGAAAGAGCTTTATATAAGGTGTTATATAAGAGCCATGTGCCAAAGAACTAGCCAAGACCAGCTTTGACATTTGCACCATTTTCTTAAGATAAATTGCCGCTTGTAAATGCCAGGTGTTAACAATCCAAATAAAATGTGATTTTGATATTCGACCGACACACATGGCCCTTGATTCAGTCCCTTATTGTTGCTTGTTCAATGTGCCCATTATGTAATTCCACTTACTCCTCAATGGTCTAAAGGAGAGTTATATGAATGCAATATCTGATTAGTCCTGGATTCAGAGAAATGTTTTGTGACAGGTCCTCATATAAGTTTACAGGACCTACTTAATTCTTAATTAAAGAGAAGAAACAATGTGATATACCTTCAGACAACTGTTCAGTTTGAACATATATGTAAACCTACAGCAATGAATGTGCACAATGCAGGTGACATAATTATTAATGTGTTGCTTCATCTCTTAAAGATTCACAACACTTCATGAAATATTTGACCAGTACCACTAGGCCTAGATCAAGATCAAATCAGAACTAAACTGGGGTCTAAACCAGTGGTTCTCAACAGGTGGGGCGCAGAACCGTTTTCAGTGGGCCGTGAGCCTTTCCCAGAAAACATTTCTTTTAACATTAATGTAGAGAAGAAGTATTGAAGCATATAATCACTTCTTGACTCTGTTAAAATGACGTAATCTAGTTGTTTTGATCATAATTTAACACAAATTTTTGCATAGACAATATTTACGTAATATTTTACAAGTCTGAGTTGTATTTGGGTCGCAACGTCAATGGGTCGCAATGTGGGTCCCAGCCCCATACCAGTTGATCACCACTTTTCAGTTTGGTCTCGCTCTCCTCATTTTGCCATATTTGTACACCACAGCTAACCAATTTGGCTTCAAGCATGGGCATGGCACAGACATGTAAGTGCATCTTTGCACTTAAAGAACTATTGGATAAATACAACAACCAGAGTTGTACAATATTCATGTGCTTTAGATGCTTCTAAAGCCGTTGACCGTGATAAACCACACCCACTTATTTTCTGCGCGAAAAAAGCTGGATATGGACCATGGATCTATTATAATAGGTATGGACATACTCGGTAAAAAAGTTGCTGATTGCCTACCCGAACCAATCACGACCGTCACAGAGAATTTACATGGTTACGTCACTCGCTGCACCACTATGTTGTAGTCTGTAGTTTAATCAACATTAAAGCAGTACTAAGTAACTTTTGCCCCTAGAGGCCATAAGCGCAACTGCAGGTGACGTAGCAAGTTGCGATTTTTTTACTTATTAATTGTCTGTGAGAGTAAATACTACGCTGACAGAAAAAGCGAAGGGTGAGAGGGATATTGTACATCCAATGGAACCACAATGGAATTTTTTTTAACTCAAACTTGGCTGTAAATATTGTTTAAAGTGGTGCTAGCCCGCAGTTAGCTTTGCCCGTTAGCCTGTTAGCTTCTTCTTCGTGATTCCATTAGTGTGTATTGGTGGCTCCGGTCCGGTGGCAGTCAAGTTGCAAATGTGGTTTTCTGGCCAGAGACACCAGGGGGAGATGAAAGACCCTCCAATTCCCATTAACACTTGTATTACCCCCAGAGGGACTACGAAAAATATTTATTAAGGTAAACAAGTTACTTAGTACTGCTTTAACATTAGCCAAAACTAATCATGGATGAAGTAGTCGAGGATTTTGCCTCCCCGTTCTCGTCAGTTTATATTCAGTTCATATTTTGTGAGTTGGACTACAGCTGTCGGCACGTCCGCTAATTGCTAATTGGTTTATTTCACTGACAATCTGTGCGCGAGGGCTGTTAGTTAATCGCCACTTAGCAATTTTAAAATTGATTTTAAAATATTTAAAAATATCTTATTGTTTCTCAGACCTGATCAAGTCTTCCTCACTATGACACATCTTACAAATATCTACTCATGACGTATTGGCCATTTTCATCCATCCATCCATCCATTTTCTTCCACTTGTCCGCCGCCGGGAGATGGGGGCAGCCTGGCTGTTTTCATGTGTATCCAAAATTATTTTCTCACAACCACAGGTGACTTTAGCAAACTGAATTCAAGGCTGGAAGTCAATCACTTTCAAGTTCGATTATGAATAACAAGCGTTTCTTAACAATGAAACACCTAACACAAAATAAGACAGGATTAATCCTCTCAGATTTAACCATGTCCGCTAGCTGAGTGATAAGTGTTTTTTTGTTGTCAGACTTGCAGTTCCACTTCCATTGCATTGATTAAACTTTCAATTGAGGTAAGGCATTCCAAACCATAGAGGCTACCATATTAAATATCAATATGACCCCGGGAACTGCTGGGGCTCGAATGCGAGCGCCTGGTGGTCGGGCCTTTGCCCACGAGGCATGGCCGGGCTCTGCCCAAAGGGACGACGTGGGCAAGCCCTCCTGTGGACCCACCACCCACAGAGGGATTCGTATGGGTTGGGTGCAGAGAGGACTAGGTGGCAGTCGAAGGCAGGTGCCTTAACGACCTGGTCCACGTGCGCACAGCTTCTGGTGTTCGGGACATTGACCTGGCAGGCCCAAACATGTTGTGAGGGTCTGTTTGGAACGTCTAGTGGATCCCTCTGTCAGTAGGGTCTTCAACTCTCACCTCCGGAAGACTTTCACCCAGATTCCAAGGGAGGTTGGAGACATGGAGTCCGAGTGGACCATGTTTTCCTCCTCCATTGTCGAGGCGGCTGCTCGTAGTTGTGGCCGTAGGGTCTCTGGTGCCTGTCGCGAGGGAACTATCGGTCGGTCTCAAAGAGATTCTGGCAAACCATCCGGCGCCTCAAGAGTGTTGAAGGATAATATTAAATCACTATTTATCATACTGGGTCAAGCTGTAAACTCGTACTATCCGTAGGTCAAGCTGTACAGTTGTACTATCTCTGTGATAGCCTTGACTGTGGTGCTCAGGCGCCACTGAATGTTTTGCTTGCGTATCGGTATGACGCTCTTAGACGGTATTTATTCCTCTTCTGTGGAAGCATAGGCAGACTTGATTGGTAGGACTAGCGCAATGTCTTGAGTTCATGTCTCCGGGTCCCGTAACGATGGTAAATAAACTTCTCCTGTATAAGACATCCTGACTGCTGCCTCTTCTTCGTCAATCCTCTCGAGCACAATTGTTATTTCTCTAACAGGGAGAAGCAGTTCTTCACCAACACTGTTTACAGTGCGGATGGGGGGCTGCTGACCTCGACTGGGGATGTTGTCGGGTGGTGGAAGGAGTACGTTGAGGATTCCCTCAATCCCACCGTCACGTCTTCTGATGAGGAAGCAAAGGCTGGGGACTCAGACGGGTACTCGCCCATCACCCAGGCTGAAGTCACCATGGTGGTCAGAATGATCCTCGGTGGCAAGGCTCCGGAGGTGGATGAGATTTGTCCTGGGTACCTTAAGTCTCTGGATGTTGTAGGACTGTCTTGGCTTACACGTCTCTGCAACATCGCGTGGTGGTCGGGTACAAAATCTCAGGTAATCATAAGTAGTTATAAACAAAATAGTTGTATAATTTAGCCTAGTCATAACCGAACTATGCACTAATAGAAGAAGATCTTTATTTATATAGCGCCTTTCACAGACATGGTCACAAAGCGCTTTACATGAGCGCAATTGCATTCACTCCATACTCGGTGATGGTAAACTACGTTAGTAGCTTCAGTTTCCCCTGGGGGAGACTGACAGAAGCGCGTCGCGACTACACACGTCTGCGCCAACAGTCCCTCTGACCACCACCATACATTCACACACACCATTCATCCTGGCCTATTGTACATGTTTTTGGTGGTAGGGCCCAAGGAACAAGCATTACAAACAACGCTTATTCCCAGAGCATCAGACCATCATTACGCAAAAGTATATGGCAGTCAAACAGCTCTAAAACATAATTTAAACAGCAGACTACGAAACAGCAGATTACCTAACAATGCATTTACCCAAATTATGAGAGCATTGGCGGCACGGTAGCACAGCGGTTAGCGCTCGTGCTTCACAGCTAGAAGGTCCGGGTTCGATTCCCACCTGGACGGGACCTTTCTGTGTGGAGTTTGCATGTTCTCCCCGTGTCTGCGTAGGTTTCCTCCGGGTACTCCGGTTTCCCCTACCACTAAAAAACATGTACAATAGGCCCAGGGACTGCAGGTGGAAATTAGCACAAGTGCTATAACCTGGTACAATGCATCTCTCCTTTCTGAGGCTAATGTAGATTGTACACTGTCCCTGTTCAAAAACAAATAAAGGAGTCGTTTATGTCCTGCTAAAGTTAACAACAGCGCTGAACCCGGACAGATGTGAACCGTGGTGTAAACATGGACATACAACACTTTGAGGGGCATCGTGTCCTCCTTACGTACATAAACGCAGGGCGGCTTCCCCACTTCATTTTGTGTCACCAGCGAAAAGAGCCATTGCGAAGAGTCATCCAAAAAACAAAGACTATCCGAGTAATCTACCGGTATTAGCTAGTTCTTCGTAGTGTTTACAGAGACCGCGTGTGCCATGCGAGTGAAAGTAGCCAAGGAGGAGTCTTCAGTGTGGTGCGCGTGCTCTGTTATTGGGTCCAGGGCTAAATCCAGCTCAGTCCCAGAGCCAAGTGTATGTGTGTGTATGCGCTGGAGGCGGGACCTGCAGCACTGCCATCTGTCGATCGTTCTCGGGACTAATCAGAACTAGCCCTTTTTGTGTAGGGATGGGCGATACCAATTTTTTTGGAATCAATACAATACCGATTCTTTTGGGGTCATTTTTGTCAATACCAGTCCCGAGACAGATACTGGTCATTTTATATGGGTGAATGTATTTTAATCAATATACAGTTCTAAAACTGATTATATTATATAATGAATAGTTAAATTAAAATTCCATTTACCATTTACCATTATTTACAAGTAATTTTGTATTACTGTGAACCTGTTTAACCACATCATTGCTGATAGAACCAATGTCACCAACCCCTAAGTTTAAGTTGTTAGGAACTGAAAGAAATGAACAAGCAAAAGCTAACCACAATGCTGTAATAGCCTGATTCCACTGGTCACTATTAAACATAATAGAATGAGTGCAGGTGAGAGATGGACGTGGTGTAAGAACATAATTGAGATTCATAGATGGGCACACCCACAGGGCTGTATGCCTATGTATGGAAAATGAAACTTGTTATTCACTAATTGCTTGTACGTAAACAGGTACATGCATGCTTCTGTTGCACATGTTGCTTGTATCAACGTTATTATTACCGTTATTATTTACCTGCAGCTGGACACATGCGTTTCAGTACTGTATATTCTCAGTGTTATCATGGGCCTTTTCTTTTGAAAGGACTTACAATTATGTTTTCTATTTCTTGAATTAACCTGAAATGCATGAAAGTAATTACTTTGAATGGGGGGTAGGCACTAAAAAGATTTCTGGCTTCTTGTCTACTCCTTTTGAGTTTTTATTTACTGCAATGAGGTAACCTTGCAATCTATGTTTTGTAAATTGCTCCAATAAACTAAACTAAACTAAACTAACTGGTTAATTAAACAATGTTAATGTGAAATTAAATACATTAACAAAGTTTAAAATTAATACTTTAATGACAAACAGAACCTAAACCAGAATGATATGCCTGGCTCAGTTCAATCCTCTGCTGCTGTGGAGTGTTTTGGCTCAGAACAAAGATATAAATCATCCTTTTGTGTTTAAAATTGCTGCCGCGTCTTCTTTTTACACATGCAAATTTGTATCGATACTTATCGTGATAAGATCCGCCCATCGCTTTTTTTTTGCATACATACCTGTATAAACCTTTGCAGAGGTCTTATATGCTCGAAGTTTGACAAATTTAATTCAATGATATGTACAATATTCTTAATATGCTGCTTAAATCTAAATTTTAATCTAAGAGCACTCCTAAATACTTATTGTTCTTTTTAAAACTCTATGGCCCCTTTAAACGTGACGTATTGCAAGCCGGAAGTCACGACGCTCGTACTTTACATTTTATACTGTTGAATTGTGTATTTTTAACCGTCAAGCATGTCATATAAAATGTGTTTAATATTATAATATGTGTTTAATCCATGGACTGCTTTGCTCCCAGTAAAAAGACGTTTTCCTACACTACCCAGGATGCAGTGCGCACTTGGGTCGAGGCTGAGCTAGTTAGCTTGTTAGCTCGTTAGCTTCCTATCGATACTGTGGAGTAGTTAGTTATCTGTCAGCTAGCTGCCACAAGTGAGTTGTCCTCACCGCGACAGAAAACGTCCCTGGTTTAGGACTTACCCCCCACTTGTTGGACTATATATATCTCCTGACGCGCCAAGGAGTTTGTTTACATCATGCTGGTCCTCTCTGTGGGTCCCTAGATAGTTAATTTAATTATTATATTTATTTTTTTTTTGCTGGTACGAGCGATTCTGCTACAGCCAAAGAAATACAACTAGGATTGAGTGAAGAGAAACAGAGAAACTGGGGCTCGCCTGCTGAACAAGGACTTGTACAAGGACCTGTTGAAAGTGCGCTCGTCGGGGCACGGAACAGGCTGAGCCGGCGTGAGAGAGAGGCAGGTGGAGAAATTACCCATGTGTTCTTCGAGTTATTTTTAAAGTCTTTAATCTGAATTGGATGCTTTTCCTCGGAAAGAAAGATGAAGAGGAACGTGAATATGTGTCAGGATCGTATGCGTCTGAGATCTCAATTGTAACTTTTCTTGCTCGTTTCCGGGAGCTGACTTTACACACTTCAAACATGTCAACTGTGCCGGGGAGGAAGAAAAGTTGTTTCCAGATTACAAGTGTCATCCAAGCTCAAGTGGCAGGTAACCGCATCATGTACAACGCTGAAAGCAACGATGACCCAGACGACTCCCGTATTGAAGACGTGTCTTCGGAAACACGAGATGTCTCCCGGAAAGACCTGGGGGTGTGTGACCGCAGCTCTTCTGAGGAGGCACCTGACCACACTGGAGATGGTCACAATGAGCCGGTTCCAGTAAATGGGCTTCTTTCTGTTAAAGCTATAGATACAGGAGGTTGCAACACCCTACTCATTTCAGGAGGAAGTGTGCCAGTACCAGCTGCTGCTACTCAGCCCATTGTTCCAACACCTACCAGCCAGCCTTCATCCGTGTCCAGCAGTGCAGCTCATACCAGCTGTAGTTCCCGTTTCCGGGTCATTAAACTGGATCATGGTTCTGGTGAGCCATTTAGACGAGGAAGATGGGCATGCACAGAGTTTTATGAGAAAGATTCTGATTCAAACAGGACTGTGGATAGTATGAAACCCACTGTGATGCATGACCACAGTGTAGACCGAGACAGTGGCATAGGAGTCACTAGTAACTCTATGGCTGCCCCTAGTGCGTTTCCTGCACAGTCTGTGGAGTATACAGATAGTGGATTCCCAAAGGGACACGCTGTGTCTGTTCCCTCTCCAGAGTCACTGCAACAAGCCTACACTTTAGCTCCACAGATTGGAAGTGTAGCAAGTGCCTTTCAGCCCACTGGATATGCAACTGCAAAAACGCAGCAAGCACACGAAAATGTCCAACATGTTATTTCACAGAATGGCCTCAATGGTGTTCACAACAAAGCCATGTTGCAAACGTCTCCAGTCATGCCTTCTGCCACTCAGCCTCAGCAGTTTGCTTATTCCAATGGCATCTCCCCATGCCAGCAAGACTACCATTCACAGCAATTAGGTTCAAGCACCCAGAGCTTTCCTGCAACAGCTATGGTGCCTCCAAGCAACCAGCCACCTGTAAGCACCGCTGCTGGTCCAGGAGGCCATGGCCTCCATCCAGAGACAGTCGGCATCCTAGCGCTGACCCCAGTCAGTCAGACTTTAAGAAGAATGGGCCTTACAGCCTCCTCCCCGGTCACCATCACCTCGCTCAGTGGTTTACAGAGTGTGTGTGTCACAGTGCACAGCATCAGTGCTGCTCCAGGCCGTTCCTCTGCCCCAGGGGGTCATGCACAAGACATCTGGTCAGATGCCCTGCCTCTGTCCATCACCAGTGCGGTGCCAGGGAAAGCCTCTGTAAGGCCACTGATCACTGAGGGTCTCAGCCTGCCCACCCCTGCCGTCAGCTTGTTTGGCATCCCCATTACAGTGGATGGAGATGACGACAGGTAAGGATGCACAGATCGGCAACAGCCTATAGTAAAGGTTAAACATTTGATCAAGCTTATTATATGAGCCATTCCATTACTGTACTAATTCACCGCATTTCTATATACATTTGTTCCCTGAGAAGAACAACAAATAGTTACACATAGAGCTGGGCGATTTTTGTTTTTTGTTTTTTTTTCCTCCAAAAAAATCTGCAATTTAAAAAAAAATAAACTCGATTTACGATTCGATCCACCCCATTTAAAACAAAATAACTGCAAACTATAAATATATTTAAAAAAAATATATTTATTGTATTTAATTAAAGTGAACCAACATAAACAAAATTGCAAAGGCAAACCCTTTCTCTAACTAAAAAGTCACTATGTAGTGTGCAACAAAGATTGTTAAACATCCAAATTATTTATACTGGATTTATACTGGATTAAGCTAATGAAACATAAATAATCCTGAGGTTACTGAGGCACATTTGTACAGCAGGACCGTATTCCTCTAAGCAGAGAGCTAAAAAAAGCTCTAGTTACAATTTTTTAATTTACATTTTACCAGTCATCAGTTTAGCTGTGTGTTTGAGAGGAAGCCCTGGAAATGGGTTCTAATTTTATCCTCTTCATGCCTCTCTTACACCACCTTAACACACTCATTCAGTTGACTGTAATGTGCTCATGATATATTTTTTAGACACATCTGGATGACTCTTGCAAAGGTGTAAAAAAGTGTTGCCTCTTTTTGTCGTTCCAAGCATGTTATGAATGGTTATGCATTTACCTGCCCATCCTGTTTCTGTGAAAGCCCATCAGTGTTTTTTGTCCACATTTTCTGCTCCTGGATTTGATATCTGAAATTATACAACAGCCCTTCCAGTCACCTGACATTGACTGATGCCGTGTGTTGTGCGTAATAGTAAGATAAAGGCCGCAATGGTGTAACTATGGTGATTCTGGCAGCAGGACAAGACAGGAAATGTCAGAGGTGAAAAGGACACACGGTCACATACTCTGACAAAGTCACCTGGAGTGACCTCTTTAGTTTTATCTGTCATGCTGACCTGTGGTTAACTATGAAAACTTCTGAATGTTTCTGTTCATTTAAATTCCGTATAAAATTGTTGGAGCTTTACTTCTCCATAGATCGAGTTACAGTTGTGTTTTACTCCAGGAAATTAAAAGGATAGTTGGCACCACTTAAGTTGACCGTAAATCCCCATTTGCATTGAGTTGTATCCCAGCAGCCTTTTCATGTGCTTTTTGTCGCTTCCCAAATGCGAGCCATGCTGAGACGTCACTTTCTGTAAATCCCAGTCTTCAGCTAAAACCCCAGTGGTAGAGTTGACACCCCTCGGAAACATGAAGCAAACCTCCTCAGACTATTGTTAGCAAAACCTCTGCTGGAATCCACTGTCATTCTGTTCTGTTTTGAATTAAAGTGCGTCACAAAAAAGTGGAACAAACCGTTGCAGGGGTGGAGTTTCAATATGAGAATAAGTTGCTCCCAGCTTGGAATGATTAACATCTCCACTCAGCAGGCCGCACGTCTTCTCCCAAACACAGCCATTAAGCTGGTCCTGGCTGGGACAAACGGCTTTCCCTCAGTAGAATGGCTGTAAACTCTTATAACAGATTCGTCTTTAGTTTGACTGAAAAGTCTCTGTTTCAGTCAGTAGCAGTGATGTGATTATTTTGGTTATTTTTCATTGTAATAAGTGAGAATTTAGTAATATTTTCCGATGAGCTTTGCAATTTCCGTTTTCAAATGAAGATTCCGTTCATATTGCATTCATATTGTTTAGTTCAGAAATATTAACACTGAATACTGATAAACTAATACAAGAATCGCACACATTTCGAACATGTGAAAGTGATGATAAATCTCTGCCATTCTATTTTTGCTTCGAGCACCAAAATGGCTTGCCAGCAGCCCTGACTCCACAACTGAAGTTTTACTGATGATAATAAAACTTCAGTTTTATAATAATAAAACTGAAACACAAGGCAGTCATTTAGTTTGACTGCCTTGTGGTAACTTGACTTCCTAAAACAATATAACATTTTCACGTTCATGTTTGATATATTTTTCTCTTGTTAGTCACTCAGACAAACCGGCTTCATGACCGATAAGTGGCTTTTTGTGATATTTGACACATGTTCCGTGACATTGAGTTATATTAAACCTGAGATTAAAGAATACTGCTTGTTAAATGCCGTACTGGCACCTTAATGCCCCAAACGCTGCATCTGAAACCACGATACAATATTTGAATGATTGTGTGGTAGGGCTGAAAGATATATCGTCATCGTATCGTTATCGAGATATGAACATTCAAGATATCAATATCGCAAAAGAAAAATATAGCGTTATCGTATTATGATTTTATTTTTCCGATAACCTACGCAGACACGGGGAGAACATGCAAACTCCACACAGAAAGGCCCCGTCCAGGTGGGAATCGAACCCGGACCTTCTAGCTGTGAAGCACGAGCGCTAACCGCTGTACTACGAGACCACCTGTTTCAGCCGCTGTCGGAGCGGCCAAAAGTCCCTTGAAGTCGCCCTAACTAGAGCCTGTGTGAAAACACCCTAAGTGTTCTTGCGTACTGTTGTACGTGCGTTTTGTCTTCATTTGTCAATAAGTCATGGGTAATATTTTGTAATTACCTGCCCGACTATTTACATAAAATAAAAACGTATATAAGTTCATTCATTTGATTGGGTTTGGACTACAGGTAAGATTTTAGGCCCGAGCCCAACCTGAAATTTGGGCTGGGTCGGGCCTAAAATTTATATTTATTTTTAATTTTTATATAATCTAAGCTTATAGGCTCAGACTATTGGACACACAATATGATTATACTTATTCCTGCGGTGCGGGGAAGGATGTGGTGCGCGGGGCGGGAGCACGTGCTGACTGTTGTCATGTTGCAGAAGCACAGCAAGGCAATCGCTTTGATACCGGTGCTACAGCGGAGCTGTCTCTGAAGTGTTGAACCGCACTCACACCAAGCGAAAAAGTCTCTATCCTTTGCTCCGCTTGCTCTACTACCTTCACCAGCCCCCCTTGTGCAGGAGCACGTGGAGGTGGGGTTTGAGACGCAGCTGTGAAGTGAGCCCATTACGCACACGTGTCTGTCAGAGCTTGTTCTGTGGTTGTTGGGCGCCGCCGGATATGGCTCTAGCGTTAAAATTATTTAAACGTTAGTCGCCACTCCTGCCGCCCGTATCATGCCGCTCCTGTGTTTTTCACGGAGGCTTCTTTCCTGGTCGCCAGGCAGCATAGAGAATGAATCTAGGTGTGAGCGCAGTGTAAGGCCGGACTCACACCTTGAGCGGCGGAAGAGAAGAGAGCGGCGAGCTTCCATTTATTCCCTATGCTGCCTGGCGACCATGAAAGAAGCCTCCAGAAATGCACAGGAGCGGCACAATCTTAAATTGAGTTCAATGGGCACGATACGGGCGGCCGCAGCGGCTCTGTATTATAGCGTGGAAACCAATCACGGCGCTTGCGTTCTGCAGCACTTGACGTATGACGTGGAGTCACTTTTTACGGCAGGTGCACATCAGCGGCACGTCCACGGACTTGCAGCTGTCGCAAACTCTCTGATTGACTCGCGGAGCTGTAGCTGAAGCATAAAGGGGCCTTTAACTTGCCCCACACCGCGCACATCTCTCGGCCTGCTCAGGTACGTGTGCGGCAGCCGTGCACGTACCTATCAGCTGTGTGAAGTTGGCCCCCCTTTAAACGTTAGATCGTTTGTGCTGTTAAAAGTTTTGTCTGTGCTGTTATTGTTTTTGAGATATAGATTTTTTTTGCATGCTTTGTGTGTTACCGTGCACCACTGCGCACTATTTTTTTTTTTCTCTTTGAACTGCAATTTGTGATTTTTTTTTTTTTTTATCTGTGAAAAGTGCTTTATAAATAAGATTTACTTACTTCAGATTTGGACGAGATCTACGCCTCAAGGCTCTAAAGTTTACAAACCCAACCAGCACAAACGGAAATCTTCACAGCACCAAACGGCACATGTAGATCAAGCGGTTGACATCTTACCTCAGATCTGACCAATAATACGATCATTAATGCCGTAAAAACGATAACCGCACAAAGATTTTTACAGCATAAAACGGCACAAATGATTGACATACTTTTTATATACATTTGAGCATGATGAAGAATCTTGTCGTACTTTTTGAATATTTAAAATTTCCCAAGAGCAGCAGTGAGCCTTTCTACCTGTGTCCATGCAGAGATCTCTTGCCCTCTGGAGTTGATCAGTTTTCTCGGGAGAGCAATAGTCCACTTTTTACAAGAATCCTCTTAATGTTCTTATTGAGATGTGGACAGGGATCTTGGACCTGCCAAAGCTAGTAAACCACTCCAACGGCCAACACTCATTCCTGAACCTTTTTGGTCCATTGAGGGCTGTTTGAGGAACACCATAGCTTGTGTGTGCGACTGCGTTAATTGTGTGTTGACTTGTCCGCAGAGGTCTGTGGCGGGACAGGTTGGACCCCTCCTCATGTGGTCACAGTATGTGAAGTAAGCAAACGCTCATGTGAGAGGAACCCCTGAGACCAAAGAGAAAAGCTGTTGACAGCCTCCGGTTACCATTGCGTACTTGCCATGTCCTCTAATGTACCAGCGTGCCTCTTACACTTTGGGCCTGGAATGTAACAATAGCATGAAGATGGTTCTTCGGAACAGTTGGGCCTTTATCTGATAGTATTTATAGTTCGCTCAATTAGAACAGTTTTGGGCACCACATTTTGTAAACATCGTGCAGACCTGGCCTTCAGTTTATTGCTACACTATTTTTACAGAAGGATGTTAAAAGCCAGACGTGGTTTTAATTCTATCTTTGCTTATTTACTGTAAAGTTAGATATTCTTGATCACTTTTAAGGAAGTAAAGTTCACTATCTGCCCTTTGAATGTGTTTGTGTCCACACGTTCTCTAAAGAATTGCAGAACCAGACACATTTCTGGTTATTTCTTCTTTCAGTTTTGTTTTAACCGACTGACTGACCATACTGTACTTCTCAACTGTGATATCCGATTGTCTGTAGCTGTTTGCGGGGCGGCCTCCTTTCCCTGGGCAGGTTTCTGAGTGCAGATGGAGCCCAAGATGTCTGCAAAGTGAGTAATAAGGATGTGTGGAAAGCCTGGCAGGCAGCTGTATTTGAGTCATCCATCCTCCCTCCGTCCACAAACCGCCTTCAGTGGCTGCTGTAGACAGATGTGGCCCACTGTTGCTCATTTTGTCATGTTTTTGTGTGGTTTTGACAATATAGGACAGACAGGAAGTTTAGTGATCAAATTTGAACTGCGGGTGGGTTCGGGTCCTTTCTTAGATTCTTCAGATTCAAAGCAGTGTTGTGGTTCTGCTCGAGTGTAACATATTTGTCGTCTATTGATCAGAAATATTTCAAACAATGACGCAAAGCCATGATTAAGCTAGGTCGCCGTGTACATCTTTGAGAGGTACAGATTTTGAAAGAAGCCGGTTTCCTGCTTTGCTTTGTCTGCTTTCACATTTTGTCAAAGACTTCCTCTGTTTACGTGCTCTCAGTCTTAAATAACCCATTCTCTGGTGCATTTCCCACGTTGTGAAAACACCTTGGTTGTTTTAAGTCACTCTGTCATTGAGCAGGCCTTTGCATGGAACCGGAGGTGAGTTATTGTGAGTAACCCTCTGATAACGCTCGATTTGCTCATTTCAAACTGCTGCGCTGAACACACTCCGGTGTGATCTGTCGTAATGGGTGAATCAGGGCACACTGGTCATAGTGTCGGAAGTGCATCCTTTGGTTCCAAATAAGAGACCAGCACCGAGATCTCTCTTCCTCCTGCTCTTTACGGTGACCTTACTGTGTCTGTCTGATCACAACTCTGTCTTACAGAGTTATACTTTCTGTCTTTGATTAGAATCTCTTCCTGATTATATGCAAACTAAATGTACCCTGTAGATCTTTGAAATCAAAGTTTCAGATTTTCAATTTGGCATTTGTTATCAAGCTGCTTAGAGTATTTTTTGAACGTCATGCTCATAAATATGATCAGTATTTATTGAGGGCTACTTAGATTTTCAAACAGAAAGGCATAAGCTTGTCATTGGGCTGGTCTGGCATATTTTTAAATACATTTTTATTTTTACTCTCTTCATGAACATCTCTTTGTCTTGTACTGAATGACACATTCTGACACAAGTGGAGCTGACCTGCTGCCCAATGCCGCAGAGTGCGACTATTTTATGCGGTGCATTCACACAAGTGCGCCTCTGAATTCTCTCGATGAATCAGCGCCAAGTTTAACATGTAGAAGCATTTCTCCCGGCCTCGTGTTTTTGTGCCATTGCATTAGTCATAGTTACTCACATATTGAGCAATTTGCATATCAGCGCTGAATGTCAGAGTTTGCCCTTTGCTCGGCCACTGCCAGTTCAGGAGTGAAAATTTACAAGCAGATTGTTTATGTTGTCAGTTAATGATGAATGACTTCCTTAGTTTGGATACTATGCTGGTTCAAATATATTTTAAATGAGTAAACTGTCCCACAGCCAGGGGTTAAACCTCTGAGAGATACACCCAGTGTTTGGAATGCACCGTAGATTTGTTACAGGGCCTGCAATTCATCAGCGTCAACCTGCATCTATCAACGGACTAATGAGTTATTTAGTTAATAAAGTCCTTTCTGCCTTATGTTGAAAATTGTTTAGTGGATGTTGTTGTGTAATTAGCTCCACGTAAAATGACATTTAATCTGTCCAATATTATTTTGGGAGACATCCAGTTAATTCTAAAAGGAGCTTTGTTAAACCTGGCATGGCAAGCTGGGCACACTGTCAAATAAACGGTATATTCCACTGCTGCTGCCCAATTAATAATCATTACGAGTATTAATAAAAATGTAACACTGGATTGTGCACATGTTTGGTCAAATTAATCCATCGCTAGTCTGTTTTGTCATCCCCACTTGACGCTGTGAAATTGCAGAAAAGGGTGCGGCGGCCCTTGTCACAAACTGTGACCAGTTACAGTACCAGAGTTGACTTGGCATCAGGCTCCGCAGGCCAGTTCCCCGCTTAAATATGTCTTTGGGCTGAACCTGCTCAGTTTCAGTCTGCTGTTGCAACACTCGTCTATTTTGTTTTTGATTACACACACTCGTATCTGCTCTTTCATGTGCAAAATAAGTTCACCTTTGGGGACATTTCATCAGCAGAGAATGGATGTAATTGACCTGTGTGTACAGTATGCGGCATTAACTGAGGCATTTGTGCCATCGAGTGAGTAACACACCCTCAAGCAGCTTCTCTCTATTGGCTTAAAAGTGTTTTGGCTTCTGGAGTTGTGTGTGGGCAGTGTAGACGCTGATGGTGGCTGCACAGCTGGAACGTGTTCTTACTTGGGGAAGCACCATGCAAAGAGTCACGTCCCTGTTTACCACCGAGATGTTCCTCTGACAAAACGTCTACCTGAGTGCGCTGACACACACAGGCAACATTGTACTGTGCAGGGTACGCAGCAGCATGAATATTTTACTTTTGTGGCATTAGAACAAGGCGTGTAAGAAACGGTGTCAAGCACTTGGGGAAAGAATTACCACTTTAGACCGATTTGCTTTTTCTATGTTTAAGATGTAAGAAACGGATACAACTGAATAATAAAAAGCTTGACCATATACCCAAAATTAAATTAAACAGTAAATCATAAACTCGTCGTTACTGTACATTTTTAAAACAGTTAATTTGAAAACAGTATGTCACTTGTTATGCTGCCGTTCTCTACAAACAGCATAGCCTAACCATTTTAAGCCGAGGAAATGTAATTTTTGTGCCTGACGCAGAAAAACAACTTTCCTCAAATGACCTGAGGCAAGCGCCAGTCATGCCCTTCACGTTAACACACGTTTACATTATCTCTGGAGTCTTCATCTTAATTTTTAGACGTTGCTCTATATTGTTGAGTGAAAGGGATTGCTTAAGTTATATGTTCTTCATAAAGTTGGAGTGGCATCACACGCATTGTTAAAGACGTTATGCCGGACAACGAAATGTAAAAATGTTTTAAAACTTTTCAAGACAAATAACAAATTGTATTTGTTAAAGCCAGTTAAAGTTGTAAAGCTGCACATTATTTAGTATTAACTCGACAGTCCCTTTGTGATTTTGAGTGGCAGACGCTTAGGCTTACATCCTTTCTTGTAACAGGCAGCTCTAACATAGGGAGGTAGATCTTTTAATGAGCTATGTTGTGTGCTCTAAGGTCGTCTCAAAGCATTTGCATAGCTTTTGACAGTGCTTTTGTCAATCTAGCAGAACTTATCATATCCTGATCCCATGAGATTTTCAGTGTCCCTTAAATGGACAACATGTGACGACATGTCCAAATGCTTAAAGTTGGGTTTTTGGACCACACTAACTCATTATTTTTAAAATCAAAGATCAGGAAGTTTTGTGACATTGTTACAATGAAGGTTCCAAGAACGTACTGGTTGTTATGAATTACGTGATGAATTGAAGTCCAACAGTTAATGGTGTACAATTGTGGAATAAACTGGTGATGGAATTGAAACGATGTCCAAACATCAACCTGTTCAAACAAAAGACCTTTGAAATATAGAGACAAGAAGAAATGCGTTGCCACTAGGGGGAGCAGTGGGATCAATTATGTGTATTTTTTCCCTCCATAATCAAGGAAGAGTGTTGCTGCTTGGAACGGTTGTCATTCTATTGCTCAGATTTACAAATGGAGAATTAGGGTAGGGAAGTTATGGAATCCTCCCAACGGGCTCAAAACCTTGTCTTTTAATGCACCAATCAGCATAGGAACATGATCATCTACGAAATTAGCTGTTGGGACAGCTGGGTGGGGGCTTGTTGGTAGGGAGCTACATTCTGGCTTTTTAATGCACCACACTATACAGGGCTTACATCATACTTCACATATAACTCAATTAAATAATAATAATTATTATTATTGAACCCAAATTAAAATTATATTGAAGATGGTAAGGACAACTGGGAAGTAGCAAGATCTCGGAGTATAATATGTATTAATGTACCTTTTATAACATAAAAGTAGCTCTCGGTAATGTTTGGCATGGGTAACAATCTGAAGGGGGATTTTGCTTAAATGTTAATATATGAAGTGGTTAAATTGTACGTCAGATTGACACAAACTCACAAATGTCAAGTGCAGTCATGTGCAGGGCAAAACTGAGTAGAAATAGTCCCCCTCACGACTGGCTATTTCGGAATTGGGGCTACACCTCAGCGAAATGATCATTGATGTTTTTCTGTCCTGAGATGAACCTATACTCAATACTGTCAAGCATTTGCTCTCAGCTAGTTTTATTTTATTTTATTTTTTTGTTTATTTTTTTGTTTTGTTTATTTGAGCAGTACACATAGTGCTCAAAAGGAGTGGACTGAAGCAAAAGCTTATGAGTGCCCACCCCCAGTGGTGGGCAACAGTTAATTGTCAACAGTTTCTGTTGACAATTAATGCCAAGTTTGTTGCAACATCACAAAACCTTAGTCTGACAGCTAATGAAAAGTATGTATTTAATTTACCATGGTTAGGGCTGGGCGATATATCGATATTTAAGATATATCGATATATTTTAAAAAGAGATATGGAATTAGACCATATCGTATATATCGATATAGTCCAAATTTGCGCTGTAATACTTGCTTCAGGCAACCCGCTGAACGGAGCTCTGCACTGCTCCCAGCGCCCCGGCCCCGCCCCTCGTCGAGGGGAGAGGGAGGGCAGCCGGCACTCTTCAACAAACATGAAGAAAGCAACAATGTCTGTGAGGCGTGCGGAGGAGAGCCCCTTGGTTGGTAAAACAAAAACAGTGGCTCAATCATTTGGAGATGGTTTGGATAGAAGTGAATGTAGCGGCGAGATATGGTGGCGACGTGCGCTGCGCCATGTGCTTTTGTTTACTTCTCAGTCTAGTTTGCGGTAGATCGCGGATGTACAGTGAAAATATCAGCGTTTGTAATGCTGCCACCGCGAAGGACTATCGCTTTTTCCCCGTTAGCATTGCGTTAGCCACAACGCTAATCACTGATACCCGCTCTGATGATGAGCAGAGATGGTGAGCCTGTGCTGCTTGTAAAGAGTAAAGAGTCGTTTGTGGCTCAGTTTAGGAGCTTATGTTTGGGAATGCTTTGGATAAAGATAAGAACTTATCTCAAAACCACTGACTAAAACACAGTTAAATCAAGAGCAAATATCAAGAAATTATTTGGGCTATTTATTTATTATATTTCATGATTATTAAGGACTAAAAAGTAAGTAATACTTTAATAAGTCATATTTCATTGTCTCAGTTTAGGCTTTAGTTTAGTTATATGCAACATAAAGTTATTAACAGCAAATGGGGTAGAAGAAAAATAAAATAAAAATTGCAATATTAAATATTAAAACACTCCTATTTGGCAGTGACATTTCATTTCACAGCTCTCACTTTGTGGAAAAAATATCGGGATATATATCGTATATCGATATTCAACCTAAATATATCGGGATATGACTTTTGGTCCATATCGCCCAGCCCTAACCATGGTATGGTTTATTTAACCTCAAAATGATCATTATCTGATCTGAGCCTTCTGGTGTTGGGTGGGGTTGTTCCTGGACACATGCCTCTGTCTTAAGGGCATTTTGGAGACGTTGTGTCCCAGTTTTATGATGTTTAAGCATCGTGTACTCTACGCCTCACAACTAAAGACAAACATGTTTTAGCAATTTTCGTTTTTGTCGAAGCCGGGACTCAGGAGAACAGAGCCGTGTTAATCAGTGGACCTGAACCAAAGGGCGACCTGGGGGCCAAATGCGGCTCTCAGACCAACTTTAGTTGGCCTTCATCTGCTTACTGCCTATTGCAGGAATTTAACCCCTATGTCTAATATTATAGAGTGAGACAAAGCTGGCATGAATGTTTTAAGCATAATAAGAGTATACATTGTTAAAACGTCTACTAAATGCACTCAGTTGAATGTTTCCCCGCTTTGACAACTGGTTTGTGGCCCTGCTGTACACTTCAATATGTGGCCTGCAATAAAAAGGTTTGTACAGTCCTGCTTTAGACTATCGGCTGCACTGCCTTGCAGTTTAATTAAACACACATCCATCTATCCATCCATTTTCTTCCACTTGTCCGTTGCCAGGTCGCAGCTGTTGGCGCTGCCCAAATCACATTGCACCAGCCCCTATGGCTCCTCCTGCAGGTGGTGGGTCCACAGAAGGACGGTCTCATGGTTCTAACCGGGCCTGTTGGTCTCTCATAAGGGGCTTCTGAACCGCTCTTTGTCTGACCCGTCACCTAGGACCTGTTTGCCATGGGAGACCCTACCAGGGGCACGAAGCCCCCGACAACAGAGCTCCAGGATCATTCGGGCGCTCAAACCCCTCCACCACGTTAAGGTGGCGGTTCCAGGAGGGGTTAAACACACAATCAATGTTTTAATTTGTGTTGGGATTACTTTTTTTTAGACGGGCAGCAACTGAGCTTTGCCTCAAGACAACTGTCAAGTGAATAGGACTTGTTGTAAATGTTTGTGTGATGGCAATAGCAAAGCATGAGAATATGGTTTACATAAATTTAAATAACACTCTATATCACTGCTGTATATTTCAATATTAAAAAACACTTCTAATTGAGATTCAGTTTATTTGACTCATTTCGGTCTGATTTCCTGCATCATGCTGGTTCATAGTTGAAGAGCATGTCTTTTGCTTGTTCCATAAAAGGTTGTTAGACTTTGGTGTGCCTTAGACTCAAGTTCGCTCTCTCTTTTGCAAGAGATATGAAGCTCTGAAGTGCTGCTGCTGTTTGAGGGGTGTGGTGGAGATAAACCTGCCAAAAGCTCTGATAAGGAAGCTGCTGTAAATCACTGCTTGCATACAGTGCTACAGTAGTCGATGGTTATTTTTGCCAATACATTTCTTTACCCTTTGTTTGGATCCCAGAGCTCGTGAAAACTATCTCATTTATGTGGACCACCCTTACTTCCATTATTTGTTCCATTGTTGAACAACGGCCTCGTAAAGGTTTTACTCAAAAGGGCAGACAGTCGAGGGACATTCACTTCCACCCAGCAGGATGACCAGAGTTGTGCAAACATTTGATCAAGAGAGTCAATTTTCTCTTTGTCCTATGAGCCTGTAAAAGCTTTACAATGTTGAATGACTTAAACCCATTTGAACATCTTTTTACTTTCAGATCTTTACCTGTGTCTACCATGTTTTCTGGCTGGGCAGATTATATGGGTCAAAGCCAGTCTCCAATAGGTAACAAATACATGTATGTAGCCTGTGGACTGGCAGGTTATACCAGACGCTGCTACATGCAACAAACCTTAGCTCTACAAAGACTAGTTGCCTGGACTTGAGCTTCTTGTTTTACGTACGTCTCCTGAAGGATGATCGCTGCCACATTGTTTTTGATGGCTATTTGCTCTAGAATGTTGAGCTTGAGAATGGTGAGACCTTCAACATTTAGCTGGACGAGCACTAGCTCTTGACGTTGTGAAGACATTTGCTTAGCTTGAAGAGCGTGCAATCTTGCAACTACTCCGGCTACTTGAGAGGGAGGCCACGTGGAGGCTGTCTTCATCTTACCCCTCCCTCCTTAATTTTCGCGGCCCCTTTACTTGCCACTCCTACAGACTGCTCCACACATCAGCTGGCCTGCCCAAGTCCACCTGGGTCACAACAAAATGTAGTTAATTGAGTACCCAACAGATGTACCGGGCCAGCATCTGCCCTGTGAGCAATGGACTTCACTAAATTGCCTCAGGTCAGGCATATAGGACAGTCTCACGAACGGCGCACAGTACGAATCCATCACAAACCGAGGACAAAATACTGACCAGCTGCCCTGAAAACTGACCACAAAATGGCAACGCAAGGTCTGACACCTTGGAATGGCTTGCATCAACAGCTGACCGTCTGAGGACATAAGACAGAAGAAGAAGACTTGACCCGTAAACGCTGATGTAACAATTGTACTGTGCAATGATTTTTTGTTTACAAGCAACTGGAAAAGAATGTCAACAATGTCCTGTTTGGTAGATGGTTATTAGAGAGTAGGTACACTGTACAGGAGTTCAGCTGGGTTCATGCATAACATGGGCGGCACGAGGGCGCAGCGGTTAGCGCTCGTGCTTTACAGCTAGAAGGTCCGGGGTTTGATCCCAAATGGACAAGGCCTTTCTGTGTGGAGTTTGCAAGTTCTCTCTGCATCTGCAAACGTTTTCCTCAGGTACTCCGGTTTCCCCTACCACTAAAAACATGTACAAAAGGCCAGGATGAATGAGAGTGTGTTTGAGAGTGCGAGTGGGGAATGACGAATGGAAATTAGCCCATGGCAACAATCCGCTATGGCGTGTTTACATGCATGATATGCATGTGTATTCATTAACATGCACTGTCCCGCCCAAATAAACCAATAAATAAATCAAAAAACATAAACAGATTTCTAAACTTGGAGACCTCCAACACCAGATGCACTGTAACTAGTGCTGAATTTGGATCAGTTTTGTGCGGACGGTTACTCTCCTTAACTGCAGTGTGTGTGTGTGTGTGTGTGTGTGTGTGTGTGTCTGTATATATGGTTTATGGAGCCAATTGACCTGACTACTCACCAGCACTACGAGAACCTAAGGGGATTAGCAGGACTATGCTACGGTCCTCATAAACCAAGATTTTGTATTTTAATTTTTAGCATATAAAGAGCATAATTTCATTGTTTTTCTGAAGTCCTTTTAATGCTCAATGATAATATATCATGCACATATCAAGTTTTTTTAAATTCTTAGCTTTTAAAGACCATAAATTGAAAGTTTATTTGACGTCCATATAATACCCCAACCTGACTTCTTGTGTATGGAGTGTATGATGTGCTCCCCCTACCCTACTCTGGCGGTATTGAAGGCTCCATTGTGATTGGTTCTTTATGGGGACACGTGCGGGATATGTGTCCGGGCATGTTGAGTGATTTCGGAAGACATCTAATGGTAATGCGAAGAAGAAGGACCAAGAGAAAGTTCACTCCAAAGAAGACAAGAAAATATATTGGTAAGTATCTAGTCCTTGTTAAATATACGTTATCAAGTATTTTCTGAATGGAACTTAGCCCCGGCCTGGAGGATTTATCCCCGGGCTGGATGATATGGGGACCGGGCTATTGGGTTTTGGAGCTGGCTGTGGAACTTAGCCCCAGCCTTGGTGAGTTTTCCCCGGCCTGGATGAGTTGGGGGGTGTAGTCCGAGGAGGGGTGCTTAAGAGTGGGTCCGAGATGTGGGCTGTGTGTCCCCGGAGGTCCAGAGGAGCCAGGGGGGCGAGTGTGTGCACGTAGGCCGGGGTAGGAGTGCCCTGAGCCGGGTAGTGTAAGTGGAGTAGAGGGTGGGTCATTGTGGTGGATGTCGGTGCGGAGCTGGTAGCTTTAGGAGCAGGCTGGTCAGAGGAGGTCCAGAGGAGCCAGGGGGGCGAGTGTGTGCACGTAGGCCGTGGTAGGAGTGCCCTGAGCCGGGTAGTGTAAGTGGAGTAGAGGGTGGGTCATTGTGGTGGATGTCGGTGCGGAGCTGGTAGCTTTAGGAGCAGGCTGGTCAGAGGAGGTCCAGAGGAGCCAGGGGGGCGAGTGTGTGCACGTAGGCCGGGGTAGGAGTGCCCTGAGCCGGGTAGTGTAAGTGGAGTAGAGGGTGGGTCATTGTGGTGGATGTCGGTGCGGAGCTGGTAGCTTTAGGAGCAGGCTGGTCAGAGGAGGTCCAGAGGAGCCAGGGGGGCGAGTGTGTGCACGTAGGCCGTGGTAGGAGTGCCCTGAGCCGGGTAGTGTAAGTGGAGTAGAGGGTGGGTCATTGTGGTGGATGTCGGTGCGGAGCTGGTAGCTTTAGGAGCAGGCTGGTCAGAGGAGGTCCAGAGGAGCCAGGGGGGCGAGTGTGTGCACGTAGGCCGGGGTAGGAGTGCCCTGAGCCGGGTAGTGTAAGTGGAGTAGAGGGTGGGTCATTGTGGTGGATGTCGGTGCGGAGCTGGTAGCTTTAGGAGCAGGCTGGTCAGAGGAGGTCCAGAGGAGCCAGGGGGGCGAGTGTGTGCACGTAGGCCGGGGTAGGAGTGCCCTGAGCCGGGTAGTGTAAGTGGAGTAGAGGGTGGGTCATTGTGGTGGATGTCGGTGCGGAGCTGGTAGCTTTAGGAGCAGGCTGGTCAGAGGAGGTCCAGAGGAGCCAGGGGGGCGAGTGTGTGCACGTAGGCCGTGGTAGGAGTGCCCTGAGCCGGGTAGTGTAAGTGGAGTAGAGGGTGGGTCATTGTGGTGGATGTCGGTGCGGAGCTGGTAGCTTTAGGAGCAGGCTGGTCAGAGGAGGTCCAGAGGAGCCAGGGGGGCGAGTGTGTGCACGTAGGCCGGGGTAGGAGTGCCCTGAGCCGGGTAGTGTAAGTGGAGTAGAGGGTGGGTCATTGTGGTGGATGTCGGTGCGGAGCTGGTAGCTTTAGGAGCAGGCTGGTCAGAGGAGGTCCAGAGGAGCCAGGGGGGCGAGTGTGTGCACGTAGGCCGTGGTAGGAGTGCCCTGAGCCGGGTAGTGTAAGTGGAGTAGAGGGTGGGTCATTGTGGTGGATGTCGGTGCGGAGCTGGTAGCTTTAGGAGCAGGCTGGTCAGAGGAGGTCCAGAGGAGCCAGGGGGGCGAGTGTGTGCACGTAGGCCGTGGTAGGAGTGCCCTGAGCCGGGTAGTGTAAGTGGAGTAGAGGGTGGGTCATTGTGGTGGATGTCGGTGCGGAGCTGGTAGCTTTAGGAGCAGGCTGGTCAGAGGAGGTCCAGAGGAGCCAGGGGGGCGAGTGTGTGCACGTAGGCCGGGGTAGGAGTGCCCTGAGCCGGGTAGTGTAAGTGGAGTAGAGGGTGGGTCATTGTGGTGGATGTCGGTGCGGAGCTGGTAGCTTTAGGAGCAGGCTGGTCAGAGGAGGTCCAGAGGAGCCAGGGGGGCGAGTGTGTGCAAGTAGGGCCGGGGTAGGAGTGCCCTGAGCCGGGTAGTGTAAGTGGAGTAGAGGGTGGGTCATTGTGGTGGATGTCGGTGCGGGGCTGGTAGCTTTAGGAGCAGGCTGTGGAACTTAGCCCCAGCCTTGGTGAGTTTTCCCCGGCCCTGATGAGTTGGGGACCGGGGTATTGGGTTTAGGAGCTGGCTGTGGAACTTAGCCCCAGCCTGGGTGGTTCTTTGTAGGTTCAAGTATTGTCTGTTTATCTTTCAGAGTGACACTGGGAAGGACCAAAGGCAGGAGATGGCACAAGAAAAAAACAACCCAGACTCAGACCCAGACTATGTGGGTGATGAAGATTTAGATGAGCTCCCCCATCCAAATATATGGCTGACACAAAAGTCGGATACAAGTCTTGCTCCTGCTTCTAGTGCACCGGGAACCAGCCAGCAAGGTAGTTCTTCATACACCTCAGAGTTGCATTCAGAGAATGGTCCACGAAGAGGAGACCCACAGCGGACAAGTTCCATAAATTACTGCTTTGTCTGCGGTAAGCCCCAGAAGAAAATATCGAGACATCTTAAAACACACAAGACCAATGCAGAGATTGTACAAGTCTTTTCCCTTACTGATGTCAAGGAGCGCAACAAACGGATTGAAAAAATTAGGAATAAAGGGAACTTTTTACATAATCAAGCAGTATTACAAAGTGGGAAAGGGCAATTGAAAGTGAAGCGACGATGCAAAAAAAAAGCTTTGGATGGAAAGTTTATTCACTGCATGTATTGTCAAGGCATGTTTCTCCGCAAAGAACTATGGAGGCATACTCGCAGGTGCCCTCACAAACCCGAAGATGCAAACCAAGAAGAGACGTCTGGAAGGAGAAGGATCCTCGGCTCTGCATCAGCTCAGGATGCCGCCTTATGTGCGCAAATCTCGGGTGGGGTTTGGAAGCTTCTCAGTGTTATGAACGTGGATGAAGTTGGATCAGTTGTGCGAAATGACTTCTGTATTCTCCAGTTTGCCCAGTCACTTTACAACATTCATGGACAGGATACAACAAAGTATGAATACATAAGACAAAAACTGAGAGAAGTGGGACGTCTGCTGCTGTGCTTGCGGACAGATTTCTCTGTGCCGACCCTGGAAGATGCTGTTAGGCCTGCAAACTTTGAGAAAGTGGTACAAGCGGTCAAAAAGGTAGCAGGTTTTAATGATGACAATCTTTCGTACAAAACCCCGAGCCTTGCTCTTAAACTCGGCCACACACTGAATAAGATCTGCGACATCATCCACTGCCGGGGCTTGATGGCAGAAGATGAGAAGCTGGTGAAGTATACTGAAACATTTAAGAAGTTGCTCAGTACCAAGTGGAAAGAATATGTATCTCACAATGCCCTTAACACACTGAGTGATGCCAAGTTTAATAAACCGTTAACCTTACCATTCACTGAAGATGTTGTGAAACTTCACAAGTTTTTGGAAAAGGCAGCAGAAGAGGCCACAAGCAAACTGCAAGAAACAGATGATGCTCAAACTTATGCCCGTCTTGCCATGGTGTTGCTCACACAAATCATTGTGTTCAACCGTCGGCGAGCTGGAGAGGTTTCCAAAATGCCTCTGAAACATTTTCTGGAGAGGGATAATCAACAACTTCATGCGGATGTAAGCCTTGGTTTATCGGACACAGAAAAGAAGCTCTGCCGGTATCTAAGTCGCGTGGAAATTATGGGTAAAAGAGGGAGAAAAGTTGCAGTTCTTCTCCCCCGACCTGTTGTCAATGGTCTTACACTACTCACAAATAAGAGGAAAGAATGTGGTGTGTCTCCCTCAAACCCATTCTTATTTGCACGACCCAAAGCACCAACCCATTATAGAGGAAGTGACTGCCTGAGACGTTTCTCCACACAGTGCGACACAAAGTACCCCGAGCACCTCCGGTCGACGGGTCTCAGGAAACATGTGGCCACGCTATCTCAAGTCTTAAACCTCCAGGAGAATGAGCTGGATCAGGTGGCAGACTTCCTTGGACATGATATCCGCGTACACAGGGAATTCTACAGACTGCCTGTTCCAACAACACAACTTGCAAAGATATCCAAAGTATTGCTTTTAATGGAGAAGGGATCCATTTCCTCGCTAAAAGGAAAGACGCTGGAGGAGATTGAACTTGAAGGTTTGTTAAATGTATCTCTTATCTGGGTGTGCATGTAGGGCCGGGGTAGGAGTGCCCTGAGCCGGGTAGTGTAAGTGGAGTAGAGGGTGGGTCATTGTGGTGGATGTCGGTGCGGAGCTGGTAGCTTTAGGAGCAGGCTGGTCAGAGGAGGTCCAGAGGAGCCAGGGGGGCGAGTGTGTGCACGTAGGCCGGGGTAGGAGTGCCCTGAGCCGGGTAGTGTAAGTGGAGTAGAGGGTGGGTCATTGTGGTGGATGTCGGTGCGGGGCTGGTAGCTTTAGGAGCCGGCTGGGGATCTTAGCCCCAGCCTTGGTGAGTTTTCCCAGGCCTGGTGGCTTTAGGAGCGGGCTGATTGAATTGAATCCCCCTTTTGTTTTTAGATGAAATTCCCATCAGTGCAGATGAGGCCGAAGAGGAGAGTCACAGTGACTCGGGGGACTCTGCTGAGAAACAAGCGGCAACTGTGGTTATAGATGATGACCCGATCGACATAGCTGATGGAGATACCTCTGATTTTGAAGGCAAGTTCTTCTGTTTACTCTTGTAGTAGTCTTGCTCTGACTTATTCACATTGTTTTGTTTAAATTAATTCCTAATTTTCCTTTTCAGAGGCAGCACAGAGGCCTGCAAAGCAACCTGGACCAAAACGCAGAGTGACAAAAAGAGCATGGTCAAAGACTGAAGAAGCAGCTGTAATGCGGCATTTTAAAAAACACATCAAGAGAGGAAAACTGGCCACAAAAAATGAAGTAACTCAGTGTAAGCAAGCAGAAATGGCCTTAAGTCAGAGAACACTGCAGAATATAAGAGACTTTGTGAGAAATCGTGGACTAGCACATAAAAGACAACTAAAGGTAAAAGATGGATAAGCATGGAGTGTATGTATGAAGAACATTAAAACTTTTCCAGCCTCTAATTGTGGTTCATCCATCCATCCATTTTCTCCCACTTGTCCGTTGCCGGGTCGTGGAGGCAGCCGTTGGAGCTGCCCAAATCACATAGCACCAGTCCCCTATGGCTCCTCCTGCAGGTGGTGGGTCCACGGAAGGACGGCCTCATGGTTCCAAACGGGCCTGTTGGTCTCTCATAGGGGAATTGTGGTTCAGTTATGTTTAAAGTCCTCATAATTCATCTTTGGTCCTCATGAACCACCTTCTGGTCGGTGGCTGTGTATAGACAACCGTAGCTGATACAAGGATGTTAAATAGACCTAAATTTTTTTCAGATTTTTTACAGTTAGTCTATCCAGAGCTTATCTCTCTAGGACCTTGGGAAACCATAGTCCTCTTAAACCACACCAGGGTTGGTTTTTCCAAAAGGTCAACATAAACCATAAAACCACGTATGTGTGCGTGTGTGGTGTGTGCAGAGCACTCAAACGCCCATGAGTCCTTGGGGTTTCACGCAGTAACAATTACAGCACATTTATGTGAAAAAGACTGTTCAAACTCACCATTCTCTCTGAGTTCCAGTCCGCTCCCTATCTTCTCCTTTCTGCAGCAGCCTTCATGAATCAATAATCAGTCGTTTTTTTCTTCCAAGATTAACTTCTTTGATAAGAGCTGCAAGCTCCTCTTTCGCCATGTTCTTCACATTAGCTAATTTTAGTGCTTCTTTGCAGGCTAATTGTATTGAAATTCCGAATCGTCTTTGCTCACAGGCGCCTGACTTCTTGCTTCTCGTGCGTCTCATTCCCTGAGCTTTATCACAGACCACTGCAGCATATAACAATAGCAATAAACTCCTTACGGATTCTTTCCGCACCCGCTTCTGCTCTGTGTCCATCATTTGACTTTGATTAGTTTGGAATATTAGCAAGTATTCATACAGCATTTTCGGAGTGCATTTAATTACCTTTATAACATTCCTAATCACTGCAGAATGTCCACACCTTGCCCTAACCATTATATAGAGGCCAACTATGCGTAATCTACTCTCAGTATAATTCCAGCTGTTCTGTGAGGGCCTCAGAGCTATGGTCGGAGTGTATTGGTCACTAAACAACATCATGAAGGCCAAGGAGCTCACCAGAGAGGTCAGGGGTAAAGCTGTGGAGAAGTTTAAAGCGGCGTTAAGTTATACAAAGATTTCCCAAGATTTGAACATCTCACGGAGCACTGTTCAATCCATCATTCTGAAATGGAAATAGTATAGCACCACTGCGAACTTAACAAGACATGGGCGTCCACCTAAACTAACAGACCGAACAAGGAGAGCGCTGGTCAGAAATGCAACCAAGTGCCCCAAGATAACTCTGGAGGAGCTGGGACGTCCTGCCGCTGAGCTGGGGGAATCTGTACATGGGACAACTAGAGTCATACTCTACACAAATCTGGCCTTCATGGACGAGTGGCAAGAAGAAAGCCATTATTGAAAGGAGGCCATAAGAAATCCCGTTTGAAGTTTGCTAGAAGTCATATGGAGGACACAGCTACCATGTGGAAGAAGGTGCTTTGGTCAGATGAGACAAAAATTTTACTTTTTGGCCCAAATGCAAAACGTTATGTATGGCACAAACCTAACACTGCTCATCGTCCTGAGTGCACCATCCCCAGTGTCTGGGGATGGTGGTGGGGGGAGCATCATATGGTGGGGGGAGCATCATGCTATGGGGCTGCTTTTCCTCAGTGGGGACTGGGAAGATTGTAAGAATAATTGGGAAGATGGATGGAGCCAAATACAGAGACATTTTGGAGGAAAACCTGCTGGAGTCAGCAAGAGAATTGAGGCTGGGGCGGAGATTCACCTTCCAGCAGGACAATGACCCTAAACACAAATCTAAAACTACAATGGAATGGTTTAAAAACAAACATATTAATGTGATAGAATGGCCCAGTCAAAGTCCTGACTTAAATCCTATTGAAAATCTGTGGAAAGACCTGAAAACTGCTTTTCACAAACGCTCTCCTTCTAATTTGACACAGCTTGAGTTGAAAATCCCCTTTTAGCACAGCGGTATGTTCTCACTCTCTCGTTGCCAGTCAGAGGCCAGCAGTCTGTTCACGTCACATCAGACATGGGCGCTTTGGCCACAGGCAGAGGTCGGTCCCAAAACCTATACCTGGTCAGACCGGATGGCACTGGCCTTTTGTTATGGAAAAGCTCGACGAGCTTGCAAACTCTGCATGTGGAAAAGAGCCTCAAGTGGGTCCCACAGCATCCACACCCTCTGCATCAAAATTACTGGAATGGAATTCAGTTTAGGTTGTGTCATGTTTGCTTGCGTACCCATTTGTTTTGCACGAAGCTGGAACCTGAGAACATTAAACAATATTTTTGTTTATGTCAGTGAACTTTTAGTATTTTAAGTGTTTTAAACTTTTGAGGGCACCATGGCCTAGCGGATAAGGCTTTTTAAAATTTATTTATTGGTTTATTTGGTCGGGACAGTGCATGTTAATGAACATACATGGGTCATACATGGCTAATTTCCATCAGTCATCCCCATGCAAACCCTCTCATTCATCCTGGTCTATTGTACATGTTTTTAGTGCTGGGGAAACTGGAGTACCTGGAGGAAACCTACGCAGACACGGGGAGAACATGCAAACGCCACACAGAAAGGCTCAGTTCGGCTGGGATTGATACTTGTCCAACTAAACCAAGGGGGCCAAAAACATTCAAATCCAACTGCCTTTTGAGTCCTGTTTGTCAAACCTAATCCGACAAAACAAATCAGGTTGCTGTTACATAATAATTGTAATGAATAATATTAATTGTTTGGCATCAGTACACAGACAGTTTGTTCTATCGTTCACAATGTTCTGATTTAACAGATTAGTTCTGCGTATTAGTCCAATTTAAGAAAGCAGTCGTCTCCTTAAACCCTCCATGATGGATTTGATGTGTTGGCACTGATCTGTTCCTCTGTTAAGTAAGTAACTGTGCGTTCTCAATAAAAAGTCACACTTCAAAGCAGCTGCTCTCAATAAGACGCTACTCTTTACATAAACACCCAGTAGCTGTTGAGCCAGCAGCACATCGAAGCTGGCAACGGGTTCCAAGCTCCTGTTTGTTCTCTTTCCAGCTCATGTTTGCCTACAGGCCGTGACTAATGCATACAAAACGTTTCATCTAACTGTAGGTAAACTTCTTTCCACCTCCCTTTCGTCGCAAGCGTGGTTGGACTTGTTGAAAGTGGAGTAGGGATTGCTCACTACAGTTGGAGGGTATAAAGATGAATTCCTGGAAATGAGTGCTTTGTGAAATTTCTTTATCTCAAACAGTGTCCTTGTTTCACTCATCAGCTCTGATGGTTTAAGAGCAAGTTCAGGTCTGTTAAAGTGGCTCCCTATCAATCAGCAGCTTTGCTCGCATGCAACCTGTAAGATTAACCAAATTACAAGTTGTATTGCATTTGTAAACATGGGTGAAATGCTCTCTTGGTCAGCTGAATGGGTTTATTGTGATTCGGCCCAAGTAAAACATCGGCGGCACTTTTATGATTCGCTACAATAAAGAAAAGACAGATTTATATTGAAAGCGAGCAGAGGGGATCACTGGCCCCTGGCTCCCCCTCACTGGGATTTGATCCAGAGCAGGTACGCACTTAATGACACCAAAACAAATAGAATAGAGCTCATCTTAATGCGCTGACAGGAATCAGTCCTGCCATGAATGACTAAGGCCCTGTCCATACGAAGTCAAGCTGAGGACCACACGCAAAGATATTTTATCAATCTAGTGTATCGTCCATACGAGTCCAGCGTTTTGGGGGGGTGTAAACGAACATTTTCCAAACTAGGTCCCAGAGTGGAAAGATCTCAAAACGCCGTTTACGTGGCGCCGTTGTTACACCGTCTCCGCAACTTTTACTAAAACGATGACATCACAGCGCCAGAGTGGAGTCTGTTATCCATAATCTACTGACCTTAGAACGAGTTTTACTCATGGATCTATGATGGTTTTACTCTCCACTGTAATCCGCAAGCCACAGGTGATAAGTAGAAAAACACGGCCGAGTCAGTCTGTGTTTTTGGACTGACAGTCAAAGTCCGGTCACTGACTGATTTTTCTGCTTTAGTCCCGTTACGGCTGAAGAATAAACTCGCCTCCTCGTCTCTTCTGTAAATCATAATCCTTGAATCCGTTTAATTTTCACTGTTTATATTCCACAAAGGTTTACTGCGCATGCGCCCTCTACATCTTGTTCTATTATCTGTGTAAGCGTCACAGCGCCACACTCAGGCCTGGCAGATGAATCACGCCGTTTTCACAGACCTGAGTCGACCCATGTGGACGCACACATTTACTCAGCTGGCTTCGTGCTTACAAAGAAAGTTTCTGAAAATATAAGCGTTTTGTCTTCGTGTGGATATAGCCTAAGTTAAATGTTTCATGCACTTTTTTCATTTAATGTGCAAATATGGTACAGGGAATCAAATGCAAAATACATAATTAATTTAGTTTGCCAGCAGATGAGCAGAAGAGTCATTTGCAGATTTTATACTTGCGCAACATTCTCTAATTTTCTTATCAAATTTGGGGCTCTAATACTCAAAATACTAGTAATTTCAAACTTAAAAATCAGTGCAACATTTCCACAAACCTGTTCTTTCAACAAATTATTGGAAACTATTAAACACTTAACTTTCTACAGTTTTCAATTGATGCCGTCTGTAGCTTATTGGTTTCCCCATGACTAAAAGTCTATAATGAAATGTAATCAATCTTCAAACAGACTGTTCAGATATTGAAAAGAACCCTCCATAAACAAAATCACGAAAATACTTCCTTGTTGGGCATGCCATGAATTGACAAAGTGGAGAGTCAGATTTGTTAATCCCCTGTGTGAAGAAAATGATGGATGGTGATCAAACTCCTCAAACACGTCTTGCATAAGAGTCTCAAAGAAGGCATTGTACAAGAGTAACCTTTCTGGAGAATGTTAACCTAACCTTAGTTTACCCAGGAATACTTTTAGATAACCACAAATTATCTGCTATCTAAATAAACAAGACTATTTATAGTGTTACAGTTGCTAAAAGATCATCTTTGTCTTCGCTTGTTGAATTATCATAATAAAGAATGAAGCCTAAACTGTTACAGAAGCCACCGTTCCCCTGTTTTAGCCACCTGGTCCCCAACGACATTAGTCTGACCGTAACTTCAGAGCTGAGTTCCCCCTTCATCCCGTGATAAGTCCCGGCCTTCTCCCGATAATAATTACAGAGAAAGTAATCATTTGACTTTTTTGATGCCTTCACCATCTTCAGTGTGAATCTTGGCACATTTAGATTTTGGATAATTAGCCATGTGCTTATGGACTTGGCGCTTTTTACTGGTCTCACTGCTGTTTTGATTCACACGCCATGCTATTAGATTACCATATTTTCCGGACTATAAGTCGCACCAGCCTTGGCAACTACCTGGGCATGGAGGCGTAACTGCACCGTTGACAAGCCTCTCCCGACATCACGTTGCTCAAGCCCCCAGTTGCAAATTTGTTCTTCTAGCTGTGGCCATCTAGCTTTTAACCCGCCATTAGCTTTTTTTTTGTTTTTTTTTCATTGCAGTAAGAGTAACCTACGCTTTTTGCCAGTCCCTCACAAGTTTCTTGCTCACTCCAAACTTTCTTTCTGCTGCACGCGTACCTTTTTTTTTTTTTTATATTTTCAGTGGTACAGGAGTAGTAGATACTGGTACACAAGCCTAGAGCGCTCTCTAGTGGCTGTCAGTGTGAAAATAACAAACGTGAAATTATATCTCGATACATAAGTCGCACCGGAGTATAAGTCGCACCCCCAGCCAAACTATGAAAAAAAAAAAAGTGCGACCTATAGTCCAGAAAATACAGTAGTGTACTTTCACTCAGCCTCAACATAGGTATTGAATCAGACTGAAAATGTGGTATTGGAACAGCACTAACACAAAGTTTAATAAATGGCATTTCTACAATGACTTTAGCTCCGTGAATGATGAAGATGGACACTTCTGTTTGTCTGGGATTTTAGATATCCCACAGGGCGTCCATTTGTTCTCATGGTCCTTGTCTGGTTCATCTGCTAATGTTGGGCATGTGTGCGTGTTCATGAATGCGGGGACATGGGGGTGGGGTCGAGGGCCTGTTTGTCCACAAGTCTGAAGCTTACGCAACAGGTCATGGGTGTGAGTGGGACAGTTCCGTCTGTCTGTTTACGAGGAAGCTTGGTGGCAACAGATTGACTTGCTTGTGATTCTTATTTAGCGCTAAGAAAATAAAACCTCTACAATGCTCCAAATGCTTTTGAGTCTTGTTTAGTCTCCTTTGTGGAAGCCAGTACAGGTCTGCTTCTTTTGTAAAATATCTACGATAGTCACAATCAGACATTAATATACTTGTGCATCCTGTGATTGTCATTAGCCGTTTTGAAATGTGACTTTTGGAGAAACTTCACAAAAAGCTCACAAGCGCGAGAACAGTTATACGCTTATTCCCACTGAAGCAAACTCTGTCTCATGGGAAGCGTCTTTCATTATATTATGGAAGTTTAAATATGGAGAGTGACCTCAAGGTATTTTATGATGTGAAATGTTGACGTAACATCTCTAAATCCAAGTGCCACACATTTTACATGTTCCCCAGACATTTGCAGTTGTACATCCTTATGTCACTTACTTTGCCTGTCTAGAGTAATCTGAGCAATGCATGACCTGAAATCATTGCTTTGCACTTTGAATTTTTAATACTGTACGACTATATAAAGGCACAGATAAGAGTTGCAAATAGTGAAAAAATATACAGAATGACAGTGGTGGGTAGAGTAGCCAACATTTTTACTTTAATAACGTTGCTTTGGAATAATTTTACTCGAGTACAAGTAAAAAGTGAAAAAGTATTTTGAGAATGTGAGTGCTGTAACCGCTTGAGTGAGAGTCAGATTTCTCAATGCCATAAAGTGTGTGAAACAAAACAAAATCATTGTAAAGAACAAGGTGCACGAGACGATCTACATCTATATTATAGTAGATCAAAATGAAGTATTTGCACCTAAATATTTACTCACAGTGGAAAAAGTAACAATTATTTTTACTCAAGTAAAAGTACAGATACCTTCAAAAAGTTACTCTGGTAACTGGGTACTACCTGCCTCTGCAGAATGATTAGCTAGCTTTTTCATAATGCACATCTGAGTTGGGTATTCTTTGCTGCCCTTATTTGATAGCAAAGTCAACCCTGAATCATGTGTCATTTGCAGCTCTTGGAGGGTGTGTTTTACTGAGTTTATGGTGTTGGTGGAAACCTGGAACTGACTTCTGCTGTGATGTAAATGGTTCACGTAAAATGGCAATGTCCCCTGTTTAAAAAAACAAGTGTTTTGTGGAGGTTTGCTCAGATTGAGGGTCATTGACTTGTTTTGACCCTTTCTCTAAAACAAATAAGAGCAGCTTTCAGTTGCCATTCCCCAGACGTGATCCAATCTCTGTGGATTCACGGTGACAATTTGAACCTTTGCCATTTAGTTTGCGTCATTTAGTACTTTAATACTAAATGACGCAATATCCATATCACAAGAAGCCTCAGCATACCGCAAAATGATTGAGGTCTTCCATCAAACTTTACACACTTTTTTTATTTGCATTGCCTAAAACAAAAATGTGCAAGAGTTCAGTTTTAGACATAATTTAGTCCCGTTTTAGCCTTGTTTCAGTTTTAATTTGCAAGTATTTTTTAAGTTTTGTTTTTTACACAATTTGGAACAAAACAAATTGCTTAAATTGAATGGACTGTACTGTGTTGAAATGATAGTATATCGCAATTACAGGTATCATTATATTGCAATATTTTCTTACACCAAACAAAATGAAAGTATATTAACGAGTCCTGCTGACAGTTGTGATACAATTGTGAATGGTAGTATTATTATATTCACACAGAAATAAATATAGATAACAATCAGCATAAAAAGGCTTCTCTTGTACTTTCTTTAACAATGAGTGCTTTGTCAAACTTGTGGGAAAAGATGACTAAACTGCTCTGGCCCAAAGTTTTTTTCCCCTTTGGTGTTTACCTCTGTTTTGGGCCTGAACCACTTGGAGACACTGCTGACCCCGTCTGGTGTAGAAGTGTAACTGCATAGAGTGACAAAGTACCCAGACCAGCTCTGCGCATTTGCAAAAGCACAACAGTGAGTCGTCAGTGCTGCAGTTGTTGAAGCTATTGTTTGGAAGTGCACTCATCAAGAGGTGAGGTAATCGATGAACGGCTGGAGCCTCATTTATTCAGCTGCCTCCCCCCACTGTCTGTCCTGTGTGCTTTAGAGGCCTGAGAGTGTGCCGGGGCCAGCTCCGAAAAAAAAAAACGGGTGATGCTGTATAGTCATGTGATGTGTTCCTAGATGCAGGAGACCACACTTCTCTGCTGCACGTGATCCTGTAGGTCTCCTTCTTAGATCTGTATAAATATTTGTATTTAAGATTATCAGCTGAGCTGACACTACTTTCCACAAAGACCTACCGTCGGAGGCTGTATGAGCCTTAGATTTACAGCTGGTGGTATCTTGACTCTGGTTTGCATTGAACTCTACAACACTGTGGTTTGAGATTTGTTTTCCTAAACAGATGTTGTCGCAGCGTGATGGTGGCTGTGACACAGATGCGCCTGTCCAGGTTAAAAGGTGGTGGCCTCAGGGTCCGAGGGGTCCGGAGCAGGAATGTGCCGCACAGTGGGCCTGCAGACTTCGTACACTGTGGCAGCCGGCAGTAAAGGACTATGATGAGGGTAACGCAGCGAGTGGCCCTTATGTAAACCGCCACAGGTCTTCCTTTTTGGATAAAATGTTCTGCTAGTTTGTTATACTTGGACACCCAATGACAACAAGTCACTCTAAATATTATTGTCGCTCCAGTTTCAAAACAGCTGTAGAAAACCTTTTGAAATTGAACTTAATAGTGTGATATGGTTTTGTAACTAATCAAATGTACGTTTTAATTGGACCCGTTTTTATTCCTCATTGTCCTAAATGTAAAACAGTGGAATGTTATCAGCCTCAGGATCAGCGCCTACTGCTTCTGAGGAATGCACGTGCTCCACTTTACTGTCCTTTCATCACTTCTGGCCTGATGGGCCCTATATCAACTCTCACATTCCTCTGAATTTCTCCATTGTGAGATCAATAAAGTCTTCACTTGTCTTAAATTATCTACAGCTAATTCAGTGCTCCAAATGTAGGCTTCACATGTTTTCCTCTGAGGAGACACTTCAGACTAGATTACATCAAGTGAATCGTTTTAATTTAATTCACTCAATGTTTATGTGTCTTGCTATGATACCTCCATGATTGGTAAATATGCTCTGATTAGTTTAAATCAGGGATTGTTTGCTGTTGCGTCAAAACCTTGAATATCAGCTGTCAATACATTGATGAATTACAGTCGTAATTCAAACTGGTGCTCATGATACTACTGTTAACCAGTAGTTGATATTGGGTAAGTGGAGCTAAGAACTTGTGCAATAACGTTCCCATATTTATTAAAACCGCATGTAAACTTTGGCTCATGCATTTGGTATTCTCAACTAATTTGAACAGGACAAGTCTTTACAGGACAAAATTAGGCAGAAGAGAGCGTCGACTCCGCCCCTTTCCTCCATGTGACAGGCCAAGCATATAAAGGAGATTCCACAAAACAGGAGCATAAACAAAGCGCGTGAGCCACTCAGGATTTACTACTTTATCTGAACCAAACTTTTATTGACGAACATGCGCTGCAAGATGAGCTACAGCCTGCCCTGCTCACCGGTAACGTCTCCGACATATACCGGACGGTTGGTGACCTATAGAGCGAGATGCGTCAGGTAAAGGTCTGCCCCGTACTGTATGATGCCATGTGTTATTTACACGCGCTTGTTGACTCTTGTTATGCGCCATCGTTTTGCTTTTAAGCCCATGAAAAAACGCATTATTGCTTGGCTTTTAATGTCGATTGTGAGTTGAAACTATTTGGTAATATGAAGAAATTATGGTGGGACTTAACGTTGACCATTTGCTCTTCTACTTAAAGTGCTTCTCCTTGAGTCGCATTACTAATCATTAGTATGCAGGTTAATTTAGTTTATTACACGCGGGCCCACTCAATAAGTGACTTTTCTTCAAGTGTGCTATTTGTTGCTGTTGTAGGCTACACGTGCGTCGTTGCGCGCATTGTTGGGGGTTGTCCGTCTACGTGCGCCCCAACACGTTCTCTTTACATTTTCCTCTTTGCGGAATCACAGGGATTGCATTGAGTTCATTATACACTTACAGGTATTTATTATTATTACGTAAGTTAGGCTCTGTCAGGTTGAGTTTTCTCTCATTTTATGGACTGTATTGCTGAAAAGTCTTAATGTGTTGTTCGCATCAAGACATTTTATTTTTCAGTTGCTTGTACGCATAGTGAAATAGTAATGTTATATAGTGTGTGTGTATTGATTTTAGATACGAATCGATGTTTATGACTAATTATTGAACCTCAGCTGCACATTGTGTTCCCTTTGGCTACGAGTCAGCCTCCATGGTCAGCCGTCCCTCGAGCGAGACGCGCTGTAGCATCTTTTTGTTGTACATATCCTACATCCTACGCTGGACTACAGCTCGTGTCCACCGTCTTGTGGGTTTTCACTTTCTATCTGCTAAGATCTTTCTACAAGTCAAGCTTAAAGCTTTTGATTTATTTAATTCTACGAGGAGATAAAGTCGCCACTGTAAGTTAATCTTGTTCACGTTTGCTGTGTTGCGGGGGATGGGTGTGGAGGACCGGAGGGGTTTAAATGTGGTGCTTTGGTGGATATAGGTGCGCTTTTCTCCCACCGAAGCCCGTTTGATCTCTGTGGAACAACAGTGAAATTTGGGAGATAACGTAAAACGAGTTTGTTGGCAACAGTTTAGGGCTGAGCCCCTGCTGGGCTGGTGACACTTCTTGCAGGCTATTAACATAAATGTTTTTGTTTAGTGTGGCTTAGACCCGCGGTGTATGGCAGTGTGTGTCAGTGCTTGGTCGGCTTATTTACATTCTCATTGTCATTGTTGATACTGTATCTTGTGATTCATGCGTGAAGCAGGAAGCCAGATTATCTGAGAACAATGTGTCTTCCTCCACTAATGAGTAGATTTGTATGAAATACAGAATGATTCTACACAGACTGATTCATTGTTTGTCATAATATTGCTTGTTTATTAATTTGTACATTCTGTAATATTAATGCTGTAATACAGTTACAGCATTACAGAAATGTTGTAACTGTATCAACATAGTGTTGTGGAAGGAAGTAACAGGAAATTGCCCTCTGGGATGTTTCATTCAATCTGGCTGTTGCTAAGATGATATCAGTGTAAAGCTTGGGATAACACATGGGCATTTTGTGGTAACTGTTCTCTCCTGTCTCTACAGTGCATCCGGTGCCAGTGTCGTTGCCATTGATAACAAGATTGAGCAAGCTATGGTAAGTTTACAGCTCGTAAAAACATGACGACAACTGTGGTCACATTCTTTGCAAGTCTGAACAATTACTTGTGTCATAAGTGATTTTCCAAAAGTAACTACTTTAGTGACAGACATTGAGTGTTGCATAACCTTATTCTATCACATAGTGGAACTAGGGGCAGGACTTCTTGGAAGGTTAGCTTAATTTCGAAGCACTTGGTTGTGTTGACTTGACTGTGCTAAAAACTTCAATTTTAGGCGAGGTAAAACATTTTGAAATGGCATGACTGTAGTGTGACTTTTTTTCTTTTCTCTTCAAGGACCTGGTGAAGAACCACCTAATGTATGCTGTCCGTGAAGAGGTGGAGGTTCTGAAAGTGCAGATCAAGGAGTTGTATGAAAGGAACTCTGTGTTGGAGCGTGAGAACGCTGTTCTCAAATCTCTGGCCAACACTGAGCAGTTGAACAAGCTGTCTTCTCAGTTAAATCATGTCCATAATGTCACTTTGCCACAGCTACAACAGCAACAGTCAATGTCTACGAACAACAGAAATGGACTGGGCCATTATGAAGTTGTGAGGAGCGCATCCCACCAGCCGAACATCACCACAGCATGACTTTCATTCCCCTGTTAATGCACATCTTCCAAAGAAAAGGAGCAGGAGGTTCAAAAAGAACTCCTTTCTTCCCTTAGCGTCCATAATGCAGAAGGCTTGGCTCTGTGCTTGAACTTCTCCCTTTGAGTCTATGTGCCTTTTCCTGGCTTCATCAGAGACCTTTACCACCACATGAGAAGTCTTGTTCTGGCCTGTGATTGGCTGAAACGAGGAGCGCACCAAACTACAACATGCTTGTCTTTAGCTGGTGACGGGGGCCAAAAGGTACCAAGAGCTGCCTACAGTGCGGGCTGATGAGTCCCTCCTAGGTGCTCCTCAGTGTCTTCAGCACTGGCGGAGGGACAGTGGCAGGAGGTGATATATTCTCCCTAGAAAGCACGGGGAGGTCCTGGGTTGCTTTGGCTTCAGTGGAGCAAGCCGTGAGCCTTGGCTGGTTAAATGCTGCAACAGCTTGTTTTTCTTTCCCTCAGAGCCACAACCTTAGCATCGATCATATTCGTAGGATCTGTTTTGCTATTTGCATTTATTTATTTTCAGGGCTGCTATTTTGTAAATGAACAATGTAATTAAAAACTGATGAAAAAAAAAAATCTCTTTTGATATCTTTAAAGTCTCTGAGGTATTTTGAAGTTTATCTTCAAGACCGTGTAACACTAAAGCAAGGTCTACAATAGCTGGAATCCAGATTGAATGTATTATTTTAAAGTTTAAGTATTAAGAGAATGATAGCCTTTCTAAGAGATGAAAGTTATGATGGGATATAAGATGTATTAATTTTCTTTTCTAGACTTTTTGTCAGAAATACACAGGAATTTTTGGGGGGAAACTGGTTGGGAATGAAAAGCTGTGAAAATGGTTCCATCCTACTTTATAACCAAAGACGCAAAGCTGTGTAATATACATATATATTTTAAATGCACACTTCTTTGTCTCTTTTTCCCCATATCTTGTTGCTGTTTTCTGCTTGATGTGTACCCCCCAAATCACTTTCTTACCTCACGTTTTTATCGACCAGCCCTCTTAGTATTTTCTGTCAAGGTTTCAGTCCAGAGGAGAGGAGTTGTTTGAAAGGAAACAAACCATGTTGATGAATGGAAACGTCTTTCAGTTACAAACGAAGCAGGTTTTGTCTTTTGAATGTCATTTATTTTACTGTATTACACTTTAAAGATTAACTCTCAAAATCAAAAACAACGAGATGTCTTGTCACTTTGTGCTCCATGTTCAGCAGCAGCCCGCTGACTATCAGGCGAAACCAGTTTGTTAGATGTAGCTCGGGACTAGACAAAAAAAGCATGGTAACTGTATGATGGGGCATGTTTTTACTAAATGCCCCGTCTTTCGGCAAATTGGCTTTTCTTTGTCTCTTTATTCTTTCATTTGAAGGAAATGCTGTGTACAAGTGTGCCGTCTGTATGTGATCGCTGAGCCTTGGAGAAAATATCTTGACACCCATGTAATGTGCTGTTCAAACTATATATTAGTTTTCTTTCTAAAATAAATTACTGTTTTATTAAAACTGCCTCTTTTTTCCTTAAAACAAAAAAAGTTAACGGCTCACTGTTTACATTACACTTAAGACAAAGATTTGATTCATGATTTATTTCATTTGAAAGCAATGTTTTATATAGTAGATTCAATCGAAGGGTGAAATGACAACGTGACAGTAATGAGCAAATTATGTAACTGATAAATGTCAATCTTGGACATTTAAATAGTTTTTAAAATAACTTGACTGAAAAGCTGTAATTTTCATTGTGTGGGGTATTTTGGGTATTTTCTGTGTTTGTAATCGCGTAGGCAACACCTTTTAACATGCCCCAATGGTAACTCTTGACAGTCTGAGAGGCTTAATCCACTATTTTAGTTTTCTAAAGTATTAGTAGTAAGTATTTACTGACAAGAAAAAGGTAATTTGATTTTAAGAAAAGTTGAAACAAGTTGTAATTTTTTTAATAATTTAATTTTCTACCACATGTGACATGGGAAGAGGGAGTCCCAAAGAACTCTGGCCTGCTCACAGTTATGAGAATATCTCTTCATATTTCACATTCTGTGCCCAATGGTCAGTAATAAATAATGTCAAATCTGGGAGAAAGGTTAAACATAATTTAACATAAGTAGTTTTGTTCACGATGTATTGGTATTTGGTAAAATACGATATGATATACTTTATTAATCCCAAAGGAAATTCAGTTCATCAGCTGCACAAACGAGTGGGTTGTCAGATCCGTCATATGCAGCCCCAAAGCTTTAAACAATATTGGGGATATATGGTTATAGACTTGTCAAATCACTTAAAGAGGCTTAGCCAGGTCCTGTCGTGTAAGTATACAGTAGACTTTGTGAAAGTGTAAAAGCTTCTGACAGGGATGTGTCATGTTTGGTCGTAACATGTGGCCAGTGATGAAGTGCTTTAATGATATCAAGAACAAGTAAATTATTTGTTGATATCAATATTTTGCTTCATGTAGCAACAGTCCTGTTTTATATAGCCTATAATAAACAAAAAAGACGGAAAGACAGAAATTCTGAAATGTAATTGCGTGCCCTAATTCTGTTTTTTCAGGTACTGCTAAGTGAAGCCAATTTTCCTTGAAACTTGTTACAAAGTTATGTCTAATTGGATCAACTATCCTTTAGTTTCAGAGAAAAGCATGAATAACTCAAAGGTCACCCAGTAACGTCCTTGAATTTAGCTGACTTTTGGATTAAGCACTAAAGCACTCAACATAATGTCATCTGATGATGTGATAGTTTGGAATATTCAAGGGAATAAAAAGCTCTGACTACTGTCCTGATGACAATGTGATGAACATGTCAACATATGTAACACATTCTCATAAACTAATTTAGGTATTAAACAAGACATCAAAAGCAAAATGCCAAATTTGGGTCAGTGTTGCTTTTTAAAAACTGGATAAACCTGGTGTGTACAATACATCAACCCGACAGCTCTTTCCATTCATGTAGCGACTTTCAGTGATCATGTCTGTTCTTGCACCTGCAGTGACATGAATACCACGTAGGTGTTCCAAGATCCAGATCAATCAATTAGGCTTTGTATGCAGTCTGCCTAAAAACAAAAACAACAACCAAACAAATAAGTAGACCTACAGAACTTTTAATTCAGGCTAGAATTAAAAAAACTAAATTAGGAAGTCGGACAATAAACTAGAACCAATGGTGGAAAAGGCCAAACTTCTTTATTTTTTTATTTTTATGAATAGATATAGATATTGTGTATTGTCATTGATCTTAAAGATGATATTAATGACATATTGGCCTATATCAAAGAGCTACAGTGGCTTAGTTATCGCGTTCATCCACAAAAACAGGGCAGGTTGTGATATTAGCTCGGACAACTAAGTGCGTGGTCGTTTCTTTAGGCAACACACTTCATCCATGATGATGATGATTGTATTATTATGAATAATATGATTATTATGAATAATAATAATAACAACAATAATAATATTAAGCGTTTAGGCTATCTCTGTGGAGTAGCCTAAAGCTCATTGCCTCACGCTCGTACAAGGCCTATTTTCACTGTCGGTCTCCAGCGCCACTACATGGGCAGATGTTAAAGTGGCGTGGTGCTGTGGTGCCATCTTGTGGGTAACGGGGTAGCCCCACCACAAGGGTTCATGTTGTAGCCTTTCTATCAATACATTTTTGTAATAATCAGAAAAGTTCACGATGCACTGCAAAAATGCCTTAACAACAAAGAAACAATTTAGCTTTGAGTTTGTGTGTAATTATCCAACAAATCGGCCTTTAAGCCAACATGTGATCGACCGCTGCGGCTAATGTGACATTTATCAATCGCACAGTGAGGGAATTGACAAACTCAGTCGCTCAGTCGGTCGAATATGTCCAGTAAGTTACATTAGTTTAATGTAACCCATACTTTGTGTCAAGTGTTTTGTTTGAAAGGATTGACCGGAAACGAGCACCTCCGCCCACTGCTGAGGGCTGGCCCTCTGGTAGACGGTACAAGAGAGACAGACATGGCGGAAGACTCCAGGTTCACGCGTTTTCTTTGCTTTTTGGGTTGACGCACCGTAAGAGTTGCGTGTTTGGGAAGCTGGCGTCTCATCGAGCGTTTTGGCTCCGCGGGCCGGACATGGAGCTGCCGGCGGAAGAAGCGGAGGAGCGCAGGTCAGTGACGCTGTCACCGGGTACTTAGCATGATTAGCTCTGCTGCTACATCGGTCTGACAGCTAGAGAGGGCACGCTCCTAAACGACACACAAGTATTACGCTATTTAACCCCCGACTATTAATGAAAGCTGGAGCAGACTTACCATGCAATGCAAACTGTTTTTTGCGAAACGTCAATGTTGTTACTCAGTCTTGGCCCCATAGCTGTAGATTAGCAAACATTTAAAAAGATTTCTGTTTTATAATCGAAACTTAAATGTCATTGTCACAGGTCGATCAGAAATGTTCACCACTGACTACAACATATCTATAATTACAGGGCAACACACAGCCCTACAACAACTTCCCTGTCTTGTCTGATTGATTTTAGCATCAAGCTAAAAATAACTAGCTAAGCTAAAGCTAACTAAAAATGAAGGAGATTAAACCAGTGTTTAAGCTTTAGCCTATTTACCAGACAATAACAGGCTGGAGAGCACAATGCCTCCTGTATTAGCCAGGACTGTTTTGGTTATGCTGCCTTTTGTCTACTCTGGGATAAGAACGATAAAAAAACAAAACACTCACACGCTCGGTCGCACTTAAACGAAGTTAATCCCTAATTTTGAACGATTTAAACCAGGAATTCCTTCCCTGAGAGAGAGGGAGAGCTACACCTTTTTACTTTTAAAGCCCTCATTGCATGTAACATGATGTGAATTGATTCGCAAGTTCAAGTGCAGTGGCAGAACTCGTGATTCTCAGCTCCCAGACAGGAACAAGATCCACAATTGTGTATTATCATTAGTGTTTGTACCAAGGCTTTCTTTACTGTACTTCAGTAAATCTTAATGGTATTTAAAGTTTTGCTCTAGAGACATTTTTTGTCTTAAATTAAAACAAATGCATGAATAGATGTTTTTCATATTAACAAAAAACACATGTGTTGTCCAGTATTTAGCAAAAACTAGAGCTTCCTTTGCTGTTCTCTCTTGTTTCTCTACTCAATGCCCATCTGTCTTTATGCCAGACGGGAGCACTGGAAGCTGTTTTCCAGTCTGAAGACCACAGTGGAGGGCCTTGTCTCCACGAATAACCCAAATGTGTGGTCACGCTATGGAGGCCTTCAGCGCTTGCACAAAGACATGAACAACATCCTCAGCCATGGATTGAGGAATGAGCAGGTCAGCACTTCCCACTCAACAATCTGCGTTGTCCATTCACTATTGAGTACAGTATGTTAGGGTTTGTAATAGAAACGATGTACCCATAAAATAGAAGACAAATATAATCCTCTCACTTTGGATTATGTTTTAGGTCTACTACAGGCAGAAAGACTACTGGCCATTTGTGTCATGTGTTCGATTCATCTGTCCCATGCTGGCTCCACATGTTGAACAGGTCTGTTCTAATACTTTGGCGTTTCTCCTTACAAACTGCCAGAACATTCAATATATTTACTTGGTTTAAATACTTTACGACTGATAATATGTAATTTTTACATTTACTAGTTCATTCGCCTAGAGCCAGAAGTCAACAGTGGGATATCAAATACTAGTGAAAGCTACAAGGCAGAGCGCTGGCTGCTTCACAGTCTCCAGGTTCATAAGTTGTCGGCACAACTCCGACCTCTCCTCAGGCATCTGGGACACATGCGCAAGTTCTATAATGGCAAGTGTAACATTTCACACTGAACATAAAACTTTTTATCCCAAAGTAGAAACCATTTGAATGAGTTTATTTCTTCTTTGGCAGTTGGGCGATAGTTTGTTGAGCTGATTTATTTTATTCTATGTTTTGCAGATGATGCCTTCCTTCTTAGCGAGCCTCATGTTACCGCTATGTTTCAGTGCCTTGAAGCTGTTGAGCAGAATGATGCCAAGCTGTTGGCTCAAATAGACACTGTCAGGGTATGTTTTTGGCATTATGTCAGGCTCACAATGTTTTAATATTGGACCTTGAGTTGGATTTTGGCTTTTTTTTTTTTTATTGTTTTGCTAATATTCCCGTTTTCTTTGCCAGTTGTCCCCACTAAAGGGCTGTCCAGGCATGGGACTGCTGAAGAGTCAGAGCCTGTGTGTGCTGCCAGGGGCCGCTGGGGTCTGGAGAAGCGCTGATTCAACTTCCAAAGGTGTTCCTTTAAATCGCAGACTCGCCACCTCCAACTGCTCGCTGGGTGATGCTGACTCCGCCACTCCCAACTGTAGCCCTTCCACAGATGCCGCCCTCCAAAAGCGCTACAGCACAAGTGGGTTCAGAAAGTTTTTATTATCCAACAGTCTGATAGTAAAATAATATCAAATAATTCTTTATTTGTTAAAAAAAAATGACACTGATCATAAAAGTCTGTATTAAATTTCCATATACCCATACTGTTTTTACAGACACCTTGTCCACGGGAAACAGCCCGGGACCTCCATGGGTGTGTGTGTCGAGGCCGGGAGAGCGTGAGCCGGGGGTAACCGCGCCTCTCGGCCACATCTCGGCCTCGTCCATTTCATTAGCAGAGTCCCCAACTACAAACGAGACCTGTGACTCCGGTGAAGGCGACTACGATGACGGCCCAGAGTATCTCGCTATTGGTAACCTGGGGCAACGCACTCGCCGGGACTCCAGGAGCTCCACACCCTGCAGTGATCAAGGAGAACTGAAGCAACAGAATCTGATAAACAATATACTGGCTCCGCCTCCACCCAGGCGTTCATCTTTCTCTGAGGGACAGAGAGGGCCTGGCCGGGGGGGTCGAGGGCACACACGATCATTTTCTGATACGGGAATCAATCAAAAACTCAGGAATGGTGAGTATTGTAAATAGTCAAATTATTTAGTTACATAGTGCATAAGGCTTAGAATACAGTATGTCTCGGAGGACCTGGTGCCCCCATCTTCTTAGAAAATGCAGCAAAATAGCGACAAGAACAAGGAGAAAGCGAGCATAAAAACGCAACAAAAAGAGACAAAAGAGCAGCCAAAATGTGACAAAAACTCAACCAAGAATGAGATGGAGAAAAGAAAGTGAAAAAAATGACAACGCCACAAGGAGAAAGATCAATTTTGTAGGTCTTGGCTTTCAAATGAGGCGTTACACTGGCCTATAGTACGCTCCAGTCCAGAAGCTTTTAGATTTGGGTAAAGCCGAACTGGAGGAAATACAATTTAACCGAATGTAAGATCTTCTTTCTGCTTCGATAATCGCTTCAACTTTTGTCTCTCTATATTTGGGTTCTGCTTAATGGATTTGGGCAACTGTCTTTATGCCGTATCTTTTTTTTTTTCCCCCACCTACTAATCGTGCAAAGGAGGTGGCCCGCGGAAAATCACCATAATTATTGAAGATCCGGTTGCAGGTTGGCAGTGCAGTTTGCCAGTACTCCATCATATGACCCCTTCCATTTTACTGCATGACCAAGAGCATCCTTTTCGTGCCCCCCTCCACTCTTGGCAAATCATTTGTGCGTTTTGTATGACCTGGTCTAAACATTCATTTTGTCATGTATTTTTATTTATTCAGTAGACTTTGAATAAGTGGAAAGTCTATTTTAGTTTTATCATACATTTTTATGTCTGTGAATTACACATTATCATTGCATGCAGGTAAAATTGTCTGTTTTGATCAAAATCCTTACTAAATCTTCAACTTTTTAATTTAAGAATTGGCTGGCGATGACCACATGAAGGAGTACAATCCATTCTCACAGCAGCACAGTGACGCCAGTACTCCCAATTCTCTTTACATGGAGTCGGGTAAGTCGGTGCAGTAAGTAAAGCTGTGTGCTTGTTTAGGTTCATCACTTTCTATTTCAATGTTGCTTTTTGCCTTGACACAGACGGGCCCCAGAGCAGATGTGTTTCTGATGGGATGTTCAGAAAGCCTTCAGAGGGTCAGAGCCTCATCAGCTACCTTTCAGAGCAGGACTTTGGCAGCTGTGCCGACCTCGAAAAGGTTCACACTTGTTCAAATACACGAGCACTGAAAATGACTGACATGTAATTGTTCACGGCCATTTAATTTTTTTAGGAGAACGCTCATTTTAGCATCTCAGAATCCCTAATCGCAGCCATTGAATTAATGAAGTACAACCTGCGGCGCCAGGAGGAGGAGGGAGAGGAGGAGGGAGAGGAGGAGGTCGACAGCGACTGTGAGATCCAGCAACTAAAGCAGAAGATCCGTCTGCGCAGACAGCAGATCCGCCGCAGCCGCGTGCCGCCCTGCGCCCCTTCCAGTCACTGTACGTCTCTGCTTCTGCCAAAACAGATTGACTTGACTTATGTGACACTTCTCTCTCGCTTCAGATTTTCACTCCACGGACAGTGGCACTTCGAGGCGCAGCTCCCAAGACTCGTATCAGGGCCTTTCTGACTCTGGCTCAGCGGAGGAGGTGGAAGAATGTGAACTACGAGGTAAAATCCCCAAAGTTAACTAGGCAAATGATTTCTCCATATTTCACCCTTCATCGCATAATCTTTATTATCATTATCAATTCGCCTTTTCACATCGGATCATTCAAATCTGCGGGCACTTTTGATCATTCGCTGGCATCAAATGATTCCTTCCTTCTCACGTTTGAATTGGATGTGGTCGTGAGCAGGCTTGGCAAAAGTATAATCTGCTCAACTATGCGTCGCAACTGCTAATTTTAACTATCGGCTAAGATCATTTTGCTTCAAATGAACTTTATATGTTTGATTTCATGGCTGCCGGTGTGGGTGTCACTGTCCCCTTTTGGGCGATTCATTAACATATTAAAAATCTTGACCTTTTAAATAAACTTAAAGCAGTACTAAGTAACTTGTTTACCTTTTAATAAATCCTTTTCGTAGTCCCTCTGGGGCTAATACAAGTGTTGATGGGATGATTGGAGGTTCTTTCATCTCCCCCTGGTGTCTCTGGCCAGAAAACCATGCTTGCAACTTGACTGCCACCGGGTTGGAGCAACCAATACACACTAATAGAATCACGAAGAAGCTAACGGGCAAAGCTAAGTGCGGGCTAGCGCCACTTTAAACAGTATTTACAGCCAAGTTTGAGTAAAAGAAATGATTTCCATTGTATAACTGGATGTACAACATCCCTCTCTCCCTTCGCCTTTTCTATCAGCGTAGTATTTACTCTCCAAGACATTTAATAAGTTAAAAAATCTTAACTTGCTACATCCCCTGCAGTTGCGCTTATGGCCTCTAGGGGCAAGAGTTACTTGGTACTGCTTTAAGTTAAGCAAAAAATATATATTCCCCTGTTGTACCTTTTTATTATTCCTCCAAATATCAAACTCTACTTCAAACCACCTTTTTAATAAAAATAAAACCGCAAGTCATTTGATTACCAGTCCAAGTTCAGTGTTGTAAAGCGGCATGGCAGAGTGTTTAATGTTTTGAATGTGGTGCTGGTGGTGCTGAGTGTCTCTGTCTCTCAGATGGCTGTGAGGGTCAGTCCTTGCTGGCAGTGTCACAGAACGGCCTCTCCCTGTCCCTGGCCTCCCTCTTCTCAGGTACCTGCTGCAGGAGAGGCTCTGTGCTGCCTGCAGGCCTTTTCAGAGGAAGCTCCCTCAATGGCTCGCTTCAAACTGAGACTAGTTTATTCTTTTCTTTTCTTTTTTTTTTTTTTTCTCACCCAGTTGCTGATGTTCTTTAAAAAAATCTTGTTTCGATCAGCAGATGTACTTAATTCGTCGTATTATTCTGAGAATCAATTATATGTACTGTATTTACAGTGGTTCAAAAAACTTCCAGACCTTATTTTTGTCTTAAAATTCAAAGCCAAACTTAATCCTAATTTAGTCCGATAGCATTTTTAGATAAAAGGCTACAGCACGTGCTGCAGATTTTTCAGTTTGGTCTCGAGCCAGAGGCGTCTTCCTCTTAATCCTGTGCTTGGCTGTTTGTCACTGCTTGTTGGGTAGTGCTCCAGGGACTTGATAGCAAAAAATTGGAATATGCCTGTGCTTGTAGGAGACTGCAGTAGGAAACTGGCTCTTTGTAAGTACTGTACGGTGTTTACAGAGGCCTCTCAGTTTGACTGATTAACCCATTTATTCATCTACAGCCACTCAACCATCTATTCTGTTCATCCAACTATTTACTAGTCTAATAAAAGGATGGATTTTAATGTGGTCGCTCAGTACATGTTTGGATGTTTGTGTTGATTTCACCTTAATTACTCGGTAAAATTCAAGTTAAGCAGACCTCCTCAAACACAATTTTTATAATCCTTCTACGCTGAGGAATATGTTTCCTCCAAAACCTCTGCACGGTTTAAGCCCATTTATTGCCAGTAATTTGTGTGAGAACATGAGAAACTCTAAACGAGTCATGTGGAAATCACTGCAGCATGTAGTTTCACAGTGTACATTATTAGACTACACGTTTCAGTCTTTGGGTGATGGTGTTTACTTGTTTTGCATGCTGCTTCCTATTGATCTGACATTTTGTATCTTGTGGGCACTTTTTGGGGATTTCTTTCTCACATGGGAAGAGCTTGTTTTAAAATGGCACGTTTCTCTAACATATTAACCCTTAATCACACCTTTTGAAAAAAGTTATGTTAAGGGAACTTCGACACAAAAATGTGCTTAAAACTTTAGAGTGCTATAACTCAATTTTTTTTAAAGTGCTAACTTTCCTCTTTTCATGTAAAAATATAACTTTATTAATGTAAGTTACTATTGTCCAAGGTCCAAAAACACAAATTAAATATTTTCAAATGGAAAAATTCTGTTCTGGCTGAGGTGTCCTGATGTCTGTGAAATATGACCCAAAGGATTTGTTTCCAAGTAAAATTTGTTGACGTGGGAAATTAAAACTCGCGTTGTGGGTGCTTTGTGCTCAAATGTGTGTGTAATTTGTAACTCAATGAAGGAACAATATTTTTATTTTAACTTTTTGTTTGACTCTCGTCTTTTCATACATATAAAAATAATATTTTTAAATATTTCAACCATTTCATTGCCAACTTTCTGTTGCCAAGTCACTATAATATATTGCCATTGTGGGCCCTTTGTCTCCATAGACTGACTTTTTGTAATCACGATTTTTCAAACTGCTTCTATAAAACGGGTTCAAAATGTAATCTCAAACTTGCGCATATTTGTTTGGCAAGAGGAAGAAAATGCCTGTTATTTCCAATATTCGCAAATAACAGAAACAACTGCATTACTTCATTGTTACTGAATCTTGCACTTTATTTTGTGAGCACTTCCACAGACCGACTCTAAACTCACACCAAAACAAATCTCTCTCTCTCTCTCCTCATCGCTCTCTCGCTCTCTCGCTCTCTCGCTCTCTCGCTCTCTCGCTCTCTCGCTCGCTCTCTCTCGCTCTCGCGCTCTCTCGAGCTCTCTCGAGCTCTCTCTCTCTCTCTCGAGCTCGCTCTCTCGCTCTCTCTCTCGAGCTCTCTCTCTCGCTCTCTCTCTCGCTCTCTCTCTCGAGCTCTCTCTCTCGCTCTCTCTCTCGAGCTCGCTCTCTCGCTCTCTCTCTCGAGCTCGCTCTCTCGCTCTCTCTCTCGAGCTCGCTCTCTCGCTCTCTCTCTCTCGAGCTCGCTCTCTCGCTCTCTCTCTCTCGAGCTCGCTCTCTCGAGCTCGCTCTCTCGAGCTCGCTCTCTCTCGCTCTCGCTCTCTCTCTCTCTCTCGAGCTCTCGCTCTCTCGAGCTCGAGCTCTCGCTCTCTCTCTCTCGAGCTCTCGCTCTCTCTCTCTCTCTCTCTAGCTCGCTCTCTCTCTCTCGAGCTCGCTCTCTCTCTAGCTCGCTCTCTCTCTCTCTCTCGAGCTCGCTCTCTCTCTCGCTCTCTCTCTCGCTCTCTCTCTCGCTCTCTCTCTCTCTCTCGAGCTCGCTCTCTCTCTCGCTCTCTCTCTCTCTCGCTCTCTCTCTCGCTCTCGAGCTCGCTCTCTCTCTCGCTCTCGAGCTCTCGCTCTCTCTCTCTCTCTCTCTCTCTCGAGCTCTCTCTCGAGCTCTCGCTCTCTCTCTCGCTCTCTCTCTCTCTCGCTCTCTCTCTCGCTCTCTCGCTCTCGAGCTCGCTCTCTCTCGCTCTCTCGCTCTCGAGCTCGCTCTCTCGAGCTCGCTCGCTCTCTCGAGCTCGCTCTCTCGAGCTCGCTCTCTCGAGCTCTCGCTCTCTCTCTCTCTCTCTCGAGCTCTCGCTCTCTCTCTCTCTCTCGAGCTCTCTCTCGAGCTCTCTCTCGAGCTCTCGCTCTCTCTCTCTCTCTCTCGAGCTCGCTCTCTCTCTCTCTCTCTCTCGCTCTCGCTCTCCCCCGCTCTCGCTCTCGAGCTCGCTCTCTCGAGCTCTCGCTCTCGCTCTCTCGAGCTCGCTCTCTCGAGCTCTCTCTCTCTCTCTCTCTCTCTCGAGCTCTCGCTCCTCGCTCTCGAGCTCTCGCTCTCGCTCTCGGCTCTCGCTCTCGCTCTCGCTCTCGCTCTCGCTTCTCCGCTCTCG